>NW_019059865.1:715614-730701 GCF_000696155.1 Zootermopsis nevadensis | reverse complement strand
CTTCACAACAAAGAAATCAAAAACTATCAAGCCAGTCGCATTATCACTGCTCCAGAATAAGCACATCGCATTCTTGAATATTGACTGACAGTTGGCCTAAAACATCAGAAAAATGAAAGACGTTATCAAGTATTTGAGGTACCAACTCCAACAAGGTAAACTGATACTCATTCGATATATTACGATTACGAAAACTATTATGAAAACTGACTTTATGATCGACAAAGTGGGGGTTAGTTTAGTGCCTTACTCAAGATTTTAATACGCAACCAACCCCCCAAAGGGGGGTTGTTCAAGTGTTTTAACCCCATTCGGGGGGGGGGGGTAGTTTAGTTTCTTACTCAACACTTGAATGAGACACTAAACTAACCCCCCCCTTTGGGGAGGGGGGTTGGTCAAGTGTCTTAACCCTCCATTCAGGGGTTAGTTTAGTTTCTTACACAAGGTTGGTTGCGTTTTACAAACTTGACCAACCAAAAGGAGCGCTCTGCTCTAGTATATATAAAGTTAATGGCACAAGTTATATTTCTGCAGAAGATAGTTAATTCAAATCCATGTGCACTATCATATACAGCAGTATTATAACAATGTAACCAATTAACATCAAAGAACAGAAAAATGCTGAACTACTCTTATGGCCAAAGTATACTAATGTATGGTGCTTAGTCAACTCCACTTCTTGCTCAAGTGATGCAATCAACAGCTGCCATGATTCACTGACAGGAAGGCACCCACCACGTCTCAAGTATTGTCAATACTTTTCAGTGTCTACGGTTTCCTATATTTAATTAATTTCCAAATAGTTTTACACTGACGAAGTCAGCACATGACACGTCCTCTTTGCAAACAAGCACTGTAATACAGAAATTTGCAGCTTCAAACAGAATAATGAATAACCAAAAATGTTTGGAAAGCTATGTATTTCCAAGTAAATAGTTACAAGTTAATTACATAAAATAAAAAGCAAAAATACATTAGCCACAAACCATAACCTTTAGAATGCATAACATGTTGAAAGCAAACTTAAAAAATATATAATTCAAACAGCAAACCAATGTAAATAATCTGGGAAATCACATCCTTAATATGGGTAAGTGATGATATATTTGCACTCTCTAATCCAGTTACTTGAACAGAAGCATCATAACTTTGGGAAAATGAAAACATCAGCATAACATAAATTACCCCATCTAAAATCCAACCCTTGGTATCCATGTTACGGAGGTAACATTTTTGGATGAACACGGTTTTGGTCTACCAAAGCCGAGGTGGGAGATATTGTGCTGAGGGCTGTATGGCTCTGGGATGGTGATAATAGTGTCTTTAGCAACCCCTTTTAGGCACTGCGCAGCATCCCATCATATCTTTCCACCCATATGGGGTATAAAGGAGTTCTCTGACATCTGTACATTGATTATTCTCATGAGCTAACAGTATCAGCCAACCCAGGGAAGCTGAGAAGACAACCGGGGACAGCTACTCACCAGTTGTAAGAAACCTACCTTTACCATTTATAGATGTCACCTTTCTGGGAGCCAATGGCCCTGTTACACCACCACAGAGAGCTGGCATTTCTAGCATACCTGTGAAAGTTCTGGTACACCACCACAGAGAGCTAATGGTTCCAGCAAACCCAGAGATCAGGACATCTACAAATATACCCATTAAAGTTATCTGGCATAGACCAAGTGTCTGGAAGTGCCAGGAGGAAGCTTAAAACCATGAAGAGCCAAAGTAACATATGAAATAGGATATGTGGCACTACATAAGTCTAGAAAGACCATGATCGGTGTGCTTGAAAGGCCCAGGTTTGAGGACAGAACCCTGTTAAAGAAGCTAATCCTCTACAAAGAACCTGGGACTTCATGAGACCTAGAGAGGCCCCCTTTCTCTCCCTCTCTCACACTCGCTCCTATTGGTCCACTCCCACTCCTGCTCTCATTGGCTCGGGGCAGGCTACTCCATTCACAGTCTGGCTCCTATAAACCTAGCCCCTTACACCCTATTGGCATATTCATCGCCCTGATGACAGAGGCAGTATGACCTCTGAAACGTTGGTTAACATTGAACAGACTATACAGCGCAACAACCCAGAAGACAGAAATTTTCTAATTGACATTACATTAGTTTTACTTTTAAACAGAAATCAAACTATAAACTGATTCAAATGACAGTTACATCTACGATATCTGAGTTAATATATACATGCACATTCATAAGCACACACTGAGTAATTTTTTTCGTAGAATACCACCTTTTTCAACAATCCACTTGCATCATAACTTTGGGAAAATGAAAACATCAGCATAACATAAATTACCCCATCTAAAATCCAACCCTTGGTATCCATGTTACGGAGGTAACATTTTTGGATGAACACGGTTTTGGTCTACCAAAGCCGAGGTGGGAGATATTGTGCTGAGGGCTGTATGGCTCTGGGATGGTGATAATAGTGTCTTTAGCAACCCCTTTTAGGCACTGCGCAGCATCCCATCATATCTTTCCACCCATATGGGGTATAAAGGAGTTCTCTGACATCTGTACATTGATTATTCTCATGAGCTAACAGTATCAGCCAACCCAGGGAAGCTGAGAAGACAACCGGGGACAGCTACTCACCAGTTGTAAGAAACCTACCTTTACCATTTATAGATGTCACCTTTCTGGGAGCCAATGGCCCTGTTACACCACCACAGAGAGCTGGCATTTCTAGCATACCTGTGAAAGTTCTGGTACACCACCACAGAGAGCTAATGGTTCCAGCAAACCCAGAGATCAGGACATCTACAAATATACCCATTAAAGTTATCTGGCATAGACCAAGTGTCTGGAAGTGCCAGGAGGAAGCTTAAAACCATGAAGAGCCAAAGTAACATATGAAATAGGATATGTGGCACTACATAAGTCTAGAAAGACCATGATCGGTGTGCTTGAAAGGCCCAGGTTTGAGGACAGAACCCTGTTAAAGAAGCTAATCCTCTACAAAGAACCTGGGACTTCATGAGACCTAGAGAGGCCTTGTTTTGGCCACCAATAAAAGATCTCTTTAACATAGCTGTTTTAGATCCTATGTACAATACTGTACTTCATGGAAGGTGCTGGCAGATAAAGTGAATGGGCATGCAAAAAACATTAAGAAATGGTCGCAGTGCAAGGGTCAGTTAGGCACCCACACCATTTACAATCTATTCTAACATAAATTACAATAAACGTTTTGACATGTTAATCAACTACATTTGGATATGTTCAGCAACCTGTCTTGAAGCATAATCAACACTGGTGGAACTTGAAACTGCACACACACACAAAATAATAACTTCAAATTTTTTTATTATACTGTCTTCATGTGGCACATGAAGTCTTCATGACAAAGGTGGATATTCATCAACTGTTCTGCAGAGTGGACACACACCTCCTTTCTGAAGCCATCTAGTTATACACTGAAGACAAAAATGATACTAACGTCATTTGTCCTTAAGACAACGGTGGGAACTCATCAGCCATACGTGTGAACACACGGCAGATTGGGCAAATACTCTCTGTGTGAAGCCATTGTTTTATGCACTGTTGAGAGCGAAATACAAAATTAAACTGTGGCACAGAGTATGTACAATATTTTTGGGCAATAATTCATCTTAAGGATCATGTTATCATATTTGCTTATGCAACAGCTGCACTATTCCTATTACCTTACAATGAAAACAGTACAGATTTTATCTGTTGATGAACGTAAGAAATATGCTTATATAATCTGTTTAGATACACTAAAGGATGTGAGGTACATCAATGAAATTATTTTAAAAACCTCACTGTAAGGCCTCCCTAAAACAAAGAGAAAAATGCCTCATGAAAAACTGTACTGATGTGTAATGGCATGGTACAATGTTTCCATCAGCGGAAACCAACAGACTGCAACGCTCATAAATGATGTCCTGCTATCTTCACCAACATACCGAATTCACTTTTTCCAGTAGAGAATTTTATTATCACACTGTTCTCATGGAAAGTTCTTAAGACCAAATAATTTTATTACTTAATAATGGTAACTCACTTGCCTTCCTCCTATTACCACACACTATTACCTCAGCATTCCAGAAAGTGATGCAATACTGAAGGAGTTTGCTTCCGAGTGGTCTCCGAAGATCACAATGGTTTAAACTTTTGTTTACACATAGCAGGTACAATTACCATTAAATTCAAAATATATATTAAACCCCTCAAATTATAATCAAATGTAAATGTTTAATATTAGTACAAAAACCATACCTGAAGTCAGTTCTCAAAAAGTACAGGGACTTCAAAAATTTATGAAACAAACGTAGTTGTTAGTTAGGAATCATTCTTTATAACACAGGCATCGTCTATTTGCCAATTTCCAAGCATATGTAATATTAAAAAACTTGTCCTGTGATACAGGTTAGACTTTGTTATGAATTATGGTGTGCATTGACAAATCTATGTCCCCATTTTTTCATTATATATACTCAAGCACAGAATTAGTTAATAACATGCAATCCCCTACTCTCACCCATAGATGTTACCAGCCGTTTGGTTCGACTAGACATCAAAGTTAGTACAATGCAGCAACATCTTAGCATGAAATATATAACATTTTCCTCACCTTAGTATGGAAAGAATGTTTGCAATGCAAGGAGGTCTGGTCTTTATCCATGGACTCCATACAAATACTACATTCCTCCTCTAAACTCTCATTTGATTTTGACCAGACCGATGCAGAATTATGAACTCCACTCCATGCAGTACCACCAAATTTGTCCAGACCCATCGAACCTGTATTAATAGAGATTCTATAGAAATCTCTATTGGTATTCAAATATAACATGCAACATGACTGAGTTAACTTTTAAAACTACCCAAGAGCCCCTGACACACTTTAATGATTCATATGACTCTATTTTAAGATTATCATTTCTAAATTTCATTTACTCTAATCACCTTTAAGACCCACATTACTTCTTCTTTTTCCGGTTTAACAATGTTTGTACATTTTCCGGCACCCTTTACGGGTCCCCAACTTTTCAGTTGGCTTGATCTATGGACATTCGGTTGGACTCCTTGGACAAGGGATCGGCCCGTCACAAGGCCTCTACCTGTACACAGGACAACACAACACAGAAAAACATCCATGGCTTGAGTGGGATTCGAACCCACGGTCCCTGCGACCAAGCGGCACAAGACCCACGCCTCAGACCGTGTGGCCACTGCGGACCCGGACCCACATTACTTAAAAACCTAAATATATTTTGTGGGATATGTTGCTAAACATTCACCTGAACAAAATCTAAAATAAACATGTTATATCTCATATAATATTTACATAAAGCTCAGTGACTTGAAACTGATGTTATCATGGTCATTAAATCATGACACTATAAGAGTTGTCGTCAAAATATTTTAATTTCACACTTCACTAAGCTGACATCTAACTGCAGTAATCTATATATCTGTATGCTTGCAACATCTAGCATACATTCAATAAACTATTTAAAAACCCA
This sequence comes from Zootermopsis nevadensis, assembly GCF_000696155.1. The sequence continues at coordinate 725,185 of NW_019059865.1, read as the reverse complement.
GTACATTTCTAGTTGAGACACAACTTGCACGGACAGTAACTGGGTAGTATATTTAGATATAGCTCAGGAACGTTTGACACATTCTAATCACACTTTTCAAGAATTAATTAAATCGAACATTATTTTTTGATAGGGACAAAACCTGACTTCGGGTGTTTATGTTACTGTTCTAACCCAGGTTGTCCAGTGACTGAGACTAGCTCTTTCTATCGGACCCAACAGAATAGACGCCCCTGCCCCATTCACCTGAAGATGAGAACAGATTCGGTTTTCAAAATGTCGTATACATTTTTAACCTTTGATGAGGGACAAAGTCCAAAAACACAATAAGCCTGACTATATTACACTGTCAGAACCCTACAGAATCCAAATGAAATGAAATTTCATCACACTGACTTTCGTTACAGAAATACTTCAAAGATGCCATGGACCTTTAGTAAGGCATAAACAATGTTTTTGGTATATTAATTTATTATATTAGTGTTTGTTTTATATTTTACTGCAGTCCTCCTAATAATGATGCCTTAAATGACTCAAGCCTGAATCATTCATCTTTCTCATGGCTTGAATGGACAATTGACAACTCCAACCTTTCACTTGCAGATCTCATTAAGATTAGAGACTTCATAATCCTCCTCCTCCTCCACCCAGATTGCAGGAGTTGCAGGGTCTACTAGCAGACCACTGTCATTCAACCTGCACTACACCCATGGAATTCACATCAGAGTAGTCTCGTTGCAACAGAAGTTTCATTCCAGTAATCTTGCATATCTGGACACATGCCTGGAAGTCTTCTTTTCGAATAGCTTTCAATTCTTTCATTGTGTATTTAAGAGCATCTTCTTTACTGTGTCCTTTAAATTCAGCTCTGAGTTCAGGAAAGAGAAAGAAATCACATGGTGCCTAACTGAGGTAGAGAGGTACCACAAAAACATTGTTTCATCACATATTCCCATCTCTCAGAAGTTCCATTCTAAACAAATCACATGAACACACTCAAAATATGTGATTTATACATAAGATGAACAACGTCTCATCACTGAAAAATGCCAATATGAGCATGATGTTTTATCGCAAATGCTGCGATTCTGTTGGACAAAGTGAAATGTAGCAATTGTTTGTTTTTTCTCCCCCCACACCACATGCATAAATACAAGGTTCATCGCTAGTTACAATGCTGGAAGAGAAGTACAGACCTTCTGTAGCACACGCATAGTGACCAAGACACACAATCATGTGATCCCACTTTTGGTCATCAGTAACTGCGGAACAATATTTAACAGAAACTTTACACATGCTCAGCTCAATGGTGAGAATGGCACAAGCCATACAATATGCTAACTTCATTAGCAAGCTCATGAATTGTCAAACGATGGCCAGCATAAATAAAATGTTAAATACGAGTACTTCGTTCTTGGACACTGATGAACGGTCAAATTGTCTCGTCATTCTCAACTTATGGTCAGCCAGTTTCAAACTTTGAACAATACTGGAGTTTCGTTGCAAAGCCTAATGCTTCATTATAAAGGGATAACATACTACATATAAGATAAAATTATGAAATTATTAATTAAAAGCATTTTGTCTTTCATCACGGTGCTTACTAAAGGAATAAATGACACCCAAAGATATTCAGCATATATAAAAAACCATGAATGATAAAAAATATGGGGAATAAACCCTGAAGATATAAAACGGATAATAAAAATTTAATTATATTTCCCTAGGCTTTAATTTACAATAAGCTTCATTCTATTTGTTAAACAATTTAACCTCCAATTTTAAACTTTAATAGTTACATTTTTAGCAATAACATTTACAAAAAAATGTGAAACTTAGAAGCAAGCAACACTTATAAATCCTCCAATAACAACAGAAGTTCATATCAGAAATTAAACACTCAGTAATCGATCCACTAAAAATAAGTAAAAAAGTAAAGTTGTCCCCACTATACACAATGTAGGCACTTGGGAGGAGGGGAAGAATAGCTCCTACTCATTCTTAACCTTGGCACTAGATGGGGGGTGAGTGGTCGGTGTCACACCCCAGCCGCGCTTTACACCCAGTAATAAACAAAGATACCCAATGGATACGAGGCTGGGTGGGACCCAGAGCTGGTCTGAACACAGAGGCTACAGGAAAGATCCTCTGCCCCAATCAGAGATCAAACCCCAGTTGTCCAGTCTATAACCAGACACTATACTGTCTATTATGAAGTTAAAAATATATGTAATAAATAACACACTGTAAAAGACTGTAGTATATCCAAAACATTGTATATGTGGATACTCACCTGAACAAGATCAGTTATAAGCTGAAGCGCGTGGCAGTAATTTACGAAGTAAAATACATTTAAAATTTGTGAAGACAGTATTAGATTAAATATTCTGACTGAATACAGAACAGGGTGCTTCAATATGAGAACAAATAGAGCATTACAACTTGCAAACTCTAGCACATTTACTGGACAAACACGGTGAATAAGAAATTATATAGTTACCTTGCTTCTTACTTTCTTTCTCTTTTCGAACTTTATCCACCATATCAATTATTTTTGGCAGAGTAAAGCCTGTTAAAGAATTGTTACTCCTTTCACGTACTATTTTAACATACGAAGACAGCTCATCCCTGAAATTATAAGAATAAAACATAAAATCTGCAATATGATAGGCCAATGAGGCTAACTGGGTGGAGTTTCTGAAATAAAGTTGGGGGGAAAAGACCAGAGTCTACCAATGTCTGTATGTGCTGTAGGTTAGACCAGAGTTCTGCAAACTTTCTACACCCACAGTACATGCCACACCAGAAGGTTTCGAAGAAAAGGGGGTATAAAACTGTACATGTCCATAAATATGTACCTACATTTTGGTCTAAATCCTTGCCCTTTCAGCATGCAGACATACGAAAAGAAAATATGATACATGTTGAATAAAACTGTTGATAATGAATCTGTGTGTGTATTGATTTTCTCCAACTAAAATGTGCTAATATAGTACAATTTCTCATAAAAATTTTGTGGCACACATGAAACCCTGTAGTAGCACACTAGTTAGTTTAGTGAACTGTAAAACGAAAATATTCTGATGACAATTGCTGTCTTTTTTTCATTTCCAGTACACACCATTCAGCATGGTATGCATTGGTGGTTAGCAGGATTCACGACCCATCAGTACGTGGGTTCGATCGGGACCGCGACATTTAATGCTCCTGCTGTGACCCCCCTTTTCGCGAGACGATGATGAAATTGGAGTAATTGTTGGGATGCCACGGAGAAACCATGGAGGAAAACTCCGTGATGCCTGGACCAAGGCCTTGCCCAACAAGTTGTAAATCTGAGCACCGCCGGGAATCAAACCCGGGACCCCAGTATTACGAGCCCAGCGTTCTAACCGCTAGACCACCGTGGCGGTTACAATTGCTGTTACAAACAAAGTACATCATAAAACTTGTCAAACTTCTGTAATTCCACCAGTATGCAATTTGAAGCAGAATAAAGCAATTAGTGATGATGATGATGGTGTGTCAATTTTTAATTGTGCAGATACAAATATTTCAGAAGTAGAATCTAGTGACAGTAATAATGAAAAATCTGATCGTAGAAGTAGCATAGCAGACAGTGAACGAATTCCAGATGCAAGTGGGTAGCATAATATGAAATGACAAATAAAAATCTGGCTTCTGGGTGCCCCCCATTGGCATGATGTTCATGCGAAGAACACACAATAACCTTTACTACTTGGGAACAGAGCATTAAACCCCCATACAATGGGAATGCCAGCTGGATTTTAAATATGGGGTTAAATGATTTAGCAGTATCTAAGACACACATCCACCTGGACTGTATGCATGCAGATCAATAAAGGATAATTCACAAAATCATGTGAATATTAGCTATATCATTTTAGTTTATGCTGTAACAGTGGGATGAACAACTGTTTTCATATTTTCACTTTACACTTACACTTATTTCACAAATATGTACTGGCTTACCTTCATAAAAATAGTAATCTTAGATTAATTATTTGTTAATATTGCTTTCATTATAACAAAATCTAATTATTACGAACATAATTCATTTTTCTACAAAAGTCATAACATTTTACTAATACATAACAATTGCCTACATAATTAAACACAAGAAAATACAATTATACTAAGAAAACAATGTTCAAATCGTAAGAACGAGGCATAAACTTACTCTGTTTTATCTGGGAAGTTCTTGAGTAGCTTGTCCATGAGTTTATGTGAGCTGCTTTTTGTCTTTGGTTTTAGTGCTGATGTAATGTTAGGCCTTGGCTCAAGAGGAGAAGCTGTTGATCTGGAAAAATGTTTTAACTTCATTTCACCAAACAGAAATAAAATTTGTTCTAACACTACAAAAAAAAAATACTTCTAATAATCTAGGACACGATCTGCCTTACAACAGACAAAAGATTTTAAAATAAAAACAATTTCATAAAAATTCTAACATAAACCCTAAGTTTCAAGACACACTATAATTAAAATATTCACTTCTAGGGTAATATTATCATACATGAGTGAGAGTAGGCCATAAGATGGGAAAATGAAAAAAGATTATTGTCAAATTAAATAAATATATATATAAAAATAAATAAAGACATCAGGGAAAAAATACAAATCTGATATATAACAATTCTACATTTATTACATTGGAAATAACTTGCTGAAATAATAAGCTCCGCTAGGATCACAAAAAATAATGTGAAAAACGATACAAGGAGCATGAAAGGAGGCAACTTTGTCTTCTGTGTCACTATCAACTACATCTCCTGCTGGGAATGATTATCATAATGATACAAACTTTCACAAATATATTTGACAAAATTTTGTTCCAACAATAACGCAGCATCTCACTTCCACCTTCAGGGCAAAGTGACCTGCTTCTCATGTTTACAGCACTGGGGCATGAGGCTGGGGTAAGTCATGCCCCTTGCACAAAATTCATGAGATAAAGAGACATTGTTTTTCCATTTGTATGTCTTGTCTCTGAAAATACTGAACAGATTTTATTAAATATGACACTGACAGCCTACAACAAGTATTCAGGTGAGCTTACTTTTTATTAAAATCAGTTCAATATAACCCCCACTTCCCACGACGTTTTCATCAAATCTTACAATTTCTTAAAAACAGATCACAATACAAAACACTGACAGGTACATGACATAAAAATAATACCATTAAGATTTGGCAAAATTTTAATAAGGTGTATATTAATATAATACAACAGTGTGTGTACAACAACGAGTTAAGATATCAGAATGTAAGACTTTTCTAAATCATAATCATTAAATATAAAAATCAGAATCATGTCAAATCCCAGTCACTTCACCCAAAAAATGGGGACTGCTGATTAATTTATGTAATTTTAATGACGCTGTTTCAACTACACGTGATTTAGCATCAAATGCAATTATGATGAGTGGAGAATATGTAAGGATCTAAAAGGAGCCAGTCACAGCCCATTTCCAAAAATTACTCAGCATTCATTTGGAAATTGACTAAAAACACACACAGAACTCAGTCAGTCCAGCTGTTTACCTCGTAAATACACGTATTAAAGTGCCTCATCACTATATCAAAGTGCTCAGCACAGTTTATTTCAAACAACGGGAACACAAATTAAACTGAAGAATGTGAAGACCTTGCCAAAATAACCACCATCTTTACTCACATGTTCAATGATGTCTGTAATAAAGGTTTTGGAGTTTCAGCTGGCTTTGACATCTGGTGAAGTTCTTGTTTTGGCACCTCAGCTGTTGATGGTGAGATTTTAAAAAATGACGCTACACTTGGAGTATCTTTCAGCTGGTCTGTTCCAAAAGCAGATGTACTTGGTGGCATAGTATTTGCAACTGGAGTCAACCCAAAAGCTGATGATGGCAATTTCTTTTCCACTGGTACTACTTTACTTTCTGATGGCAAATGTAACTTATCTGCTGCAATTGTAGCACTTGCCGCACTATTAGGGATCTCAGTACGAGATAAACTTGGTGCAAGCTTGGCTTCTGGTTGCTGTTGTACTGAAGCCTGAAATGATACAGAACTGAAACAAGTTAGAAAATATATGCACAGCATAATAATTCTGGCATGTCTGCTCTGTTACTGTCTCTTTGTTTTAAATTAATGAATGCTCCCTTAACTCTGAGATTATAAGTGACACCAGTGACATCAGATATTGAGGTCAATATCCTTGCATGTCTGGCTGGGCGGTGATCGATCATATGGAATTCTCCTCAGATATTTGTGTAGGTAGAGTGTTTGTCTGGGGATTCCACAAAGTCACTTTCACATGTAGAAAATCACATAGATCTTCCCTAATAATGAAGGCAGCAAGGACCTCTAAAACGTTGGTAAACCATCACAAATCTTAACCTGACCGTGCCAAATAAAGTGAAGCCTCGGAACTAAGAAGCACAGTTCATAAGATATCTGGCAACTACTTTACCCTTTTATAACCAGGTGGGGGGTGATATTTAACAGGCTGTATAAAGAAAAAATACTTGGCAGAAATTAAAAAAAATACAAAGACAAATATGTATACCAAATTTCAGAACCTGATGAAGTGAGGTGTAAATTTTACTTCCATGTGTATTGATTTTCTGTCAAATGGTCCATAAAATATCAAAGCTATATCTTTTTACCAATTAACTACATACAAATTCAAAACAGTTTTTTCACAGAAATTTTTCACTTTAAAGGACAGGTAAAATAGACTGACAAAAGAGTGTGTGTGAGTTTGTGCGCGCGTGCACACACATGTCCATGTGCTTGCATGCTGTTCTTCAATTTCACAATTATACAAAATTCATACTGAACATGATTAAAAGAATGCAGTCCTAAACCTGCTCAGCCCATTTAACAAAATTGTGAAAAAACAGAATTTTTTCAAAACAAAATGTAGTAAATTAACAAGATTCACACTTCGATGGGAAACACAAGAAAAATACTGACAAGGGTTTAGAACTACTCTTTTCAATCAACATATAAAACATACCTTGTCAGTTCCTATGGAAGCCTGAGGAACACGAGGAGCGGGGGGCCAGAGAGCTGGGCCTGAACTGATAACTGGTGGTCCCTGTTGCTGTCCATACTGCATCGCCATTGGCAGTGGATAAGCTGTTTGCGGGGTATTATCTAAAGAATGTGGAAGAAGCAAGACATCAACGTGTATCAGAATGAGATTTTTTTTTGACAAAGAGGGTATCTAAATTAATGAGTAATGGGAGAAACAACAAAGTAGCAGCAGAACAGCTATGCAACCACTGGTAAACATTAACCTTAATTACAATTAGCAGTTATTTAATGAATTTCATCAATGAATAAAGATTGGGAATTTTTCAACAAACCAACTTGTGCTGTTTCATCTGTGGATAAAATGCCTCAGGCAACTCACTCTCACCTGTAATCAGGGAGTTATCATGCTACAAATCCTGAAAGTACGAACACGCACACACACATAATACTTACAAAAATATGATTGACTGTGTAACATAGGTTGATAACCATAGACTGGTGTGGAATGCTGTAACAGGGGCACACCTGTTGCACAAGTAACTGGTGATGATGGTACGTGAACACGTGAACATCCATTCTGTTCAAAGTTCTTCTCATCTGACCTCACCAATGTTTCAAGAATTTGTTTAAATTTTTCTTCTATCTTTGAATCTGAGGAGTCCTCTTTCTTATCTACCTCACTCATTTTCAGCATTGTTTCACTTGGTGGTAATGCCGTGTCTTTATTCATTAAAGTATTTTCAATTACTTCACTTCTATTTTTTATTACTTTTCTGAGTTTCAGTGCTTGCTGCTCGACAAATGCGAGATCATCTACTGCCTTCTGCCGTTCCAATTTCATTTGGGCCAATTCCTTATCTTGTGCTATAAGTTTCCCCTTCAAATCCTGTTGCTCCTCTAAAGCTTTTTGAATAATTACTTCCAGTGTGTCCACAGGACAACTGGGTTCTTGAGGAAGATCTGTCCAGTCCAGTTTAACAAAGTCTGCTACAGTAATTTTTCCTACTTTTTCATTCAGTTCTGTGCAATTAACCTGGAATAAACAAACGTATAAGAAATTCTGTACCAAACACAACATGAAACTGCTAAGAAACTATACAGGCCATATGTGAATGTTATTTGTGAACAGTTGGCGCACAGTATGCATGCTATATGTAAGAGTGGTAACTACAAAGAAAATGTTACAGCACCTGTAACATGGGAAGATAACAGCAAGGTGGGTCTTGAGGATGTAAACAGTGAGGGCTCGAGGTAGATGAAACTGGCTCAGGATCATGCTCAATGGTATCAGGAATGTTGAACCTTCATGTTTTACCACCAGAGTGTAATCTGAAAATTTCTGTCTTCTGGGTTGTTGCGCTGTGTAGTCTGCTTGATGTTAACCAACGTTTCATCGCCCTGATGACAGAGGCAGTATGACCTCTGAAACGTTGGTAAACATCGACCAGACTACACAGCGCAACAACCCAGAAGACGGAAATCTTCATACTCACCGCTGTGAAAACCTCAAATCTTACAGAGTGTAATCTATTTCTCATTTAAACATACACAGAAAGCAGTGAAATTCTCAGATGTTATAAAGGATCATTTATCAAGATAGGATCAGTTATCAAGATGGCTGTCTTCTCGGATGTTGTGCCACGCAGCTTGGTAGACAGTGATTGATGTTTCACAGGAATTTGCTGCCTCCATCATCTGGGCTCTTCTGGAATATTGGTTATTACCTACCAGACTACACAGCACATCCCAGAAAATACTTAATCATACTTGTCGTTGCAAGAACCTGGAATCTAACTGTGCAGTTACCAAACAACAAGAAAATGAAAGTTCTTTCAACCCACAATAAAAGCAGACAGACAGAGCACACAAACCAAGTTCATAATAAGGCTCCTTCAACTTCTGATACAGAAAATATGGGGATAACTAAAAATAATTAATAAATGTGCAAAAATATAGCACTACCAGTATAAGATTTTAATTTTTTGCTGAATACAATGGAACAGATAATTTCAGGAACAATGTATGAGTAAGTCACTGCTATCCTTGAACACTGACTAACTTCCTCCCCACACATGTTGTTGGACACCTTGCTTCTTCTTCCTCGTCCCATGAAACCACTAAAAGAATTCTCATCCCTCCTTCCCATCCCCCATCTCCTCTTCTCCACTGCCTGGTCCTGAACAGGCTGTGTTCAGCCATTACATCGTCAAAGAATTTCCTTCTCTCCTTTTTACATAATCGCTGATAATCCCACCCAGTTTTCATGGTCACCACTTCTTTTGTAACCTCTCTTTCTCACCATGTACCCCTCAAAAACCTTTTCATCATTTCTTTTTCTCATCTACATACCCTTCTCCCATTGGCTAGCAGGCCACTATCTGTTCCACCAATCAGAACCATCAAATGCTATTCACCACCCATACCCTGCCCTATCAGCAGCAACAGACCCTAGTTTGATTGCTTGAGGCTCCCGCCATGACGGAATCCCGTTAGCGTTAGCAAAATTCTTGTTTCCATTTTAAGGCTCGGTTTA
>NW_019059865.1:696410-715027 GCF_000696155.1 Zootermopsis nevadensis | reverse complement strand
TGCACCCATAATTTTGTAAGTTTCATTTTCCACCTCTGCATAAGGTCACTGTCTTGGGCTGGCCTGTACTTCAGCCCTGAAGATGGGTCAATATACACTTCTGAAACACTAGTACCTACCTATATGTGTTACAGCCCAGGAGACTGACATCAACATCACTAAATGAATGATGATTTTACTCAGTACGGTACACTTCTAAAGTGGCACTAACAATAATAAGAACCGAATATAAATTAAACACATACTGTGAATTGAACTTCATGATCAGCAACATTGTCAAAATATTGCTCCCAATTCTTGATAGCTGTTGTAACTTCAGTCTTATTGGGGGTACTAGATTCTGTGAGGTATTTCACCTGCAACCTCATGGCTTGCAATGTGTCCAAACATTTCTTCTTCAAGCTGACAGCAAAACAAATAAAAATGAGAAATGAGAACACACACATTACATCACAATTTAAAAAATAATAAAAGAGAATAATCTGTGCAGTTCAAAATATTTTGTCTTCCCATCTGATTTCTAAGAACCTGAGAATTAAAGTATACAAAACAATAATTTTGCCTGTTGTTTTGTATGGGTGCGAAACATGGTCTCTCACTCTGGGGGAGGAACACAGATTGCAGGTGTTTGAGAACAGGGTGTTGAGGAGGATATTTGGACCTAGGAGAGAAGATGATGGGGCATGGAGAACACTGCATAATGATGAACTTAAAAATCTGTACTCCTCCCCCAATATTGTCAGGGTCATTAAAGTCAAGAAGAATCAGATGGGGGTGCGCATGGATGGGGCGAGAGGTGTGCACCGGGTATTAGTTGGGAAACCTGAGGGGAAGAGACCGCTGGGGAGATCTAGACGTATATGGGAAGATAATCTAAGGTGGGATCTATGGGAGATAGGAGTCGAACGAGACTGGATTTTGTTGGCCCAGGACAGGGTCCGGTGGAGGGCTATGGTTAATTCGGTGATGAACCTTCGGGTTCGGTAAGCCATCTAGTTAGTTAGTTAGTTAGAATAATCTGTGGATAAATATACAGTAAAAATGAAGTTGCATCAATGGTGGGGGAATGGGTAAAAATTGTAATCAAAACATTTTAAAAAATACTACACTAACGTAACAACTTAACTCCTTTTTCATCATTCTACTTTCTCCTCCTTTTTTTAACATTTTGTTAATGAATTTTTGTTATTACACTTGCTGTCAAAATGAAGAATTCAGTGCTCACAAATTTCACCTTAAAAGAAATTTGAAACAAATTACATTCAAAGACTTCTTTAATAAATAAAAATAATGCATTCCATCAAGACTTTTTTAATGATGCAATTATTTTTCTTGTGACTTAATTATATTGTGCATAAATATATCAAATAAACTGTTAATCATGTAATAAGCTATGTTTATTCATTCCTGTTTTTATCCCCCTTCCATAAGTATGTATCTGCGTGCACATGTGATAAAAGTAGTGACTAACAGAAACAGTAATTATAGCTACAATAACGGATATAACGAGTAACAGTTATAATGAGCGCTTCTCCTCAGTCCCTTAGATCCCATTATAACCGAGTTTAACTTCCATTCTTAAACATGTGTACTAAATTTCTGCTACATGAAAATATGCCAAGCCATGGATAGTTTCTGCCCTAACCACTATCCGTCCTAGCCTGCTGCCATTTTTCTATTGCGTTATTACATACTATCCTAGCAGCACTGGCCATCTCATCAAGTGTTGTTTAATAAATACATACATTGCATGTGTGTGTGTATGTGTGCACGTGCATGAGTGTGGGGGGTGCAGATTGTGCTTGAGTGACACAGAGCTATGCTGGTAGAGGCACCCAAGCCATACAAGACAAAGGGTAGAGGTGAGGGCTAGCTGCCATCCTAGAAGTAAGTTTAATACTTCAAAGCCCACAGCCACAAACTGCATTTTGTATTTATAGGCGTGATTCTCAATGTAAATAATAACAATTTCCTTGAACGTCATTAACGGGTTGGTCTTTGTAATGGTCAAGTGTTGTGTTTTCTTTGCAGTATAAACCAAATTCTTGAACAGTGTTTAGATGAGCTCATGCTTCAAAGGGTTAAGACAGACATGGCATTTGCGTCAACAGATGTATAAAACAACTACAACTACCACCACTACAATATGTCTTGTGACGATAAAAGATTGCATTTTAACACCAGTTACATCAAAATCTAGTATCACAGATACCATTTTCAAACTATAATTAATCTCTAACATTAATCTTGAACAATGACAGTACATTAGATGAATCTTGCTTAAGAAGCCCATGTATGCACCCACTCTTACTTACAAACTGATTTGTAGCACTCCCGCCTCCTTCTTAGCTATGAGAACGAGATGCTGGTACTGTGCCAAATCCCTTTTTGTCAATGTCAATTCCTCTTCTAGTTCTTTCACTTTCTGCCCAGTTTCACTTCTACAAAAGAAAGAAAACTTTGCCACCTATCACAAGTCACGCATATTTTACTCAAATTTTAAAAATGATCAGGCAAAAAATAAAACATGTAAATATGAGCAGATGTAATAACACACAGACAATAAGAATGATACAATCAGACAAATATTTGTTAAAAACACATTTTTGACGTAAATACGTCTATACGGAAGGGTCATTCGGCAAAAACAGCGTTAGTTCCAAAGATGTGCAAGATCCAGCGCCGAGTCACCTTTAAATGTTCATTCCTCAGGAATGGTAAGAGTAAGGGTAATGTAACCCATATGTAAAATAATCAGTAAATAAAGACCTTTAAGAATCTGTAATGTATTTTGTTGTAATTATAATTGTTTATATATTTATTGTAATTTTAATGAACCAATGTGTACAATTTTCAATGCATCTGGCGTGTTAAGCGCCCGCCTCTCGAAAACCGTAAGAGATGGATCGGGACTTATTGCGTACGAAATACGTATTACCTCTTGAGCTTTCCGTATCTGTTTTCAGATTTTACATATCACAAATAGTTTAGTTTCTACAAACATTTATTTATACAAATAAAGGCTCATCACACTTCACGCTACTGCTGCGTTTGTGTGTTGCGTCATACTATGTAGAGATAACAAGATGGATGACATTGAAGCTAAAAGAGTTCGATGATGATAATTTAAATACAAAGACGTATTTACGTCAGATTCTCCGGAACCGTGGTTCCACTGTCAATTTTTCTTTGATAAAACTTAAAATGTTAAAATCTAATGAAATTCCAAATAGCAGACTGGAATTTCTTCACATATATAGATGTGAAAAGAAGTTGATTAAGAGAGGAGTTACTGCCAAGCTATGATGGAAGGAAGACGCCTCCAAATTCTCTACTTGTACGCCAATATTATCTTAGGTATGTGACCCCCTGACTCAAATACAAGCTATGCCCACATAGTAAAGATCATGGTGACTCAGAAATAGATAATCTGGTTAAAGAGGAATACCTTAGTAGACAGAAAGACAGGATGTGATGTCAAGAGAGATGGAAGCTGCGTAGTGATGAAAACATGAATTGTAAAATTTTTCATGTAATATACATGTATACAGAGAAAGCCATGTGTCAGATAAACATAATAGGACCCCACTCCTGGCTTGGGCAGATACAGTTAAAGGGTTCTAATCCTTTTCTTGTGAGGTCAGTGCTAGTACAAAGTATCTAGCAAAGGTAAACCAAGAAGGTGGTGGCAGGCAACTACAATCAGCAATGGCATGTAACAACTGGTGTCCACCAGTAAGGATTCAGATGCAACCAAGACTGATACATTACAAATTTCCTGTCAATCAACAATCCACATCACAATTTGTGTGGAGCAACTCAATTGGTAAACAAACTGCTGCATTACTCCTGTCACTTCTACATACCTGGTCATAACACAAGTGCATAAACATTCAAATTCACTCCCCTTCACTGTTCAGTCATTTCAGAAATCAAATGAAACAAAAAGTTTTTAACAACTGAATGAAATGGTAGTTCACACTTACCGAATAACTGAAAACTTTGCATCCAATGGCACAATGGCATAAAGATGGAGTTAATAAATATGCTGAAAACTTTAAATAATAAAATGTTACAGACTGCTACCAGTTAACTACTTAATTCTGGAGGAAAATGGTTCACTTTTACAGATAGGTCCAGCAAACAAAACTATTTTCCATGCCAGACAATTTTCACAAATCCTTGCATAAGTTACACAGCTGAAGTTTCTGATTACGCAATTTCAGAGAAAAATTAAGTGTGAATTACACAATAAAATACAGTATGTCCTTTCACTTACATCAGATTTCTCATAATGGTCATTGTGTTGTTTTCTGTTATTTGTCTTTCTTTCTTTTCTTCTTCAAACCTGGTCTTTAATGCTTCACATTCTTCTTCCTTCTTGATTAGTTCCTTTATAAGTATTCCAAAATCTGTTTTCTTTTCTTCCAGAACCTTAGCCAGCTCCAACTCCAATTTCTGAAAGAAAAAAAAAGTGATTTATTCTTTACAAGTTTTGTGAATGATAATGGCATTTTCTGTAGAAAAAAAAAAACTTGCACTTGTACCAAGAAAAATTATCAGCAACAGAATTATAACGAGTTCAAGTTCTGTGAAAGGAAAGATATGGCAGAGGAACAGTGTATACCACTTCAGGGTACACACTTTCCAAATGCATTTTTTGAAATTTTATGCCCTTCACGCAATCTTATATGTATGTTACAGACACAAATCTATTGATGATAAAACTTATCAAAGACATTACATTATGTAAGATTTGAGATTACAGCATTCCCTGTCAGGGAGTACGAGCGCCACATCCGGCTCGGGCAGCCTGAAAAATCTGCCGTTGCTGAACATCGCTTCAACATGGGACACCGCATACAGCTCGGGGATACTTCTATCCTCTCCACAAAAACCGGCTACATGGATCGGATAATAAGGGAAGCCATCGAGATCGAATTACATCCCGATAACTTCAACAGGGAAGATGGACTTCACCTGAGCCAGTCATAGAAGCCTCTTATTCACACTCTTCGAGGGTTCCCAGAGCGATCCAGAGTGCACCGCCAGAACCAACCAGACCACTAACCTGGCCCTTTTCAGGGCCCCAATCACATTCAACCAAACTCCCGATGTTCCACCGGACGCACTTCCCGAGCCCCCCCCCCCCTTTCCTTTCTCTCCCTCTCTCACACTCGCTCCTATTGGTCCACTCCCACTCCTGCTCTCATTGGCTCGGGGCAGGCTACTCCATTCACAGTCTGGCTCCTATAAACCTAGCCCCTTACACCCTATTGGCATATTCATCGCCCTGATGACAGAGGCAGTATGACCTCTGAAACGTTGGTTAACATTGAACAGACTATACAGCGCAACAACCCAGAAGACAGAAATTTTCTAATTGACATTACATTAGTTTTACTTTTAAACAGAAATCAAACTATAAACTGATTCAAATGACAGTTACATCTACGATATCTGAGTTAATATATATATATATATATATAAAACTTGACATCATAAAATATGAGTTTATGAGGATCAACGTGGACAAAAATGAAGTTAAAATGAAAACTTTTAACGCAACTTTCATGAATATTTCATCAGACTCCATTAAGCGGTTTCAGAAATAATATTTTAAAATGTAAATAACATTTCCATTATGCACTAAATTCAGCACAGACAGCAAAGAATGCATAAGAAACCATAACCTACAAAATTACAAAGACAAATGATATATGTAAATTACCTTGATTTTTTGATTTTGTTGTTCCAATTTTGATTCTAAAATCTTCTCATCCTTTAACTCCTTTTCCGGTTTCTTCACTGTACTTTCTAAAGTACTTATTTCGTCCCTAAGTGTCTGGGCACTGGTGTCACTCAGTTCCTGCAATACCACATAAACAATAACTGACAAGAACAATCATATGATTCTGCAATACTGGTATATGCAATAATAGCAGATTTTAGAATCTTTAGTCTTATAATGGTGCAACTCCTTATTTATTTATACATACATACATATTTTATTATACTCCATGGATCCATAAGACAGTCAGATGAAAGTAGGATGTGGAAAAAGTCATAATAATAATAATACAAAACATATTATAAAGTACAATTTATACTATTATTATATAAACAACTGAATGGGTAATGTCCAAGTAAAATGTCATATTAATGCCAATATACTATTGTCGAAGAACTTTAGAATGACATCAGAAGGAAACCAGAATGGCATGAAAAACAACGTATTTGCAAAATAAATCTAAAGATTCACAGTACAGTACTTAAAAGAAATTAACCCAGTACCTGCCGCTATAAAACAGAATGAAAATGAGGAACACTGACTTGCCACAGCCTAGACAATGACATGAAAGAGAGGTTCAAGAAAGTTGCCCTGTTTAGCATGGACAAAATAAGCCTTCCTAGCCAACCTCATCCATCTACCAATATCTTATCTCTGCCAACCATAAATTCCACATGGCCTGCCCTGGAACTGAATCCACTGTGAGAAGTCAGCATCTAACCAAATGATCTATGGCACAACCATCAGAAGAAATACAAATAAAACATAAAATTAATTATTCAGGAAAATGTCCTAAAAGTTAAGGTTGTTTAAATGAAAGAGAAATATCAACACACTGAATAAGTAATCTCAATCCATACAACAGAACCTTGTAAGGTATTGTGCTGGATGTCCAACCAGCACGGTCACAGATATAAAAATCCTCATGATTGCACAAGGCATGAATTAATTTGAATACAAACCCCTTTAAGCAACGGTGTCCCATTAAGAGTCCTCCCACTTGTCTCAAGTATTTCCTATTCAATATTCAACAGTTCCCTAGTTCATTTAGCAGAGAGTTCTAGAATAAACCCTTTGAATGTTTTTGTCCTGGTGCAGACTGCCAGAATTTCTGTTCATCCAACTGCTCACATCTTCCTTAGCTACTCTTTCAGAGACACTTCAAGCCAGTTAAATTCCTATCAACTGAATAGTATTTGCATTGCCTTCAATTCCCCTATGCCATGGGATAAATATCACCTGTAGCCTGTCATGTTAGTCAGTTTGAGTAAGGATTAATGGCAATTCCAAAGTTCATCATGTAGTAAAGTGCTATGATTGCAGCCTACCTGATGTAATAAAAATGTTCCTATTTTCACAGCCTTTATTTATATTCTTGATTGTTAAACCTGCTCCTTGTGCCATGTCCACATATCCCTGTACCAGCGCCTTCTTATAGTTTTGGGTCTCTCTGTGTATCAGATTAGTCACCCAATCCTTCCTCTCCTTTATCTTACAGCATTGTTTCAATTTTATAAGAGTTAATGACAAAAGTCTTGACCTCTACTTCTTTCTTCCCACAATCTTTGTTTGATCTGTGGCCTTACAAGTCATCAGATTGAGTAAACAGCAAATGACACGACCAACGTCAATGCAAAGGTAAGCGGCATCTCTCCCTTGAAGAGGAGAGTCAGCCAAATTAAACCAAGTCATACAGCAGTCATCAGACAGCAAGGTGAAGAACAGCAAGCATTCAGCTGAGTATCAAGCAGCAGTAGGCGTAACAGATGTAAACCAATCGTGAACAGATAAGTTGCATGCATTTATTCAAGAATAATTTAATTCAAATCTGATAAATTATTAACGCACATTCAATATTTGGGTTATTCAACTCAAGCTCTAGTAAACACCAGCACATAAAAATATGATATGTGATCATTTATTGTTCATTTGTACAGTTAAGATTTGTTATGGATCACACAGGAAGTGATGAAGGTGATAGGAGATTGTGTTTGTATTGATTTGCTTGGCAAACTCAGTATATACTAGAACATATCTATATATTCAAGAGTAAAAACTAAACACTTTCCTTCCTTACATAACGACGCAATCATTCCCCTTTTTCCAGTCATTTGAAATCTTACATGATTGCCAGACTTTCCTCATGATTCTATGCATCTGTTGCATTCCTACTCATGCTACTTCTTCCAAAATATCTACCGTCATTTTGTCATCTCCAAGGGTGCTATCATGCTACATCTTTCCTTTTGAAATATCAATACCCAACATTCTTGCTTCATCCATTAACAGGATGATGATGATGGAGGCAGCAAGAACCTCTGAAATGTCAGTATAATGCTACCAGACTACAAAGTGCAATAACACAAGAGACAGCTATCGTTACCTACAACTCATCACCATAAAACAATACAGTACTTACTCCAAGTACAATGTAGCACCTTTTCTCCTAGAAACAAAACAAAAACCCAGAAGTACTCAAGCAAATGTGTGAGAATACAATGCATCATACAAGCTATGCTTACCATCTTCTGAATACTGCACACTTTGGGTTGCACAATTAATGGCCGATGTGAAAATGGAAGTGGGTATGGTGAAGGTCTGAACGTGACAGGAACAGGGACCATACCCAAGTAACCATAAGAGAAGTGATGTACATGCCACTGTTTACAGAGACAAAAAAAGTAAGACTTTCCATTCACAAAAGCACCACACTGCATTATAATACTCACTGCACTGCCACCAAAACAAAGCATTTATAAATGCAAACTTAACATATCTATCATGCAGGTGGAAGCTGTCCAGCCACTGCTGATGATCCCATAAGCAAACAAAAACATCAGGGTACAATTTACAACATTTATAAAAAATGGCCCACCAATAATAATCTACTTGAACTATCCATAAATCTCTTTCATTTTCACAATAAAAATGTGGGTGCATAAACATAATGATGTTAATCTAATAAAATACGGATTAAAAAAACCTGATCTATCCTTATTTACAGTTTTAACGTAACTACATAATTCCTACATAGTAATATAATACGTGGTATACAGCGACACCCAATGGGTAACCAGGATGCTTCAGAAAGACACTTGTTTCAACAGGTATCAGGCAATGCTAATGCAAGGTGATATGTTTACCTTCAAATTTATCATTATGATATCACTCTTCAATCCAGAGATCATGCACTTATCTGCATCAAGAAGACTACTTTTTCAAAGCACACACACACACACAAAAGTGCCATCACCAGAAATGCAGAAAAAATAACCACTATTTTCTTAGATTCTGACATCATCCTCATTTTCTGTGTTTCTAAGAGCACTAACAGCTATGCACAGACAGACAGCTCAGGTAATAGCTGCTATAGAAACCCAGGTTTGTGCCCATGTCAGTCCACGTGGAATTTGTGGTGGACAAAGCGGCACTGGGGCATGTTTTTCTCGAAGTTCCCTCTGTCAATATCATTCCTCATCTGAAGGATGGGCAATGGGCCTGTAAGGAGCTCATTTCCAGATACACACTTTCATACCACCATAACGGAATTAAAAAAAGAAAAGAAAAACGCACCAACAGTGCATGAAACTACTCGGCAGTACTGCTTTAGTTTCTGGCATTTCCATATTGGCACATTCACATAGTGGAGAGTGTGATGTATGAGTAGGCTAAACACACCTTTAAGTATCTTTCACCACAGCCTTCAAAACACAAAGACGAAATGTTTCCATCTGGTTGCTGAAAGACCACAACCGGATGTATAGTGCAAAAGTGATTTATGCCCACTGTAGTTTTCTTCATGTTTATCTTTTGATTTCTCATTATCTTACATTCCAATTCACTTCAAGAAACAGTGGCAATACATTTCTGAATGTATGGAAATATATGAAGATGTTGGAAAATGTCACAAAAATTGTTTCAAATTTATTCCATACATATTTCAAATAGCATTAATGTGAACACAGCAAATTTAAGACATAATGTTTTTTTCCAACCTGTTATGAATTTCCATTCCACTAGCACAATGCAAAATTTAAACCACATTAAATTCAGCAGTATTAGTGGTATAAGGGCAATGACGAATCTACCACATAAGAAGAAGAAAAAATCTTGAAAAAAACAAGTTTTCAAAAAAGGCACTGAACTTCACATTTCATTCAAATTTCTGACTTTCACTTTTTTAATTTGTCCGGAGATAGGGATTAGCTCTATCTAGTGGGCCCAACTGAGTAGGAACCTGAAGACGGAGATAGAGTCTCATCTCCGAAACGTCGTTTTTACGTTTTTTACGTTTTTATTACTAGACGATGGATAATATCCAAGTAAATTTTTATTCAATTGACTCTTCACCATCGTCAAGAAGTTTTAGATTTGATATTCTGTAAAGTACTTAATTATGTCATACTGACATCCATCCAAGTGCCCCGGGTTAAGTCAAGAGACTTTCAAATACAACATTTATAGAAATTATTTATCAGACATCGACCAGACTACACAGCGCAACAACCCAGAAGACGGAATTCTTCATACTCACTGCTGTGAAAACCTCAAATCCTATAAATTATTTATTCTTTCAACGATATGTCATTAGTAATTGTCCCAGGTGAGAACGTTAACCAAGCAGGCAGTAACAGACTGGAAACAATGCATGAAGAGAAACATGGAAGCAGCTTCACTACAAAACTTCCATGTTTTTTAACATTTATAGTCATATTGATATAATAAAATAGAAATGTTAGGAGGTTTCACTGCCTAAAGAGCGACTGATGACAGAAATTGCCTTTTCAAAAGCCTAGCACTAGAAAAGTTGGCACACAGAACTGAGCAAAATAATTGTTTATGCATGCGTGCGTACACATACAAATTTATAAAAGATTTACTGCAATACAAAATTCCAAGTCATTACTTTAAGTACTGACAGAGTAATTTTCACCTGAAATTTGCACAGCCACTATACCACCAATGACACTGCTGATGGTAGTACATTAAGAAGTAAAAATGTAGGAGTGACTTTTAGTAGGCTGCAGTTCATATCAAATTTCATGTAAATCCATTAATGGGTTCAAATATTAGACACTCACAAATACCATAACATGAAATACGGAAAATGGGCTAAAAATTCCAATGGTTGTCTTCAGGCAAGACAGACGTATGCACTCATTTATAAACAATCTTACTGAAACATCCCACCAAATAATGAGTAGTAGTACTACCAAGGGGCAAGAAGTCACATGCTTGACTTCATGTTACCTGATAATAGTTCCAACTTACAGGCAACTGCAGTGAAGGAAATGGAGACGAACACAATGTTTGGTAGTATGGTACTGGATGCTGTACAACTGCAGGAAAATATGTTCTTCTTGAGGAGGCAGAACTTACATGTACTGCTAGGTCTTTGGTACCTAGGGGGGGCAGAAAAAATTATATATATATATATATATACAGGTGCTTTAATGTCTTCTTCTTCTTCTTCTATGGCTCTCTGGTCCGTATTCGGTCCATGGTCTCCTCATTTCTCCTCTCCATTCGGTCTTCTGTTAGGCCCACCTGTCTGAGGCTTTGATTGAGTTTTCGAAACGTCTTCCTTTTTACGGTGCAAGGTTGTTAATGTCAATGAAGAACAGCTCTTTGCATTGACTGAACTTTGTAGGTTATGTAAATAATTGTTCAAGGAGACTGACTGTTACTTCCATCCTTTCATTACATTAACTCTTTCCAAGCAGATAACCCCATATTCTCAAAGAGCATGGGAATTGTAGCATAGGACCAAGTACAAACCAGACAACTCATTGCCCTGATGAAGGAGGCAGTATGACCTCAGAAACATTGGTTAACATCTACCAGACTACACAGCGCAACAACCCAGAAGACAGAAATCTTCAGACAACTCATATTACAAAAAAAAAATACTGAATAAAGCACTGCATGTAGGGATACAATAAACAAGTATGCACATAAATAATGTATATAAAATACATATAATATCCAAATAATAAAGAAAAACTAACTAGATGGCTTATGGAACCCAAAAGTTCATCGCTGAATTAACCAAAGCCCTCCACTAGTCCCTGTCAAATAAAGTAAAACTAAAACAAAAAATCCAATAAATATGAATATACAGAACCCAGTATCTATATACTGTATGACTTACCCGAAGCATTATACCCTGAGGCCGTACCAAGAAACTCTGTTCTTTCATCTGAAACTGAAACACTTCTCTCAGTTATTTCTGGTCCATCATCTCCTTCAGGATAAAAGGCCAATTCCTCTTGCTCTGGAACTATTTTTGCTGGACATATAAACTCACTAGCATCAACATTTAATTTTTTGTCAACATTTTCCTCAACACCTTTATTCTCTTCCGCTTCTTTAAGCTTTCCATCCTCCTCTTCCGCATTCCTTACAATATTCTCCTCCCACTGTGCGCCACCATCATCAGCAACTTCATCACTTCTACTGTCAATCTTGTCAGAATCATCACAACTGTTGTCACTTATGAATGAATCCACTTTTTCTCCCTCACTTATAACACTTTCACTCACGGAAGTCAAATGTCTTTTATCAGTTCCAAAAACATTACCTTCTACAGTACAGATATCGGGATCTTCAACGTCATCAACCACTTCAGCATGAGGAATAAATGCTTCAGCACTGTTGGTACTTGCTGAAGGTTCATCGACAAATGTCGACAGCACGGTCTCAACAGCTGATTTGCTATCAAGGCTGTGTGTGCTTAAGTCCATATTGGAACTAGTATGGCTTGGTGGCTCGACTTCAGCATTACTATTCTGTTGTGACATATCAGTTAAAGATTCTGTATAATTTGAAAGTCCTGTCAAAGTAAAGAACAAGCTCTCCACAAGTTCTGTCTTTACCATATTATAAACTGCAGCCTTCTGCTCTGCAAGGCAGATGTAGTCGTCAATAGAAACAAAGCGATATGACTGAAGTAGGAAGCTGCAGATACCTACAATAAAAGAATTAATAATTCATTACGAAAGTTATTACTGGCTCCTAAAATTACAATAGAATTCCCTTTTCATTTAATGTTCAAATCCTTTGGTGGTAGTTTGAGGCCAATAGATGCCTTAGCAATCTAGGCAATTTGTATACCTGTAATTAGGAGCCAAACTGTTAAAAACACACAAGGGAGATTAAATAGGTAATGAAAAAAAGGCCAATGATCAACTGGCTGATACTATCTAGAAGAGGGTACATAAACGAATACTTTAAATAACATAAAAAAGAATAAGACTTCCATTTTGAAACAAGGGTGGAAAGGTTCATGCCATTCTAGAGAAAAGTTTCCTCATGGGATGCCTTGTGAATGCTTCTAGCTGTGTGTTTGTGGTGTGCGCATGTGAATGTGCATACAAATGTCACTGAGTGCACATGCATGTGTGTGAATGGTATGTTTTTACAAGAAACTACTTGAGCACGGAGTGGAGGGGACAACAAGCTGCCAGCAATATGCTACTACTTGTACAGAAAATATCAGAGTCCAACACATCTTATGATAATATTTTATGCCAGTTTTGCTTGATACTAGCTTGGCTAATTAAAATGCTTAATTTATATTACACTATAGTATAGTCCATACAGGTAACATTTCTCTGATGCATTTCCTATTCAGAATGGTATTCACAACTTTGCTTTAAGAACACACCATCAGAAAGGTCCAAAGAAAACGAAGAGGAGTTGGAAATTAAATGGACACATCAGCTTCTGGTCTACGCTGATAATGTTAATTTACTGGATGGAAACATAAACATTATAAACAAAGACACAAAAGCTGTATTATTACATGCTAGTAACCAAGTCAGTCCACGCGTAAATTAAAAGAAAACTAAGTACCTATTCATGTCTAATCACCAAACTACAGGGCAAAATCATCCTATAAATGTATATAATAAATCCTTTGAAAATGTGACCAAGTTCAAATATTTGAGAATGACATCATCATATCAGAATTGCATTCATGAGGAAATAAGAGTAGATTAAATTACGAGAAAGCTTGCTACCATGCACTTCAGAATCTTTTCTCTTTCCATAAGCAGTCTAAAAACACAAAGATTAAAATATTCAAACTATAATTTTACCCATTTCAATTTTCTGGACTTCTTCAATTGTTATTATGCTTCCTCAAATAACCACTATGTTTTGGGAGACGGCTCTTCTCCCATCCTCAAGTGAACCTACACAGTCAGACCCATTAGAAGGAGCTTATGAAATATTACCCACTGACCCCATGGCAAAAAGACAGGAAAATACAAACACTTTTGTCTAAGCATACTTCATTTTCTCATTAAAAACAGAGCGGCAATTGACTACCATATCACAATAAACCACATTTATATGAGCTTCCAAAAATCCACAAAACTGTGGTAACACTGAGACCAACATTAAGTTTAAATGAATCACCATGTTACACCCTAGCTGCATTTATCCAGACCACATTAAAACCACTAGCAGGAAATTACAAACCATCTGTGAAAAAACTCGAACCTCTTCATCCAACTACTCTAATCAACAGAACTTCAAGATCATGATATTTCAGTTAATTTTGACATTTTAAGTTTGTTTACCAATGACCCAGTTGAAGAAACTCTGCAGATTATAAAAACTAAAGTGGATACAGACCAAGAAAAAATACAATTTAATCTCAAAATGAGTTATTATGAAAATACTGGAAATGTGTATGAGAACTACATATTTTCACCCTGATGACAGGTTTTACAAACAAAAGGATATGGGATGTCCATGGGAAGGCTTCTTTCTCAAGTGGAAACATCTTTACAGGAAATTTTGAAATTCTGACATTAGCCACAACGCTGCTTAAAACAAAGATGTGGCAGAAGACACTTTTGTGATTTGGCCATATATCCCTGATAAGTTACAGGAATTTCTTGACCACCTCAAACAATCTTAGAAGCTATATTATGGAGAATGAACTCAATAATACTATTCCATTTTTATGCATCTTTATAACAAGAAGAGAACCATCACTGATCATCACAGTTCACAGAAAATCCATCCATACAGAACAATATCTTCATTTTCATTTCTAACCACCTGTTGGATGGGATACACAACCTGTGTACAAAATGCAAAACGTGACCTATGGCTACACAGCTACCCCAAACACTTTGTTGATATTACAATAAATACATTTAAAAAGAATTACTGAAAAACCCAACAAAACCCAGTAGGTACAGTAATTATCCCCTATGTTAAAGGTAACTCAGAGAAGTTTAAATGCATTGGGAATAAATATAATATTAAGACTGTTTTCAAAACAAAACATACCCTGCATAACACATTTGTAAGAACCAAACCAGGTATCAAGACACAACAGATTAAACTCCGTATTTACATTACCTGTGAATGTGGACGAAGTTATATAGAAAAGAGAGGCTGACTATTGGAAGCTGTACCAAGGAACACAAACAAATGTTAAAACAAGGGCTATTTGAGAAGCCAAAATTAGAAAAACATACATATGTGGAGGGTCATTGCACAAAGTGGGATGAAGTTATCCACATGTAATTTTCAGTGTCAATTTGGATACATATGCCAATGATAGCATTGACTTCTAGGTATTATCCCAGTTTATAATATATGAGCACAATTTAATTTCTTACAGTCTTGACTACCCTGTTTTGAGGCAACTATATTTAATCTTATACCTTATCAGTCCTTCACTTTGGTTGAAAGGCCTATATAATTTTAATATTTACATTAAACACAGACAGATCTTTGTGCTGCTGGAATATATAGGCTAGCAAGCCCATTTCTCAATGTCCAAGATCAAGATTAGCTTCTTCTACTGGGATCAACTGTGCAGGTTCACCTGAGGATGTGGGAGGAGCCATCTCCCAAAACATAGCGGTCTTTTGAGAAAGCATAATGATGGTTGAGAAACTCAAAAAGAATTGAAATTAGTAATTCAACAACAGCGTCAATAACAATGAGGGATGAATTATAATTTTGCTTGCTCTGTATGGGTGTAAAACCTGGTCTCTCACATTAAGAGCAGACCACAGTTTCAGGGTGTTCGAGAACAGGGTGCTTAGAAACGATGGTAGGCTGTAGAATGTGTAATTCCATAGTTTGTACTCTTCATCAACTACTGTTAGGGTGTTCAAAGCAGGGAGGATAAGATGGATGCAGCATGTGACATGTATGAGGGAGATGAGAAATATGTACAAAATGTTGGTTGAAACAGCCAGACAGGAGAAGACTACTAAGAAGGCCTATGCAAAGATGGAAGAATATTAGAGGAATGGGGTCTGGGAGTATGGATTGGATGCATGTGGTTCATGATAGAAACCACTGACAGGATCTTGCAACATTGTAATAAACCTTAAGGTTCCATAAAATGTAGGTAATTCCTTAGCTAGCTGAGCGTGCAATTAGCTTCTGGAGGACTCTGCTCCATGGAGTTAATATGAGATGACTTATTGTAACAAAAGAACATGTAACACATACTCACAGAATACACTTTCCAAACTCAGAATGCGTATTCCATACCAGAATACATATATCATCCTCATGTATTCTTTGCAATATGCATTTATATTATTGTGGGTAAAAGCACAGATATTTCTTTTACTACAAAAAATAACAAAAAGCTTAATGGAGCTTGTATAAATCATAAAGTAAAATGTCTGGAAATTATTCTTGATGCCAAACATTTTCCCCCATCATTTGGACTATATATTTTCACACATTCTCTGGGTATTGGGTCTTCTTATTAATCTTTTTTCTTTTTTTTCATCTACAGACAGTCTTTTCATGTTATATTTTAATTTAGTTACATCGGAACATAAACATGCTTCAGACACATGGAATATTTAAACTTCTATTGACAGCAGCACAACTTTGTAGCTCACTTCTGTCCTCAGATCCATTATAAATAACTAGATGGCTTATGAAACCTGAAGGTTCATCACCAAACTAACCAAAGCCCTCCACCGAACCCTGTCCTGGGCCAACAAAATCCAGTCTCCTTCAACTCCTACATCCCATAGATCCCACCTGAGATTATCCTCCCATCTATGTCTAGGTCTACCCAGTGGTCTCTTCCCCTCAGGCTTCCCAACCAATACCCGGTGCACACCTCTTGCCCCCATCCATGCGCGCTACATGCCCAGCCCATCTCATTCTTCTCGACTTAATCACCCTGACAATATTGGGGGAGGAGAACAAATTGTTAAGCTCATCACTATGCAGCTTTCTCCATACCCCATCCTCTTCTCTCCTACACCCATTTATCCTCCTCAACACCCTATTCTCAAACAACTGCAAGAAAATAAGGTTTACGGTGCTGATATGCTAACAAAGTGCATGAACCATGTACAGAAAAGAGTTGGGTCAGCTCTTTGAACAGCAATGAATGTTGTTTAGTTTGATATAAAACTAGGAGCAAAATCATCTGAACACCTGACTTGAGGAAAAACTAATAAATAAGAAAATACTGCACTGTCACAAGGTGCGAGAGCTTTGATGATTCATGTGTTCCAAAGAATTGTTTCAGATGGCTTACTGGAAAGATGTCTAACAATACCAGGGAGTTTCTTCACATTATGATATGGAGAAAGTGCCCTAAGAGTACCGGTTTGTAAATGAAGAATCAAAATTGCAGTCTGACAGCAGTCACAGAATACAGTTTTGGATACAATGCAGCTGTTGAAGAAACAAGAGAAGCTTGGAGTATCCACTGGCAACCACACCAGTCTGTTAGCTAAACTGAGGGATTTGAGAGAACAAAGCACAGAAGGAACTCATATTAGGTACAAAACTGCAATAAAAGTAGTAAGATTAAATGCTGAGATGAAGCAAGGTTAAGAAAGCGTACCTCCAGTGTTTCAATAGTTACTGCTGGAAACAAAAAGGTACATACAGATATTATGCCGCTGTCACACTTTTATGTTTAAATTCTACAAAATACTTACCTTTACAAAGTTGCACATATCTTAAATATCTATAACCATCCATCATTTCAAGACCCTATATTAAGTGGAACTAGTGTCAATCCCACCTCACAAGTTGTGCATCTGTCATGTTGCCATTAATATTATAAAACATTAAAAATACAACTTTAGGTGGCTTCATATGGCGTATGTTCATATTAATTTTTTTTTCAAAATCAATTACTGATGAAGACAATATATGGAGAGAGAAATTATCAGCCATTTATATATATATGTTCATTCTGTAAACATCGTACTGAACAAAGAGAATAAGAAATCAACTCCAACAAGAGGATAACAAATTTGAAAGTTATGAATTGTATGTAATAAACCCTTGTGCAAAATGCTAACCTGTGTTCACTTTGAGGTAATAACAACTGTGCCAAACAAAACCTCAAAAAATGTTTACACCGTATGGGATTCAGTAAATTAATAACATATAAATAACACTTCTTTTAATAATTTCGAAAATACTTTAACTTACTAGCATGTGACGTCACAATATCATTTATTCCTTCAAATTCACCACTTTCATTCTGCCACTTCTGTTCAATCACTTTAATCTTTTGTGGCCCTTCATTTCGTAATAATTCATAGAAATACCTGAGGAATAGAACAACACAATGGCATTAAATAACAAATCTTTTATTTCCATAAAAACAATAGAAATATCTTCAGTTCATGAAAAATAAGTAGAGCGCTGAACACAAAATTTCATTTAGTTATTGCTCAGATGGTGAAACATGACTACCATTGCAATTTTTAAGTAAGAGAAAATGTATGTAAATCACTCCTACTTTACATGTTACATTGCCTTATATCGTTATCGATCCAACTTTTCGCAAAAAGTGGCT
>NW_019059865.1:660259-696288 GCF_000696155.1 Zootermopsis nevadensis | reverse complement strand
TAGCCAACTCACACAGCATCAACTAAGATGATCAATTGTTCATCCATGTGCAGCAAAGGTGCGACAGTTAGTGATTGTGACTTTCAGAGATTAAAAATTGATGCCAAAATTCAAAACTTGTTTCTTCTTTAAACATCACTACTTTCTTACACACAAAGTACAAAAGCAGTGAACTTCAATTGTGTTGTGAATCTGAACATCAGCCAAAGCTTTGTGATTGTAGATGAATTCTGATTGTGCAAATTTTCTTATGAGATGTGGGAGTGGATGGACACACATTGTGAGAGTGATGAGTGGTCACAGTACAACAGCAAAGCACTGATGATATACACACTTCCAAACCACGTATGTATAACTAAAAATAGCTGAGAATGGATAATTATAACATAAAAACACACTAAAAAATAATTATATTTTCATGGAATAATCAAACAAAATTAGTGGTAACAGCCTGTCTTCATAGGATCAGTAGTGAATTAAAAACTAACAGTGTTAAAACTACAATTCAGAGAGAAAGTCCTACTTACGAGAAAACAAACTCTTTTTTTGGTTGAAGAGGTTCCTCCTCTGGGCTCAAAAAATGATCCAAGTGTTGTATATTTTCACTGTCGTAAGAATTTTCTTTCAGATTCCACTGGGAAAGAAAAATTACACACAGAATTTTTCACAACTTTATGCTAATACTTCAAGAGCTTACTCATGACTTAAATGTCCTACAAAAAATAGCCAGATTCTCAAGAGTTATGAAATAGGGGTATTTGAATTTCACAACATGTTATGTAAACAGTCACAGCCTTCAGTTTTTGTACACAAGAGGCAGCTTGTACTTATGCAGTGTATTAAAATGTTGTTTTCAGTCTCAAAAAGGCATGGTTCAAGACTCAGATTCTCTTATTACACTTGCATCAACACTTCCCTCTGTTCTCTGTTGCTCAATCAATTTTGTCGAACCAGTCTGAATTTGACTAAATCTTTTGCAGCTCTTGACAGCTGAATTGGAATGAGAGATTACTCCATGAATCAAACCTGAACTAAAAACTTATTTTGAGCAGTTCAAAGCCCTGAACACAACAAAGTCCAACCTGAAGTACTCAAAACATTTCCAGGCACCTGTGTTCCACTAACAAAACCCTGAAAGGTATTGAAGGTCTGCATTTGTACCACAAGCAAATTCAGTATCTTCAACCTGGGGATTTTACCACTGGTTTAATGCACATCTACAGTTGAAAACGGAACATTTTATCTAAAGCGGCTCAGTTTACCCATGAAGCCAATAATGCCTGTAACTCCCATATTATAGTCAGATGCAAACTATTAAGAAACGCTACAAAGTAACATCCATCTTTTTATCTAACTGTGCAGTCTGGTGTCACTGGCAATCAGCCTACTTAATTATTTCACTTACATATGACACTTATGGCCATTTCTTTTCATAATGAATATCCCTGCTTTATATGTTTCTCTGGTAACACAATTATACTTATACATGTACCTACAGCATGACAGGGTGTCTATACATTTGAGTCAACAAGTGCTGCAGTATCTTAACATCGATATCCTCATTACTGGATTGGCTGTAGAGGTCTGCAGACTTGTCTAACAAGGTCACCATTCCCCAACACACTACATTTCCATCTGTGTGGATATGTGAAAACCACGGTGCATAAACAAAAACTTTAAACAAATTAACTGTCAAATTGCTTGCTGCAAGATGCACAATTGACTGAAATGTCCTTAAGTTCTAGAAAAGAGTTACTAACTCGAAGCTAAAGGTGGCCACCAAAGATCTGCTATAAACTGAACTGTACACTGTAAGCCTAGTTATGTGCAAATTACTATTTACTTTCAAATACCTATACTCTGTTACTGCTAAAAATCTGGCCCATGTTTACGGGGTATTTCTGACTAGAAATTACTTCAAGTCATGCAAATGACAAGTAGACATCATCAAGTGCCTACCGGAGGGACGTAAGATTAGTCTTGGATGTGGAGGAAATGTAACCAGCCTGTTAAGTTTACATCAAAAGCAAACTAAGAAAAAATGTACAGAATGCAGGGGGTAAAAAAACAAACAAGTAAAGCGTGGTTTACATTTTTCCTGAAAACATACTCTTAAAGTTCACACTATTATGTTCACATGTTCTAGTCCTGATAGTCTACTATAATGTTGGCCCCACTAAAAAAAACCCCATAAAGGTAGTGAATATGCTGTGCATAGATGTAGAAGGGTTTCTGCTATGAAGAAGAATTTGACATCTCTCTTGAACCTCAGAACCTGGTTACTAATTTGACACTTCTGAAAGGACCTCAAAACTTGGCTGCTAAGTTCATACTTTTGAAAGGACTTATTTCACTATCTTAACAACAATAAGTGACAAGTCTAATGTTACAAACTTCAAGGGGAGGAATATTTCTGTTTCTAAACAACTTTCTCTTTAGGAAAGACTTGTGTACGATGGATTCAAGTCTAACAGATGTGTCATTACAGAATGGATTCCATAAGCAGCTTCAAAAAATATAAAAATTGGTAAACTGTGCATGGGTACAGATGTAACAGCTGATAAAAATATAATAATTACTGCTTCTGAAATAATTTCATATTACAATGATACTCTATGGATGGGTTTTGAGATGTGACATGTTAATTTTTTTCTTCAAAATCTGGAATACACTGTTTAAACATTTCATTCACTTGAAAATATTAGGTGACCTTGTATTTTTTCATGAAAAGGAAACTATCAAAACATTATCTATAGTAACAGTAGTGTATACATACATTATTATCTGTACATCCAAAATTAGAATCTCTTAAAAGCTGGAGGTTCTCGAGTTGGGTTGCCAACTCCTCCCTAAAATGTAAAAATGATATTTCATTAAAAGGCATCACCATATAATGTACCTTTCAATATAGCGCAGTATATTTTATTAATTCCTGTCTGATCTACATTATAATAATATAAACAAATGATATTTCAGACTAATGGCTATAATTTCAGTATGTATATGAAGTATAAATTTAATAATCAAACTTGGTATGTTTTCTAGACACTGGAACAACCCAACATAATAACTCTGCATGCATCTCCCAGAAAAATATAACATGGGAGAAGGTGACTATTGAAAATTACAATTTCTCTTCTAGCAAATTCAGCATTTACCAAATTCTGATATCTGTTTGAATGTTAAATGGAAATAAATTTTAATTAGTAGAAGAGCCAAATTTTACTTACGCTGAGTTGGCCGCCTGCGTTTCTTGTGATGCTACTTGTATTGTATAAGAAATAATTTTCTTTATTTTTTGAGGACGTTTAATTTTTGCCTGAAAAGAAAGTACAGTAACTCATTAGCTGTCACTCTAACCTAAAACTAAGTCCCATTTATGTAACTAGGTACAGCCCTCAGACCAGAGATGTCCAATTATTTGTGCACAGAAGCTGCATGGGACTGTAATGAAGTGACTACAGGCCATAGCTTTGCAAGAAAATTTCTGTAGTTCCAAATACCAATAAACAAATAAAAACATCATCATAAATAACTGATTGGGACACATCCTGAATTCTGATGGTGTTAAAGATACAAATTAAACTAAAGATTGTGTGGGTCCCACTACTACTTCTCATACCCTCTTGCAGGTATAATTAAAATAGTAACACACACATATAATTAGGACTACAATAATTGCATTTTCATCAAAATCTCTTCTTTATTTGTATAGCACTATTTCTTCGGTGCTACATATGAGAAACAAAAAATTTATAAAGTGCTGTATTATAAAGAAAACACAAAGTAAACCAAACTCTGGAAACATAGAAGTTCTTTTCTCCACAGAGCACATCTTGTAACATTACTCGCAACATGTTTTTATAATAAACATTTCCTATCCTTCCTATGTTTCCAGACATTTGTCTCAGCTGTATTTATCCAACACTGAAAGCCAAGTGGAATACAATGTGCCACTCTTATTTTATAACACACTTTATTTTGTGCGTAAGTTACCACAAACTTTACATCTCATGTTCTTCTGTCCTTTGCCACCAGCAACAATTTTTCTGTTTTAAGCTTCTAGTGAATGTTTCTTAGGATATCTTTGTGTAGACTAGTAATAACGAAGCTGGCCTTCGATGGAAATACTGGCCTTCATTCTCCTCTTCCAATATCCACCTCTTGTTGTTTCATGAAGGAATTCCTTACACTTTATTTTAATAGACTAATCAGCCCAGTCTCTTTTCATAGTATCTGTCAGCTAGTCATCTCTAACAAAGTTTTAGCTGACACCAAATAGTTACAGCACAGAAAAGTGAAATGGCATGCATTAGACTACGCAAATGCATTCATCCTACCAGTACGCTAACATGGGAGAGAAAACTGCAGTGATCACCATGACCCATATACAACATGCTAATTGTTTGTCAATACATTTCTGCTTTCTTACTTTCCTTCTTCTCACAGGTAAAATAAAGTTTTCTCTGATATTTCAAAGCACAATGCCATGGAGATATGTGGACACACGGCAGTATAGCTCCACGGATTCTTAACCTCAACACCAAGTGGAAGAGAGCTGTTAGCTTAATGCAGTGAGTGCTTTGTCCCTGCAGAAAGAACCCCAGTACCTGATGGATAGAAAGCTGAGTGGGTACCAGCACTTGTCATTGATATTGTGTAAAAGAAAAAATCCTGCCTTCAAGAATTAAACCCACAGCTTGGTCAATATAATGACTGAACTATCCCAGCTCCTTCTTCACACTAAAATGAAGTTCATGCCCATTATACATCATTCTATGGGAAGCAGAAAAATATGACAGCAGAAACACATTTAAACAACAAAAAAGTTAACAAAATTTAAACAAAGACCTGAAGTGGTAATTCTAATAATAAAAAAAAATAGCAGAACAAAATATACCAAAATACCAGGGTACAGAAATTAAATATATTTGAAATAAAGAATGCTACTAACATACAGGGGTCATTTGATTTTCAACATCATGAGATTCTAACGGTATAAATGTAACTAATGTATAAGATTCAACAATGGGACAAGAAACCATAATTGTACACTGTTAGATGTAACTCATGCACAACTCTTGGAGAGAATAGCATATAGTTTATTCATTATATTAAGAGTGTTGACAACAGTGTGACAAAACTAGTTGCCTAACATATTATATGTCACAATAAACCTGCCGTAAAAATAATCAAATTGATTCGAAAAAGTTAATATTAAATAATTTCTTATGTATACAAACATGTCATAAACATTACCTTGTCCTGAACAGTAATTTCAGCACTCTTTTCACCCTTCTTCTTCCTGAAAGTAAGATCAAGCAAATTAATAAACACCAATAATAAAAGGAAATCTGAACAGATGATGAATTTCAATTACCTAATTTACAATGTAGGATGTCACACAAAATTACACAATTCTTAAAAAATATGTAATGGTTATTTGCTTCTGAGCCAGCAAGGTCAAGGCAACACCTGAAAAGCAGCACGTCTGTACCCTTCGCATCCCTTTGTTGTTCAGTGTATGCAAGTGCAGTCTCAACAGAAACGAATCCCTTACTATGACTCGCAGCATGTCAGACAACCAAATGTTGGACAATTGTGACCCTACTGTAAGGTGGTTCCAACACAATGGAAGGATGGGAAATTCCCATATAGCAAGAATACTTTAAGAATATCAATTCACAGGAAACAGGGGCCTGAAATATCCATGACTGATTACAGAATGTTGTAAAACTTGGCCACTTTTTCTCAAACTTACAACCCTTTAAGAGGTGGCTGGAGTAGAGAGATGTAATGTTTTAAAGTGCAGCGTTACACAAAGATGGAGCACCAAATTACAATGAGCCAAGTGGTGAAGTCTAGTTTGGGGGAGAATTATTCTATGCTTTCTGATATGAAGAAAGTTTGGTAACAAAGTATCCAGTGCAAAGAGGTATAAATCATACATCTCATGTAACTTCAATGAAACGTACTTTGATATGATGAGGTTTGTAAAACATTTTATGACATACTCCGCAGCAAATTTCTCTTCACAAGCAGCAGAGGACAAGTTGCTTAGAAGTATTAACAAATGACAAGGACAAAATCCAAAATTAAAACACTACTCAATAAATGAATGTAGGCACCAACTCCATATAGCAAAATTGTTGTTGAGAAGTTGACAGTTTCTCAGTTAGTCTAAGAATTCCCAAAATTTAAGAGACTGAATGCTTCATTACCATACCTACAGCATTCTGATGCTGGATTTTATCTTGAATCACTCAAATCCAGTCTACACCATTACCAGCAAATCCTATGTCTCTAAGTAGTCCCTTCCCACCAAAATTTTTACTAAAATTTTGTATGCACTTCTTATCAAGAGGAAGAAAATCCCAGTTATATATGTTGAGATACTTTAAGAAAAGGGATTCAGTGGCTTGGACATGTGCTACATATAAATGACAGTAAGATGCCTTTGAGAGTTTAAAAATATAGATAATGGTCACTGTGGAAACAAGTAACAGAAGACA
Source organism: Zootermopsis nevadensis (assembly GCF_000696155.1). The sequence continues at coordinate 689,776 of NW_019059865.1, read as the reverse complement.
CACAAAAGAAATCAGAGAAAAAGTAAGGACAGAGATAGCAACAGATTGGTAATTGTCTTACTTCATTTTCTTCAAATCTTTAATAGCTGTTTCTGTCTTTGGAGCTTCAATGGAAGTCTTGATGGTTGTGTCATCACCCACGATCTCTATTTTTGTTATTACTGAACGTTTATTTCCTTGGGTGACGCAATCTGTCGTCGGGCAACATCTGCCTATAAAATCCTTAAAAACATAAAAACAAAACTTTGAAGACATGTAATTTAGTAACATAAAATTCAATTAATTTATTAAAGTGTTTGCCAACAGCAAGAAATCAAAAACAGGCAAACACTGTTAATACACACAATAATGATAAAATAATGATGAAAAATATTACATAAACAGATTACTTAAACATATAAAATTTGGAGCACACTGCTGTGAGAAACTTAAATTCCATTTAGAAAACATGAAGTAAATTCCTGATTATCCATGAGTGTTCTTTATATAAATGTGGACCTGTGAAGCATATTTTTGTCTGGTAATTACTAATACTGGTATAGAATAATCACAAATAATAAATAATGGATAAAAATATCCTCTAGTCTACATAGCATAGCATGAAATTACCTTGTCGGATAACTTTCCAATTTTATTGGACAACACAGCTTCTTTATATTCTTTCCAGCATGTCAAATGGTATTCTATTCTACACTTTTCTTGACAAATTATGACAACAAAACCAGAAAAATCCGGATCACTGCAAATGAAAATCACCAACATGGCAATTTAAACTTGCACACAGAAAAAATCAGTAACTGAAACCCAGCCTCAGTGAGAGGATTTCTAAAGACTTATTTAAACATAACACATTATAAACATGACATTCAAATGTGTTTACCTGGAACTACTGCTACTAAATTAAAAATAAATGACTTTTTCAAGCCTCAAAAACAATCTAATCTAAAATCTGTATTTCCCACTAATATACAGTTGTATTTATGACAGAACACTACTTTCAAGTATTAATCCTTTCAAGTCTTCTGTCGGTCTCAGCCAATATCAAGGATGACATTTAAAACAAATGTTGGAAAAGTTCAAACAACTTTAAAACTCAAACAAAATAAACCAAAATTAGACATGGAAGTGTACAACATGTTCACATGACTGTAAAGCAGGTCCTCTGTCAGACTCGGTCAAATATACTGAATATCATATGGCACTTTTATGTCGAACTGAATCTGACAATATGAGATTTCAAACATAATAAATTGAAAATGGTGTTTAAATATATCTCAGTTGGTTAAACTTACCTGTAGAAAATATGTTCCGATGGAATGATATGAGAACTAAGAGTAAGACACTGACTGTACCTACAAATTGCATCGGGTTCATGGTAAGCACGGCAAGTTTTAAGTAGTTCTGTGAGAACTTCCTGCAACAAAAACAACTACTGACTTAGTAAAACTTCCACAATTATCACAGACACCAATAAGTATAGCAGTAAAATGGAGACAAATCTCATTTCATGTTCAATGGCAGCAAATCTCAAATTTGATCACTGAGCAAATTTTGGAGCAGTAAAATGGAGACAAATCTCATTTTATGTTCAATGGCAGCAAATTTCAAATTTGATCACTGAGCTATGGTTCCCAAGGTTTTTTTCTCCATTCTCCCAGAATAGTATCTCAGCCACTTTCATCCCTAATCTGAAATGTGCTTGTTAATTGCATTTAATAATATATTGCAGCAAACCACAATTTCACATTTCATACCACTGCTTATTTTCTATTGAATAAAACTGACCCTAGTAGCTCTTGTAAAGAAACTAAAATAATAAATATAATAATTCACATGTTTCATAACAGTAATAAAATTAAATACTAATAATGCAAACATACTATTCCAGAAGATGGCTGTCTTCTTGGTTGTCACGCTCACTTCTGCAAAAACCTCAAATCCTACATAATATTTCAGGTTAGAACTCACTGAAATGCGAGTTATAACTCATTTAGCTGCAAGTGGTATTTTAACAAATTTGAAGTTGTCAATGTTGGTCTTCTGGGGTGTAGTGCCAAGTAAACTTGCAGTCACAGATACCAACAATCAGGAAGAACATACTGCCTCAATCTTTAATCCTGAAGACACAGGCAGTTATGTTCTTCTACAACATTGGTTTTATCTACCTACAAGTCAAAATGGTGTTACAACCCAGATGACTAACACCAACAGCTTCACTGCTGTGAGAACTTCAAATCTCATAAATGTGAGAGGACTTTCAGTAATGTTTTTCTTGAATAAATCCCTGAATTTTGGGTTCCTCACATTTCCATTTTAACGATAAACTCAAAAGAACACAAATTAGAACATAAGAAATCCTGATATTTATAGCAGCAAATTTTGGTGCAAAAATACCTGAAGGAAACTTCTTGTTGTTTCTTGAATAATGTTGTTAGTTCCAGGCCAGGGATGAACTTCAAATTTAACTTCTCGCTTCAAAAATAACAAACCCTTCTCCAGATGTTCCACTGCTGCTTTATATCTAAGAACAAACACAATCCAATTATATTTTGTCATAAAAGCACAAGCCTAAATTCCATCACTTCATCTTTAGGTAATCTGAATTTAACAATTCAGTAGAGATATCTTAAATGTAATATCTTAAAGAGGGAAACATCTCATATTCAGATAAATACAACAAATTTACATTTGCATATCATTAAAATTTACTTTCACCAAATATACATTCCAGTTCCCCTGAAATAATTGTATGTATCAGTGATCAGCCAGACATTTCTACACACATGTAACCAAAACCTCTCACTGGTGTGAAACTAAAAACATACCTGTTTAATTTATAATACGCACTTCCCAAGCCATAAAACACAGCAGGAAATTTCGATGAACGTTTTTCTTCAATATCATTTAAGTATTCCACTGCTTTAACAATGTCTTCATAATTGGCAAGGTCAATCCACCCAACACACAACGAATATTTTAAAACAATTACGTCTATTTCTTTTATTCTAAAATCCTGAAATTGGAACAAGTATTAAAATGTGAGACATCATCTAATGGTAGTGACGGTCAAAATTAGCATAACATAAAATGAAAACACGGCAAAATTAGACTCATTTGCACCTCTTTATGTGGACCCTCCATAAAACAGATTCACTGTAAAATTTGAAGTTCTGAGGGTTTTTAAAATTTAAATTGTGGTTTTCTGATTTGGACAGTATGTACTCTTGCAGATAATTACTGTTTCAGAGAAACCTACTGTCACTTCCACCCTGAAGATGGAGGTGATACATATCTCCAAAATACTGGTAACCACTTAATAACCCAGGTGAATCACAATACAAGAAATTCCCTACTGTTATGGTATAAAAAGTTCACTGCTGTTACCATAAAAGCATATTAATCGATCTTATCCTAAAACAGGTCATCAATTTCTCACGCTTATTATTCAGAATTACAAACACAGATTTTATGCACATTGTTTGGTGCTTCAGAAATTCTTCTCCACGTAATCCTATATCTCTGAAAATCCTTGAGAATCATGTACACTCACCTCAACAGAATGATCAAGGATCATGTCTAAAGCAGTTTTATATTTTTCAACTGCTTTTCTTGGCAATCCACTTGCCATTACTTCAGACCCCTCCTTCAGGAGTGACTGAAACTCCTGAAATAAATATCGTAATCACCTTCTTTAACAAACCTCAAGCATTTGAAAAAAATATATCAATGGACACAACACAACATTTGCCAATAAATAGAGGAAATGAACTGGGCTAAAAAGCTTAACCCTAAATGAGATTACCATATTTATCCAAATATCAGACAATTGGTATATGAGACAATTTACGTCTGACATGTTACCTTCTGTGATAAAGTTCAGCATCATTAACTTAAAAATAGCAAAATGCCTCTTTAAATTCAAAGGAAAATTCAACATATACCAACTTAAGAAATTCTTTATATTTTTGTCTCAAGCCTGTCACGTGATAAGTTTCCTGTGAATGTATTTTCAGTGCCTTGCAGCTAACGTTAATAACAAAACAGCTTTACTTTTATGGGAAATGCAGGCAGGAATAAGCATTTTAATCCTGTTGTATTTTCTCTTTAAACACACAGTTGATAAGGACCAATTACTAATTTCTTTTAAGAATCAGGGTGATTAAAATAAATATTGTTGTTCCCTACCAATTTTCTTGTACACAGAGTTAAAAAATTAATTTTGTTCTGCAAGTACATTCTATGACATATGTAAGAAGTTAAAAATTCAAAAAATAGTTTGATATTTCCCTTTACTATATTCATGACCAGAAGATTTTCCTTAAGACTCAGCATTTAGTTAAAAAAACTTTTAAATGACCATTTGTTTGTGCCCTGAACCAAATGCTTTGAAACTGGGGTTATTTTCTAAAAACCATTTTTAAACCAAACTTTATTTTTTTTTAATTTTCCTGCAGCACGAGACATAAAATTTTAAACACAAAATTTTCGGGCAGCCAGTAACAATTTTTTACATTCCTATTCCAGCATAAAATATTTTCACACAGAAGTACATTTTAAAATGTGTTTGAGGTACTAAAACTGACACAGTACGGGTTCCGTCAGGTCTGACAGAACACGTACTTGGGTGGATAAGTTGAAATAATTGCACGATTTATATTGTCCAGTGACAGAGACTAGCTCTATCTAAGGCTGGGGCCACACGAAGCACGTGCATGCTTCGTGTGTTGTACCCTATACGCCCCTTCATAATTCTATGACAGACGTCACAATGTGCATTACAACGGACGTACTTTCTAGGGTCGTGTGGCCCTAGCCTAAGGGATCCAACAGAGTAGGTACCTCTCACCTGAAGACGGAGACAGAACCAGCCTCCGAAACGTAGTGGTTTTAAAGAACAGACGATGGAAAAAGTCCTGACAAGGAATAATTTGAAGTACACAATATGATGTTTGATACTTACCACTTAATTTCAGATTTATCATTTTTTCTGGACAGTATTGTAAAGGCTCTATGCATTAATAACATAGACTTGCATCATTTAAAAAAAAGTTTTTGAAATGGGCTGCTCTAGGTCTCTGTTCTTTATGTGACTGCCATAATTTACAAGTTACACAAAACTACACCATTTAATCCCACGTGCACCAGTGTCTAGCCACTTCCTGTTCCTTTTCATTCAATAATTACACTAAACTGCCATACACTGAGTACATATGAAACAAAAGACAGTCTGCATGCAGAATGGATAACAAAGTATTTTGTTTTATTTAAAATGATAACAAAACAGTATTGCATACTAAATTAGGAAGCAAAATAAACCTTATCTTGCATTCACATAAATATACTATACCGTCTCGAGCATGGAAATTCCTTTTCAAGGTCAATATTATGTTAACACCAGTTTAGAAACAATACTCGGTAAACAAAACAAAAAATTACATTTCGTTGCATTTTCCAAAACTGTTCTGATGTCACTTCTTTTATGTCCAGCTCCTTTTTTATACTTTCCAATCTGGCCATAAAGGGATTCCCTTCCACATTAGTTCCCTTCTTCTTTTTCTTCTTAGGCTTCTTGTTTGCTTCAATGTTTACATCATCACTGCTGGTTTGGAACAAACTAGCATTATGCTGTTTAATAAAGGAAGCCTGGAAGTGCAAATATAATCTGATGAGAAGACAGCGGGGCAAAAATTATGAGGCTAAAATGCAAGCCAAAGATTGGAAATGTGGAGAGTTATTTGTAATACTTCAAGATTAGAACAAAGATGATATGATATACTGAAATAGTTTTCTTTACACACAGATAAATCATGCACACCCGGGCGCACCTGTGAATAGATAAACATGACTAAGAATGTCAATAAAACTAAACATTCTACATTTTCAAAATATAACTTCATTTGAAATAATAAAACTAAACATTCTACATTTTCAAGATTTAACTTCATTTGAAAATTTTTTATGAAGTACCTTTTAAACAGATCCATGTCTGTTAATAAAATAAGGCAAATGCTAGAACTCATCACTGGACACAACTACGAGCCTTACGAATCAGTTTCACATCCTTGCATCTTTTCATTCACATTAATTTTAATATAACCTTCTCAATCTTCCCCACCAAACACCTGGTATGCACTTCTTGTTTCCCCAATCTAAGCTACATGTCCAGCACATACGCAATACTGACAGAGAAAAAGAAGAGGTGACTAAAATATACTGCGCTAATTTCATAAAACCAAATGCTCACTACAAAACACAAAAAAAGAGGGTACCTTATTTATGTCCGAGAAAGTTGCTGCAGACATTCTGGATATGGATTGACTTCCCAGTTTGCCAGTTTGTATGTACTCAGCGGAGTCAGAATCTGAGCTCTGGGATGGAACATCATTCTGCAAGTTGGGGGGTAAAAGAAGGGGGAAAAAAAAGAAGAAAAATTGATGATACTTTACAGAAACTGCAGCTCTAGCCTTTCATGATATTGTGCCAACACTCCACCACACATACCCACATTTACAATATCAATAATAAACAAAGAACTAAAAAAAAAGAAGGCAAACACACCTCTCAGGATTGCATCCATGGGTAGCATTAACCTTTACTGGAACTGGAACTGGAATAAGGTATTTAAACCTCCATAATATGGAGCTGCAGATGGAATTTAACTCGAAGGTCTTAACAGTTTAGTGGTATGATACTATGATATAGCCAGCTGGAGAGCACATAAGTCACAATGCATGGTCGATAAAGATTAAGAAGGTGTAACTTATTTACGCATAATACAAAATCTGCTGTCTAGGCATATGCAATGTGCTGCAAATCAAGTAGGTATCAACTAGACAGCAAAGTGGCAAAAGAAGGCTGCATAACAATATCAATGGTACACACTTAATAAAAGTAAAAGGTAACCCAAGATTAATGGCTTCATTTTAAATTCTGAGTGGATATAGCGGTGTTTGGTGTCCTGAAGCTCGATGTCCGTTCTCCAGTGTCATGTTGAATGACATCCCTAGATTCATCTCTGTCAAATGTGGTATCCTGTGTTAACAACTATTGGCATTGCAATACAGCCAGCATCATGTGGTATTGTTTCCTGAGGTTCCTCTTAACTTGATGTAGAATCTTGAATCAGCGTCACATGAACAAGTTGCAGCGCTCGGTGTCAGTCTGCCAGCACCCACGTCATATGGCATTCCAAGGAGTGGCTTCATTTGGAATCTTCAGTCGGTGTCTCAATGATATACATCGCTACATTTGGCGTTGGATTGCCAGCTTCGTGTCATATGGCATCCCTTGGCTCATCCGCTCTTGGAATATTGTATCGGTTTTGCAAACAAGCATCATGACACTCAGCGTTAATCTGTCAGAATCGTGTCATATGGCATCCTGAGGCTTCTCTTAACGTGATTTGGAATCTTCAATTGACATCTCAACATAAGTAGCCACACTGGGAGTCGAACTGACAGCGTTGTGTAGTATGGCATCCCAGGGCTCATCTTCGGAAAAATGTGTAAACACACAATTCACATCTTCATTTTGGCTGAACACCCCCTCCCATTTATTTTACCTGAGGGATTTCTAAATGCCATGCATAACAAAGGTTTAGGCTAATGCCCAATTTAAAATTTGCATTTTGCTAAAATTTGTGAAGTCAAGAATATAATTTTTATGAGTTCTTGCCAACCAACAAACCTACATATTCTCTGGCAACACAACCATCAGATACAAAACTGCTTATACTTAAGCCTGCCAGTGGAGAAACCCTTTAGCCACTTTCATCTGCCTCCCATCCAAACAATCTATTTTCACGTCAGTGTGTGTACTAGAGAGCAATGTAGAGAGTATGAAACCACCAAGCTACTTTGGCGATGTGTTGATACCAGGAGGCCAAAACATTAACCCCAAACCAAGATAACCTCTTCTTGCAGAGTTATGCAGAAATTACTGATTTTTGGTAGAACAATACAACAAAGGCATATTAAGCAATGGTGTACTTTCAGCATTTTATGCTACCACATATGATTTTCCAGAAAAAAGTTTTTACACAATTTGTGTCCCAAGCAAAGCATTTTAAGGGGTTTAATACATTTTGCATAAATTTTTAAAATTCTTAACACAAGGACAAGAATTGTTTGCAATGACACCTACACAAATCTTAAAATAAGTGTGGGCAATTAGATAAACTACAATAGACAAAACAGACCAAGTGCCACTTACAACCATAGTAAAGTCCTCTTGTAAACTTTGGGAAGCAACTCTTGTACCTGTACAAAGAGAAATCAATCCTTAATTGTCAGAGAACCGATAAATACATAAGCAGGAAACCTGGTTTGACCTCCTTCCAAGCGAGAGAGAGTTGCTCTTTAGATCCTATTGCCAGAAAATTGGCATGAAATGCCTTCATCTCAGAGTTATGTGTCATCTCTAAATGAGTCGATGCCAAGGCAAATGAGATCCATGGTTGAGACCCAGGGATTCCGGACATCTTACTAAGATGCCATATCTTTAAAATTGCCCTTTTTGTATTCTGAATATGTCGCATATAGTTGAATACTTGACAAGTGCACAGTATTAATTAGTACTTTTGCAAATATAACAGAATCATTAAAGAAAAAATCAGGCATCAAGATATGAACTCACAAATTTAATCTTCATTTCAACACTAGCCTCCTACCCTAGCAACTTGTCTATGAGAAAATATGGCCTTCAGCTCTGCTTTTTCGTCAGAATTTATCATGTGACTCAGAAAAGTCACAAACATTAATTCATGTATTAAAGTTTTTCTTAAAATTAGGAAAAAATAGGTGCCCTTGTTAAAATCAACATCTGGTATTGTACTTAACGGAAGGCATAGAAAAGACACAGATGAACAAATACGAGGAGATTAAGTACTACTGTATGTTCACATCACTTCCGGTTTGGAACTTGGAAAATTTCAAGTGCTTGGTTTTTGTTGTACTTGGTGCGCATACCAACCCAAGTTCCAGTTGTTTCTCCTGACCTCTCCAACACTTCTACACTATTTTCTTCCACTAACATTAGTTTCATTCATGCTTGTGCTGCTACATAATTTACAATAAATGCAAGATTTAATGTATTTTATTTTCCATGTGTAAATGCATAATGTTTATGGTTTTGTTGTTTTCATGTCATATACATTTTAGGTAGACACAATCATCTGTGTGTAAAAAATATGTACCTAGGTACTAAAATGAGTGGTAACATTTACCCAAATTTATTGAGAAACCTAACCTCAATGTTGGATGAGGATTTACGGTTTCAATCACGTCCTTTAATCTACGTGCCATAATAAAACTCACACATTTGCCAGACAAGACAGCGAAATATATATCAACAAGGCACAAAGTGTTAATTTCTTCTACTTAATCTAAAACACACTTGGAATATATACCTGATGGGTGCTCTTCGCACAAGGTCTTCAGATAAGTTCTCAGATCTTCTGTATCAGAATTATTACAAACTTCAATTCCCTTTTTCAAGTACTTTATTGCTTTGTCTTTGTTATGTAAACCTACAGATGCTTTTGCAGCTCGGAAGTACCCCTGCAAGAAAAATGTGTTACTGGTTAAAATTTAGATGCTATGCTTACTAAGTCTCAAGACATCCAGGTGATAAAAACTTTAATTTTAGATTTTTAAAATAGGAACATAAAATCTTGAAGAAGGTACCCACGCTTTCAAAATATAAAAAATTATAACACCTATTAGAAGTAATGCTTATCAGGCATACAGTTATCTTAAACTATTGAAAAAGTAAACTTACCATCTGTAGTCACACCAGGATAAAAGTAAATGCAGAAACTATTTTCTTCCTTTCAGCTTTATGTATCCAATTATATAATTGTCTTGATTTTTTTAAAAACCCGAGTTATTACTCTATCTGCCTTCTGTTTAATGCAACTTAAAAGTACAGCATATGGGTCTCTAACATCAATAACATTTTCAGATTCCTTGTTCTTCAATATCAATTAAACGAATCCTCCCTGAGGCTAAATCTTGTCAAAATAACACCAACAACTTCATATCTTGAGACAAACAAATCATAATGTATCTCCATGACAAAGATCAGACAACTGAAAATGTTTAGGACAATAACCACTGTTTATTCAGTTACTGAATGTTGAAGTGTGTGCTACATATAATTACCACTGGGCTTTGAATGGTTAAACTGTAAAAATACCATCTCCACTACAATACACCAATTTCCCAGGAATTAGAAAACAGAACCTGTAAGAAGTCTAAGCTTGAGATGTTAGATTTGAGATTTTCACAGCAGTGAGTATGAAGATTTCTGTCTTCTGGGTTGTTGCGCTGTGTAGTCTGGTCGATGTTAACCAACGTTTCAGAGGTAATACTGCCTCCGTCATCAGGGTTAACATCGACCAGACTACACAGCGGAACAACCCAGAAGACAGAAATCTTCTTAAGCTTGAGATGTTGGCACTAATGAGCTTCGCTGAGGCATAAGTAAATTGTACATTCTAATTGTGCATCCATAAATGTGTGTTATTGTCACTGGGATCGAAGCCCAACTTGTAACACGTGCAAACTAATTTATTTTTAATGTAGGACTGTCATTACCACCTTGTAACCTTCATGGATTTACATTTTTTTAAAACTGCTGTAAATTTCTCATAAAATTAATTTTAGTATACTTCCTAAATTACTATAAGTGCGAAGAAATATCTGGATATATACAATTTTCCCAACTGAATGCAAGAAGAGAGAAAACATGAACATGTACACTTTGACTGCTGAGGTATGCACGACTGAATGGGGCACAAGTTCCTGACCACCAGACTGTAGAACTGTTCCGACACCTTACGACAGAAACTGCTCTCTTTTATCACACATTCATTGAATTATCTTACCTTAGGTGAATCTCTATTGGCAGAAATTGCTTTCATGGCATGGTATTCTGCCCTCCCAAAATCACGTTCTTCTAGATACGCCTGTGCTAAGTTGCTATTTATATACGGATTTTTTGCATCCAGCTCCAGAGCTGAAATAAAACTTCCTTTTTTTTATTAATACTCTCCATTCAAAATGTTTTATATTTCCTACAAAGCCGGCACTTACACATGACATTAAATTCCGTACCTACAAAATCTTGCGACTATTTTCTGCTGACCAGAAATTATCAAGGACCTGGCAAACACTTCATAAGATAACAGAATATATGGCAGAAACTGCCTGTTATAGAAAACAATCTCGATATTCAAGAAATATGAGTTTACAGAAATTACAAACAGATCATTATCAGTGACAGACTTTAAATGTAACAAAGAATCTACAATGGCATGCATACACCAAGCCATTGAAAAAACTAACCATTTACAGGACAGTATTTCAAAAGTGAAATTTAAATTCTGTATGGCATCTTGAACTTATTTGCATGTAAGAAAATCACTCATACATCTAGTCACATGGTAAAAATGATAATCAACACCCAAAGTTTTTGCAATTTAAGAAATTAGTTTGCATGCAATGCTAACAGCTTAAACCTAACCTAACCGAACTGTATCACGTGCGTTGATGTTTCAGAAAAATTGCTGTTGCAAAACACTTGACAGTTCATCACTGATAGAATTCTACAAAATAATTCAACATACAGAACATCACGGTACAAACACTTGCCACCACATGCACGGTGACTGTCATTTAAAAAGTTCATAGCCAGTAGCAGCTCAAATAAAATGAAGTAAATTGAACTCTGCAATAAAAAGAGATGTGTAAACTATAAGTATAGTTTACAGCAGTGGTCCCCAACTTGGTACCCACGGGCGCCCGCCAAGGCTTTTTTTGGGTGCCTGCATTGTTACGGAAAGAGGTTATACTGAATAATGAAGGTCGTTCAACCATGAACATTATAAAATCAAAGCGCAGATCTCAACTTACTGACGCCCATCTTGATGATTGTTTGCGAGGAGCAACATATCCTACCCTCCCAAATTTGAAAAACTGGCCGATGAACTTCAGCGCCAAAAATCGCACTAACTTCCCACTTCAGTAATAATAATTGTACTTATAAAAGTACGTATTTTTTATTGCATGGTTTCTTGTATCATTAAACATTGCGTTGTTTTGTGTATTATTTGGTGTCCATATCTTATTTGTTCAGAAAAAAGAAAATTTGGCTTTGTTAATTGGTTGGTGCCCGCCATCTCATAAACTCGTAGGCACAAAAAGGTTGGGGACCACTGGTTTACAGGAATCATACTGCCATGGCTGAGAGGCTGAGTTATTCATGGAAAAGATAAGAGAATAAGATTATTAAAAAAAACATTTGCACCCCCTTTTCACAAGGGAACCAGTCATACCGCCCTTAGTACGGCTCTGTGCCTGTTATACTATGTAGTATACTTGCTATTTGACTTATTCCATGCAGCATTTTAGTCATATGTTTATTGTGATGCACCATGGCTGATGCCAGTAATGTCACAGAATATTTTTAGCTCAATGCCTGCAACCAAAATACTAAATGAAAAAAAGAACCCAGAAGACTACCATCCATTATAATTATAATGGCGGTGCAAACCCTATGATGGGAATCAGATTGTACTGCATATCATGTGGAATGTGTAGAGAAAGCAGTCATTCAGCAATTGTATTTCCTCCTCTTGTCATGGGTCTTGGTAAGGCCAAACACAAGGTACCTATGATCATGGAATCTATTTTATAACAAAAAAACTCAACAATACAAACCTTTTTTGTAAAACAATACTGCATCCAGCATTCTTTTAGCTTTGAAACAAGCATTTCCTTTGTTTCTATAATCTTGAACCACCTGTTCAGTATTCATCCTTGTAGAAAATGCACAGGACACTAATACATCTGCAAAATGAGACCAATCATAAAAATACTTCCCACAAAATGCGTCACTTATCTAATTTCATCATTTTCCAATGACTAAATCCAAATGGTAAACCAATACTAAATTTGTACCCATTTCAGTATATATAGTCTCCAAATTCATTTTCTGTGATTTAACATCTTTGTACTTAAAAAGAGTCATGATATTCATTTCTTTGTGAACAAATACACAGCAGCTCAATGAATCATTATGAGCATATTGCTCACACAATCACTTAGCAGGCAGTATTCAATGAGTCACACAGCTCATCTGACTGTTACCAACATTTTGTTCATGCGATCATTCAGCTGGTAAGCAGTTGGCATGCACTGAATCACATAATATAAACTGCAAGCATGCAGCCAAGACAATAAATATGCAGCGAATCATTGCATGTTTCTTGTGACCAGTTGGCAGTCACCATTCTTTTAGTCAATGTCCAACCATGGTGAGATATAGTATTAAATTACTTTCATTGTTCAGAAATGCATAGGAGGAAAGAAATCTTACAATACAGGAATTAATTTTTTATGGCAATACCCAGATTTACCATTATCCTTTGAAGCTGTACAGAAAGTGGCATGAAACCAGGATGACTGCCAACAAGAAGAGGCATCAATAACAGCAAGTACTAATACCAAAAACTGTCCAAGATATCTATAAACTGAATCCAAACTTTGTCAACTGCCAGACAGAGATTCTTGCTGCCTCCATCAACAGGGTAACGAATCAGCAAGGATCTCTGTAACATTGGTAATTTTCTAAGACTACATGGCACTACAACCTAGAAGACAGAAATCTTCAACTAACAAGTTAGTATGCATCCAAATATATACATGAAACATCATAAAATATTGTAATTGCGTCATATTGTGATCCGTATATTAAAATATATATTAAAAATTACAGTCATTCACAATTATAATAATAAAATAATATTAAAAGGTTTAAAACATCATATCCTATTGTATGATAATGTCTTCTTAACACCTACCAACATATCTACTAGCTTTCTCCAGTATTTGCATCAAGAATACACTCGTTTGGTCAACAACCAGTCTAAAGCACTTCCTAGCTATGATCCATTGCACTTATACACAATATTAAAAGAAAACTCCTTCAAACACTCTATCATCTTATCATATCCACATTATCATTGTGTATCCTTTTAACAAATGATCATCAAAAGGTCTATCATGCCCTAAAAGGTGCACAGCTCAAAACAGTAGCACACAACACAAATTATCACTGTTGTCATCATATGCCGTCACAGCACAGCTGAAACGCCACTGGTTTCAGCAAATTTTCTAAAGTGACATGAAGAGTTCTAATCAATTCAGAAAATATATAAAACACTGTGGCTTATGGAAAAAGTTAATCTCTTGAAGCCCATGCTATCTAGATGAAACACCTGCTTTAACAATCAATAATTCAGCATTTTGCCCACAGAGAATATTTATGGGTATCACATGATTCTCAAAATAAACAGCAATTATTTCCCTAAGCAGCACTAACCAACATGTCTTTGAAATGAAGACATGTTATGTTTTCTTTGCAAAAGAGACTTAATTTTAAATATTATTTACACGAGCTTCAGCTTCAGAAGTCAGAATTCACAGAAATTAAGTACTACCGTGAAAGAATTTTACTGAGTTGCTTCACTGCATAATGTACACCAGAAAATACTGTATGTTAAAGAATAAATGCTATCTTGCAATAAAGCTAGATAAACTGAAACTCGTCACCATACTGATACAGATAACAATTCATACAAAACAAGTACATATTTTGTGCATGCATATCTTTTCACATTTATCTAATCAATAAGTACAATAATGAGCAATTTACCTCTATATATCTACACAATTACTTTTAAATACCAAGAGAAACAAGATGGGCTGGGGGCACTAACCTCAAACCATTTCTTTCAAATTTAATAAAAATTTACCAATATAAAACGATACACCTCAAAGTATGTTGTTTGTCCTCACTGTGGAATCACATTACGCTGTACGACCTGATTCGTGTTCGTCCAAGCTCAAAAGTTCATGAAGGTGCCTAGCCAAAACACCTACGACGGTCGTCTGGTCAACACCTCATACTGAATGAAACTTCATTTATTTTCGTTTCGAAACAACGTTTCAGAAATTCCTTCATCTTTCGAGGAGTGCCACATTTCAATACCGGCCTTGAAAATAAATACGAAGAAACTTTTACCTTATAGATATTGCTTTTCTATAAAATTAAACTTACCACGTAACAGGAACCACTCAAACAATCTTTAATTATATTAACAAAAACTCTGTAGTTAGACAACTTCGGAAGTTGATATCCTGACGCATAACTATTTTTATACAGACACGTTCCAGACGTTACACTACCACCATCTCGCGGGCACAAATTATACTCACAGGAATTACCGTACTATATGACAGATGAGCAAAATCGACAGCAGCCTGCAATAAATATCGTTCAGTATTTTGCACCAATAGTCAACGACCTCTTAATTTAAATTGACTGACAATATTAAGAATTTATAGTTTCAAATGCAAGTTTACAGTATAAGCTTAAGATTTATACCCTTAACAGAATATCTTTTATTTCATGCTCTAATGAAATGAAATGTATTATTAAATTACTTACATAAAATCTCATTTATACACTAGTGTTCTCCGTAGTAAAAAATAATGAAAAATAAAACAAGTTTAAAAGTTTATGCAGGTGATTCGTTACATATACTTCCTGTCTGTACCATGGCTTCATTATAATAAAATAAAATTGTGATAATAAACATTATGCATGGTGGCAGTATGTCTGTGGCATATACGCTACATGCGGACGAAAGATGAACTAAATTGAGCATGCATTCTCCTCCATCCTACACTTGCATATATTTGAAATTCCCGGCATTTGAACGAATTTTAAAACTCGTATTATCGTACAGACACACACACTGGAAATATTGACTTAGCAGAGATATCTCAGTGAAGATGGCTGTCTTCTGGGTTGTTGCGCCGTGCCCTTGCTGCCTCCATCATAAGGGCGATGAGTCATCACCCTGATGATGGAGGCAGCATGGACCTCTGAAACGTCGGTAAACTTCTACCAGACTACACGGCGTAACAACCCAGAAGATAGCCGTCTTCAGGTTAAAATTGTCCTAGTATTTGCAGGAGTAATGGAGGGAAGCTATTGCAGTAACCTCAATTAAAACTCGATTCAGAATCTGTGCGATATGCATTGGGCCATCTACGTAGGTAAGGCGCTATCAACTACATGGATATTATTAGTTATGGTGTGTAGTTCAGCCCTTGGAATATGATGGTCAGATGTCAGTCGACATTCTGACGTGAAGGTTATCTTGTTGAATATCCTTGCCCCCTGATGAACAATGAGATATGTAACTACTACAACAGTTCCAAAGCAAGGTTAATGGTAAAGGCGAAATGCACTTTCTTTGTTACTTGTCGGATCTGGAAGGACAACTGGACGAATTGCAAACATGCTTGTCCTTAACAATCTTCCAGGTTAATTGTTACAGTGATTCATTATTTTAAAATGAATCCCTAAATACCTTTAGAAACAGTAACCTTCTGAAGCACTAGGCTCATCTAAATATTACTCAGCTCCTACCTAAAACAAAACACAACACGTCATACTCTACAAAAAATCAATTGGTTAAACTGACATGGCTAATACTGCTTATGGAAATAATAGCAGTTTATTCTAAGAATCATAGCCATCCACAAGTAATCTACACTCTGAGGGTAAAATGCAAAAGAGTATTGAATGTCAGAGCGGGTGGCAGGCCTGCATACTGTTACAACGCTGCGTCAGGTTTATTTAATACTGCTATTATGCAGTCATTGTCAATGTCAATAGCCCTTTCTATAAGTTACGAAATATACACGAGTTACAGTCCGGTAGGCTATATTTTATCTTATTATGTTCTGTAAAGTACAGAAATATGACGTGAGTGTAAAGATTGTTAATATTAGCAATGTTACAATTATTGAAATTTGAATAAACTACATATAATTACCATTATGCTTTAAAGGGCAGTTTTATAAACCTTGATATATAGGCTACAACATTCCACTAACATTAAATAACACCTCACATTCAATTCATAATTTCGTACGATCGACAATATCTACATGGGGGAGAGCACCCCCGCATCATTTAATAAAGGATTTAAACTGTTATGTAGGCTTACTAATACAGCTCATATAATAATTATTCGTTGGTCTATAACGCAAAACAAAAACATGTTAGTTCTAAATCCAAGTAATATTTAACCTTTGATTTCATGATTATAACTCATGAACCATTACTCATGTAAGATTCTGAATAAAAATACACGATAAACTTACCTAAAATCCATACACAAAAAATTTTCATACATTAAAAATTTCAAAATGGTGTTGATACAAATTTAGAGGTTATATCTGACATAATTAATGTAACAAAATTATGCAAGGGCGTAAATTATAAACAAAAATTATCTGTTACATTGCGTGCTAGCCTCACAATACACATTAAGGTTAAGTAGAGGTAATTATTTCTTAGAATTTATTGTTCGAGGGTGAGTAAACGTATATTCAATTTATATGATTAATTAAGTATAACACTGGACAATCTACCATAGATTTTATATTTGTTGATATCTCAAATAAATCGTAATACAATTCATATAACCATATCATGAAAGCTAAAAGGAATACATAAATCAAGTGATTCTTTTAATGTCCTTTGTCGAACACTCAGACAGAGGATCATCTTGGTTCGAATCTTTTATCATGACTTCAGGAAAATATTTGTTCTGGCGCATAACCACTAATAAGAACTTAAAATGTTATTGGTTATGGTTCGCATTCTGTAATAGAAGCGCGGGTTGTTGGTCGTTAATCAAATTTTGAAACAGAAACACTTCTCAGATTGAATTAACACAATACAACATTTGAAAGCTGGGAACTATGGACGCTGCTAATCGTAACGGTCTCTTGTAACAGATACTTTTATTAATGAATTTCTAACATTGACAACAATACCATGACATACCATATTACATCGGATGGCGCCCAGCTCAGAAGTCTAGTTGTTTGGAAGAAAATAAACAATGTTTGCTTTGCCTTTCTAAAATTTACCTCATTGCTTCCTGAGGTTTCTTCACAAACTCTTTTTCGCTACTGCACAGCAAAGAACTTTTCAGATAAGTTCAGTCTATATTCTTATCTACATAATTCGACATCCAATTGATACAACCTGAATAAAACTACAGTACAGAGGCAGAAATGAAATCGTTACATTCCTCATACAACCGGCTTTCAATAGAACGACATAACACAGCTCGCTGTGACTTCTTGAAATTCAACAAGGACAAGACACCTCAACATCCGCTTCAAGGGCAGTAAACCTCTGGAAACAGGCTCTGCGTACTCTTACAATTATCCAAGTTTCCCATACGCAAAGTAAACAACACGAACGCACAATGGGAATGTCGCAAGAATACGTAGGTCAAATTTCGTGTTTTATGTCAGAAACGGATTTAAATTAAATTTAGCCGTTTAGGACAGAGCATTAAATTTGTCTGAAAGAATTTGATTGTGGTGTGTAACTACCTAATTTTTATCCCTAAGCAGATACTGAACATTATTAAATTTCTGTAAAAAATGTTCATAATTAAATGATTTAAATAATAATCGTATAAAGATCTACACACATAAAAGGGGATGTGTTCTCCCGGTGACGTATTTTTATCAAAGTACAAAAGTACAAGAGATATGATATCTGACTATGCAATGTGGTATCTATAGCACGATTAGCTTTCCATGTTTCAGTATTATAAAAAAGCTTAGGACTGGAGTGGTTCTTTGTCCGGGTCATCACCCACATGAGAATGCTATTGTGTGAGAGATGATTATTCCTCTTTTGTTTTGCTAGTGGTGAGAATCTGCACGCTTTGTTGAATCATTTTCTCTCGTCGCCACGTTATACAGTCCACGAGTATCTGTTCGGTCGCAAATTAGTCTGTCTGGTATGTCCACTAAGATTCATAAGGTTCGGCAGAATTAAGAGTGAGAAATATTCGATTTAAGTTACATATTAATTTCTACATGTCTTCATTCAGCTTAACCAAGGGTTAATATTTTCGTGAAAGTTAATGACATTTACAGATACGTGACCTCAAGACACCTATCACACAATAAATGTTAAAACGGTGCATATCTAAACAAAACGCAACGCAAGGGTCCCAAGAATAACCTAAAACATCTCACAGTTAACCTAACCCAACCTAACCTAACTTAACCTAACCTAACCAAACCCAACCTAACCTAACTAAAGTGGCCCCAACTCTTGCAATGTTATTGCCCTGACTTACTCATGAAGATAAACTATAACTGGCTTTAAAACTAACAATGAGAAATATCAGTTTACTTACTTCAGATTCAGAAGCGCAGATTGCTGGATCATGTTATTAAAGAGGCCACTTCTGCCAAGCAACTAAGGAGATTTGATAAATACACAAAATACATATATTGAATAAAAACAAAATAACCAGTCTCGGACAGCCGATAAGAGGTGGTCCTCTAGCTTGTGGATTAATGAGGGGCTAAAATTACTCGTTAAATGTACGGCGTTAACGCTGAACAAATCTTCTGGATTTCTTATACATGTCTTGAAAATAACCTGCTTTCGTGTTCAGTAGCGTAAGATATATAATCAATTGCTCGATTGTGTCAAACAGGAAATTAGCTCTCACACGCTCGTCACTGCGTGTAGATAAACGCGTTGCGATGAGTAGTTAAACATCAGTTTGCACTCACATCCTGATTCAGTAACTTCCGTACAATGAAACTAACTTTAACGCAACAGTCCAACTGCTGAGTCTGCTCATCACAAAACATCACGAAAGTCTCACAAATTCGACACAGCCAGAACCTCTGTTACGCACAGAAACGCATTTCCAAATTATACAGAGTGAAACAGAAGTCACGAAACCCACACTAAAATATTTATTGATCGTTGCAATTCAATATAATTTGATTTGATTAATAAATACAATATGGCGGTGACTACACCAGAACCCACTCCGTTCATGTCATGTCATAACCGGCTCGCGTCGGTCCGTCAGTTGTCTTTCGAAAGTCGAAGTTCGAGGATGTCTTTTTCACAAATGTAACGAGTATTTATTGTCGAACACAACCAGGCATCTCGTTCTTACTTAACTTGACAGGATGAGTTTTGGGATATATTTCTCGATTCTCCTGTGCCAAACAAATCGACCAATATCTCATCCGGTGAACTGTTTCCGTGACAGAGGAGCGTGTAGGACAGAAATCCTTCTGGTCGACTCATGTGTTAAGTGGATATAGTTTGAATGCGGTAGCCAACCCATTTCTGACACAAGCCCTATTTGTCAAAGTAATAATTACATTGAATCCAGAAAACATCAATCAATGTTATATTAAATGTTGAAAATGTGTTACTTTTGTATCACCCTGTATTATTATTAATTTATAATTTCTGATAGTCTTATCGCACAAAAGATTAAAGCATTTGAATGAAACTAAACATCACAAATTTTCCAAAAAAAATTCATGTTCAAAGCTATTAAATTTGTTCACAAGGCAGGCAAATATAAATCAACTTAAATCCATATTATAATGTGTAGGCCTACAGGCGCACAATCTTTTGATATTTGGTAGCCAATTTGTGTTCATAAAATTCTTGATATGATGACTTCCCGTCAAGATATTTGTGTACCAGAACAACGGATGAAAAAAAAAATGCTAACCGGTACAGAATAGCCGTTCTTTGTGGTGTTCTATAACAAAGCAGTTAATAAAATAACAGAAAGCTCTGTTACTTTTGCTGAACTTTGTCGTGTGTTCCGTAAGCGGGTGTTTCCGGTTATAAAACTCAACAACGCTGCCAGAGTTTTTCCAGTTTCTTTCGTTCACTTCAGGCAAAATGCTCTGCAATTCATTGCAATAAACCACGGTCGCGTTCTTCCACACTTCGTCCAAAAATCATTTACAATATAACCCTAACTTACAAGCCTACAGTTGACAAAGCAACATTACATGAATCAAAAGATTGGTATAGTTTCTTTTCATAGTGACGTCTCTTATTGGGAATATTATTGCGTAATAAACCGAAAAAATCCCCCTGATGATGGTAGCAGCAGACAACCTCTGAAAAAATCGGTCAATTTCTACCATACGAGGTTCGACATTCCAGAAGATAGTCATCTTTATACTCGCCGCAGTGGGGAACTTAAATGTCACTTAACTCTTTAATGACACTGTCTCAACCGCGTAGGCTATTTTTATACCAGCAGTTGCCTAAAGGGATACTAAGGATAATTGCGATGACAGTCAGGGTCGAGAATCGATGTCACGGACATCAGAATACGAATCAGGAGTGCTGACCACTCAAGAGACACATTTTGTGAAACTGTATTTCCAGATATCTTAAATGGGAAAACATCATTTTGCTAAACCGTTTTGGAATGTCCCTCTCGCTTTCACTCTGACATGCCCCCCAGGTAACGCAATGCAACAAACCCTTATCGGACAAGATAAGGAACTCGGCAGCTGGCTCCGAACCTTACCTGTCAGTTCAGCGAGTTAAAGCAAAAATTACGAAATTTGTGTAAGAGTAATCGTAAATCAGGTAGCTTCTACAACACCCAAGTACCAGCACTACCGGTTCAACCATTAGCAAACTAGGCCAAACTTCTTAGGCGAGTACAGTTAAGATATTTTCATTCGAAAGGACGCTATATGCTTTAATACCCCCCCCCCCCCAAAATGTCCGCATTTAAAATACTACTTTTAACATAAGGGGTCATTAATATATTACTTGCGAATTAGCCGTATACGAATATGAAAACTTACAAGGCAAAAGCAATGACCGAACTGCCCCTAATTAAGTTACTTAATCAGAAGTTCTTGCGGGCACTAGAAAACACTTCCGCGGGCTCGTAGGTCCTCTGACGCACAGCCCCTCTTGAGAAGTTTGCAGTCTGACAGTTACTCAACAAATGTCTTGCACTGTATGGAACCCGAAAGCCTGTGGTTACATGAACCCTATTTTGAGCCAAATTAAATCAGTCAGCAATCTTAAACTCTGCTTCTTTAGTATTGTATATTTTCCGCTCCTCAGGTACATTAAAAGAAACCGTGCAAGTCCCGTGGGCCAATGTGACATTCTGTAAAAAGGTAACTTCTCACTGCAAAACTGAAACACAGAATGTATTTCAACCATACGCTATGCCTACGAAATATACTAAAGAAATTTTAAAATTCACTCTTATGATTGTTCCGCTTATAACCATTATAAATACTCCTATATTAAGTTTTTCAAACATTTTAATAATTTTTATCCTACATATAACTTCTTCCGAACAGCGCGGTAAATCATTGCCCCATACTTTTGCATAACGTTTATGGAGATAACTAGACGTCAAGGCTATTAGATCGCATAGGTACTTGAATAGATTAAAGTACCCATGTCAAGGGTACTCCCATTGTTTGATTATGTTACAGTGCTGTATTAATTACCGACGTTATGTATCGCCGAATGCAGAAATTTGCATAGGCTAATTATTTTCACAGTACGTAGCTAATCTGATATCTTTATGGAAATTAACTCGGCGAGAACTTGACGAGAAGAAATAAATGTACCACGTATTTGAAAATGAACATACGCCTGTAAACCTCAGGGGAAGAAACTAAAAAGAAAAGAAAAACATGTCATTTTATTCCACGCTACATAAACTCTGCGGTTGGTCTTTAAATAACAGAAGAATATATTTTTATTAATATTTGGAAACTGTGTTCTACAAATCTGAGTGAATCTCCTAACAGTTATTTAGGTACAGAATGGACCCAGTACCATCTTCAGGTCTAATAAACACTTACCCGGAAACTATTTATCTCTGGAGGCCTTGATGCTATATATATTTTGGAATCCTTGATATTAACAACGCAAATATAGTTCTGTTGCAAACATATGAGGTGGAAAAGAGACTGTGTTCATTCAGTTTAACGGCTCTTGTAATAGGTCTGATAATATTGTGTCGAGTTATACGATGTATGTAATTCCTATTTGAACAATTATTTAGTAAACTAGAAAATATAATCATTTCATTTGATAAGCAATTTTAATCCGAGACGTGAATTTTATAATGAAACGTTGCTCTTTCTACGAAATTTATATTAAACATTTGTAGTAGGATATCTTTTTTCGCCATACACGATGTTTGATAACGAAGAGCTGGGGAGGATATTCTGCTCTGAAACACAGGAAAAAACAGGAATATGAAGACATTTGGAGGAGTTTCAGATAACTGGTAGGCCACTCTTCACCACATATTGATAGCAATATCAAATCAAGGACGATAATTTGGGAGATTTTGGATCCAGGAGTAAGATAAAAAATAAGGACACTATTTTAGTCGAAAACTTAAAGTGAAGAAACCTCTTAGGAGAAGTAGGCGTAGATGAAAAGACAATATTAAACCAAATCTTAAAAAAGGTGCGAACTGGAAATAGCTGGTTCATGTGGCAGGCTTTTGTGAAAAGGCTAGCGAACTTACGAGTTACGTAAAAGGTGAATTTCTTGACTGAGAGACTACGAGTTCCTCAGGAACGAAAGAACTCTGCTCAGTGGAAGTAGTCCCACACGCTCTGATAATCGTGAATTATACAGTAATGGAAAAGAGACTTGGGTTCGAGGTATCGTCGGCCTTTATGGATGAACGGTTCAAAATTTTCTAATCAAAAATACAACTTTAACTCTCGAATTACAGAAGCTTTATGACTTCTTTAAACGTTTAAGTTCTTGTCCTGCGGAAATCCAATACACACAGCGCCAACGATGAATATTTTATCTGTTTTGTGTGACTGGTTTACTAAATCGCGACTTATCTAAAAAGCCGTCCTGAAGACAGAAAATTCCCACCACTACGAAGAAATTCATAAAAATTCAGAACATGTAACGACATGGGCAGGAGTAACAGAAAAGAGGAAATTCTTACTAACTTATTCGCGAGGTAAGCAGATGCTGGCTCATGAAAAATACTATCTTCCAATATTACTCACTGTCAGCTGCAATGAGAAACGTTGTGTCGCAGTAATTTCATGCTCGGAGTGGCTTTTCTTAGCACGCATGTAGGCCCGAATTAACATCGTGCGACGGTTACTGTCGGGAGCGTAGTTTCTGCAAGGCGTTCGCAAGGACTGCCTTTCATATGCCGAGAACATACACACAGAAGTCGCATTGAACTGTCCCATCAAATTCAGTATAAAACTGATTCGGACTTATGTATAATAATAGAATCATGCATTGTCTAGGTACCGAGCATTATATTTTAGTGAAATTAATTAATTTTGTTAAAAGCTTTACCAAATCCACTTACTAAACAGATGGTACAGCTTCTTTCTTGATAATAAATTTACTCAGATGGTCAAGTAATTCCTCCCCTTTCACGGGAATTGACGATTAATTGTCCTACTCACAAAACCCAGTTTCTGTGCCCGAATTTATAACTTGTATTGGGCAAGGCCGTGGTCTAGGCAACACGGAGTTTTCCTCCGGGGGCTTCCCCGGTTTCTCCGTGGCATCCCAACAATTACTCCATTCACACACAGAAGAAGGCAATGGCAAACCACTTCTGATCATCTCTGCCAAGAACGTATATGAACAGGTCCCAGTCCGAGAAAAGGATCGAAGGATCCTGTTCATATGGACCTGTCGTCAGACAGAACACCTTAAAAAAATCTGAGCCACCTAATAAAATGCACGCTCACAGTTTCCATCCGTATGTTTGTGTGTGTGTCTCATTAAACTTTAAGATCTGCCCTGGAATGCCAGTTTTACTCCGGGTAGGTACGGTATTTGTTAATTCTTAAGAACGGATGCCACAACAATGAAGAAGTCCAGAAATTGGCAGATTCCGCGGTGTTATCGACTTGGCCTGGTCTACAAGTTACAGATTAGCACAGGGTGAATCTAGGATACGCTACGCTGCCTCTCGCAGCGAAGCGTATATAAGGCGAAGACAAAGCGTAGGACAAGACACACACCTTCACGCCGTGACCACGGGACAGTTGGTCCTACATACCAAGATGAGGACTCCGGTGAGTAGATTCAGTATCTTAAACAATTATGACCACGTTACTTCAACTGTTTGAACGGAGCCACTTGGAACATGAGAAAATAATATTGAATAGATACAAGAAAACTTGGGTGCAAGAATGTTAATTGGATTAATGCAGCTGCTGATCGAGATCTTCTTCAGTCTCATTTGTCTGGGTTTTTTTTTTAAATTTTCGGGTTATTACACTTATTGCTATACAAATTGTCATTCAAAAAGTTTTGAATAAGCAGTCACGTTGGGCGGTTCTCTAGGATTAGCAAAATTTGATGGAACACAAAATTTCATGAATGTGCTCGGAAGGTACCGCCACTGGATTCTATCGTGAGGCACATGAGTTGAATCAACACACACTATATATTTGCGATTCCTTGTTGATGTTATGTCCCAAAGTAGTCTCTTCCAGGAAATTATCCGATTAAAATACTATGTACATTGTGCACCAACCATTTCACCCTCCTTCATTTAAGTTTACTAATAAAAGTAAGAGAAGGTTACGTGTCTTAGAGCTTCAAATTATTTTCATCAAGCATAATAATGCAAAACGTAAGAAGAAATAAGATATGAGGAAATGCAAGATTTTATCTGTTGTTCAGTACAGGCGACTGGCATTAGGACTCAGAGAAACGAGACATCTTGGACCGAATATTATGGACCAATACCTTACTTGGCTTGCGAAAGTTTATTGCAGGAATACATACCGAGTTTCCGAACAATCTACAGACCATCTTATAACGACACATTTCGTTTATAATGTCGATAACGGCATTTCTTCACACATTGACATTTATTAATAATTTCCCTTAATTCGTCATGTTGTGAAAATGTATTTGTGCATAACAAATTATTCAGTTCGGAAAATCTTCACCAAATTCTGTTTAAAAATTCTTTCGGTTACGGCAAACTTGTCAAGTAAGCAGAATTTTAGGTTCTTATGGTGGTGAGTACAAAGGACCTCTGAAACGCTGGTAAACGTCTATCAGATCATACGGCGCTACAACCCAGAAGACAGCCCCTCTTCGAAATTCTGTTTGTTTATTAAACCTTCCATTGCAAAATAATCATGTATAACAGCTAATCTGTTTCGTTCAATCTTTGCTTCTTAAAAATGTTATTTTAGGTCTCTTATCGATATTTGGTTTTATATACCACGACTGAAATCTATAATTACTCCCAGAACTAACTTCCAGTCCAGTTAATATTTATAGAAATGCTCAGTATTTTTCTATAACCTGAAAGTAAGAGTTTCATATGTTATCAGACATAGGTGACAATTATTGAAACAGTTGAAGTCTATAACGCGAAAACGTCCCGCAAACAATTAGACACTCATTTCTATTTAATTTTCTGAAACCATCATGCGGAAAACAAATCCAGATATTGAAAGCAAGTTACCATTCTTTTTTCACCTTGAGATTTAACACGATACCTAAATTAGAAATGGAATATATTGTATGTTAATAAACATATGTGAGAAACGTTAGGAAATATGAAAAGAAAGGGTTGATCCATAATCCTTGAAATTCGATGTGGGTATTCGTTTTGCAACATAAGCCTACTTATTAAGTAACGTTGCTACGCCCACTGTAGAGGTTCTTAAAAAGGAATGTTGTCCCAAACATCACACCTCTTAGGTAAGATCTCACAACCTCTTTCACACAGTGATAAAGTAAATTTTTAAGTTTTAAATTTTTTTTCCCTAATTCGAAAATATGGTAAAGTTCTAATAATTTGGAACGATACTAAGAAATAAAACACATTCACAAAGAAAAAGAATCAAATACTGCTTGATACCATTCGGTTCAAAACCTTTCACCTGCTCCTCCCATCATAATCCGTGGTAAATCATTTGCAGGTGAATAATTCAATCCTGATTCTCATTTCATTTCGACAGTAAGCAGTACGCCTCTACCATACTCCACCTGCTCTGCATATTGAGGATGACGCCGTGTATGTCCGAATGTCTCTTCTCTAAAACTGACATTTTTACAGGGATCCATAATTAAAGTTATAGGGGAATTTCATTTTGGATCCTATTGGTCCGATCGATCCAATAATCCCTAATGGTCATGGACCTCAAATCAAACTTCATTTTTGAAGTCTGTACACATCTAACGTACTGTTTCATTGTACCATAATTTTTTCCCTAGTATCTGACGAATGCAGAACTGATCAGTTATATATCGACTACGTAGAACTCCACACTAATAATTCTCAATAATTTTGTCTACGGCAACTTTGACACAAGAATTTTGGATAAAATTATGTACGCAGTTGGTGATTCGCTTCATAACATTGTATTTGAATCTTAAACACAACATTCAAGGTCATTAAAGCTCAGTATGTAAAACAGCAAGAAATGCATTTGGGAGAGAACATTTCTACTCTTATTTTCGTCACATTCCCTCATATCTGGCGACATATTCCAGGTGGCCTTTATGGTAGCGATCTTCGTGGCGGTGGCTACAGGGTCAGGTGGAGGCTACGGCTTCTATGACAAGAAAAGCCAGTATTACGGGACCTACGGAGGAAACTATGGGAAAGACTATGGCGGCTATGGAAGCGGCTATGGTGGCTACAGAAGTGGCTATGGGAGTGGCTATGGTGACTATGGAGGCGGCTATGGTGGCTATGGAAGCGGATATGGTGGCTATGGAAGTGGCTATGGTGACTATGGAAGCGGTTATGGTGGCTATGGGAGTGGCTATAAAAGCGGCTATGGTGGCTATGGAGGCGGCTGGAACTATGGAGGAGGGAGCGTCAATTATAATCCAAACTACGTGAGCGGAGGAGGATACAGCGGATTCAGGCCCAGCATCGGTTATGGAAATGGTTACAGCTACGGCGGATATGGGACTTACTACAAGCCAAGTGGATATTATAATAGTCTGGGCGGTTATGGGGGCTATCGGCCATATGATGGGGGTTACAGTGGTTACCGCCCCTATCAAAGTGGGTACAGCCTTGGGAGCTACGGAGGACATGGTGGTTATGGGGGTTCTGGCGGATGGGATTCTGGTTATAAGAGCGGATGGTTGTGATTGTACCGCTATTTGAGTCCCAACTGGTGACTGTAGTAAGACTGGACAAAGAATTGGTTAAGAGAAATGTTGATTTGTATTTCCTTGCATAAGTGGGGTGGGGGGAGAAAAATATTACAAAAATTCTGAAAATAATAATTAATTCTTTAAGCTACAGACCGGATTTAGAGACATCGCTGTGTTTGTTGCAAAATTGAAATAAAGTGTATTACAGATAAGATAAATATAGTTATCAGCCTACATACTTTGTCAATTATCAAAAAGGGGAATATTCTGCTTCAACTTTAACGGATTACGCCCTCTGGCCGGTTGTACTTCAGAACTAACTTCTGAATCGGTGGATTCTTTTTCTGACATGTCGTAGATCTCCTTTGACCGGGAAACTGTCAATTCGTAGGGAAGCCACTACCTACACAAGGCAGAGAAACTCCGACACATATCCAGCCCTCGAGTGGGATTCGAACCAACGACCCTAGTGTTCAAGAGGATAGGATCCACGCCTTGGACCCCGGCTACTGTAACCAGTTAAAATTGGGTAGATGTTAGAAAATTAATTTAAATGTGCGTATACTTCAAAACTGGCCGCAGAAACAAAAGACTGTTAGTAGCAACCAATTGTAGGTGATTTTTTTTACAAATATAGAACAGCTGCATTTGTTCTAAGAGTACGGTATTCCTCAATAACGTCATGTTTGAAACTTATATACAGTATTTTGAGAACCACATTTCTCGAGTCTTTGAACTCCGAAACCAATACAGTGTCTTGAATTAAATAAAAGTTGAAACTGTGACAATTACTTTCAAAGGAATTGAACTTTCACTTAACCTATATTTTTCTTAGATTACTTTATGGTCATATTTCAAGTTTGCAGGATTATAACTCAGTGCACCATAATCCACTCTGTAAAGAATTAGACATTTATTGCCATACAGGAAATGCCATTCAGCATTTGAAACTAGTTTTATGTAAATAACTTCTTGATTAAATATACTTGATGTAATTTTTCATTTTATATACTATTAAAACAACTTAAGAATGAGAAATATAACTAACCATTTTTATAAACAGTGATTAAGTTCCACGGTTCTTTGAGACAATAAAGGAAAAATTAAACCGTTCTTGAAGCCATAAACGCTTAATTACACCGTCAGACCTGAAACACCTCCTGTTCGCAGGCCACATCCTTCTCGTGAACGCAGGTGAGACAACCCTCAAACCTGACTTTGATTTGACACAACATGTAGGCCAGGAGTTTCCAACCAGCGGCCCGCCGACGTTTTCTGCACTACCCACGCATTATGAAAAATATTTCCCTGGTATAAAAAAAACAAGTTTCGTAAAAAAAAAATTAACAAAACTGCCATGGTGTTTCAATAAATGATCGCCATTTGTAACACCGTGGTTTCCGAATTAATAAAAGAGGGTGAATGTGACCTCATGTC
>NW_019059865.1:621690-631778 GCF_000696155.1 Zootermopsis nevadensis | reverse complement strand
GTTTGAGGTAACGTACATATCATCGTCATGTCAGAGTCACGTTATTGTAAGTCCAATGGTTTGCAGGATAGAGAACTTTTAATTTTTGACGGTTATTCGAAAGTCACTTTTTCAAAGGCATGTATCTCCCGATCTGTAGGAAACTGAGAGACAAAACTGATGTCCGTTTGAGGTAACGTACATATCATCGTCATGTCAGAGTCACGTCATTGTAAGTCCAATGGTTTGCAGGTTAGAGAACTTTTAATTTTTCAAGGGTATTCGAAACTCAATTTTTCAAAGTCATATATCTCCCGATCTGCAGGAAATTGAATGACACAACTCAATGTCAGTTTGAGGTACCGACCATATCATCGTCATGTCAAAGTCACGTCAATGTAAGTCCAATGGTTTGCAGGATAGAGAACCTTTAATTTTTGAAGGTTATTCGAAAGTCACTTTTTCAAAGGCATGTATCTCCCGATCTGTAGGATACTGAGAGACAAAACTCATGTCAGTTTGAGGAAACATACATGTCATCGTCATGTCAAAGTCACGTCAATGTAAGTCCAAGGGTTTGCACAATAGAGAACTTAAACTTAACTGTAAAGCAATATGTGAATTTCTGTGAACTCAAACAAGATATTTTGGATTATGGTTGGGTGAGAGCTTGAAGTCTCACAAAATATTATTTTTATGTTTACAGACTATTCATCTGTGTTCTCCCAATCATTAACCCAGATAATCAAGAGTTTACTGTACAACATATTAATATTATATTCATGATATTCATTTCTATCTTAAAGTTACACTGAAATGCTAATAATCAATTGCAGAAGTTACATGGCAAATGTTAGGTTAGTACTGTAAAAATGTGATAAAATCTCATTTCCTGAACACTAGCTGGTAGCACGAGCATTACAAGCCATTAGGTTAAATATATCTATGTGGCAGTGAAGGTATTAATAAATGAAGCTGTATAGCATTCCTTCATCATTTAGGCTCTGTGCAGCCTTGATGATATCAGGATAAGAACCCTGCATCTGAGCTACCAGTTGATGTGGCAAATGCTAAATGTGAGGCACGCCTCAAAACATCTGAAATTGCATGGAGGCAACATAATATCACAGTGTGCAGCTGTATCTTATAGAATGGCTCAACAATATTTGTTCACAGCTGCTCCACAGCAGACAGCAAGCACTAAAAGTAACATGATACATACTAAAATATATGTTGTATTACCATCAAAATGGATTATATCAAATAATGAAATTGCACTGTTCTGTTAGTATCTACAGTTAAAGTTCCCAACAATAAGTCTTGAGTTAATAGGCACTGTACCCAAATTCATTAATTTTAAAACTACTCAAATCGCAAATAGCATCAACCTTACTTTACAATTGCAATACTTTTATTTATTAATTAATTTTTTTCAAACTAATTCTGCTGTACACAGTGTCAACACAAGGAATAAAAATCAGCTTCATAGACCAGTTACCAACCTCTCATGCTTTCAGAAGAGTGCATATTATGCAGGAATCAAAATTTTCAATAGTCTACCATCAAGTCTCACAAGTCTTGTAAATAAGGAGCAATTTAATGTAGCATTAAAAAGATACTTAATTACACACTCCTTTTACTCTTTCAATGAATTTATGTTGTTTACAAATAAGTGATAAATTTTTCTTGTGTGTAATGGGTAGATCTATTTGTAGTTTATCATTTCTTTAGGTGAATACTTTGTTTTGTATTATGTGAAATTTATATAGTAGTATGAATTGTACTTTATAATATGTATTGTACTATTATTATTATGACTTTTTCCACATCCTATTGTCATCTGACTGTCTTATGGATCCATGGAATGTAAATAAATTATTATTATAAAATTGCATCCCCCCCTCTAATACACCAAATCTGATGTACTTACAGAAACACGGCTACTGCAGTGGGTCTCTATGAGAAACATGATGTCAGCTGTGGAATCCAGTCAAACAATCAACAGTATACTGTATTTGATTGTATTTGCACTACCAAACCCCGTTCTAACCTCTTTTTATCACTTTTTTATAACTTTCACTACCACAATTGTCCTCACCGCTCGTATAGTCGTTAAAGATAGCACAACTTCGGCATCAAATTTCATCCAAATCTGTCTTATGGTTCTCAAGTTCAATCGACTCGACAGACGGACGTACAGGCATTACCAGACCATAACAATGAATAAGACCTACCGTAACTGGAAGTTCAGAGAAATATTATCATGTGTTTGAACAGAAAAACAGCATGGAAGTTTTGCACATCAACTGTCACCAGCAGACAACGCTGAGTACCAACACGTGAAACTTTACCCTTTGGTAATTAAATTTCTCCCAGTCCCGATAGGTTTCACCACCGCGCAGTCTTCAAGCAGTTGTGGTCTGGGATGTACTGTGACATGGAATTATTTACAAAGGAGACTTCTTCAAAACCCTGTTGCAGGTAAGATTGTTGCAGATAAAATATTGTACGAAACAGCTTGCCAAATTTAGACTATCGACATTGTGTCTGTATTAGTACATAGTATTGGCTTTAACCATTGCCCTTTTGGAGTCTGGGTTACTTCTCAATAGTTCCCGTACATTATACAGGCCCGTATGATTTAAATTGTATTGAAAACCGCACGTAAGAAACATTGTTGTTTTTATTGTTTGTCATGCCAGAAGGACGTATCGACCTACTTTCTAATCAGAGGTATTTGGTCTAACAGCATGGACACCATAGTCATCCTCGTCATTTGCATGACAGGTCTTGTGCTAATAGGTTTTGCTTCGCAGAAATTTCCCCAAAGGCGCCAAATACCCTTGCGCTTGACCTGAATGGGATGGATTAGGATTAGAATTAGAATTGAAAGATAGTTTTCTTCTGGATTTTAACGCCATGTAGTCAAGTAGAAGTTTATCAACGTTTCAGAGGTTCTTGGTGCCTCCTTCATGAGGGCCATCACTCTTCATCATTCATGACTATTTGTGCCAAACTGAAATCATTGTCTGACTCACTACTTTGCTGTTTTAACTAAACTAAGTAATATCTCGATGAATGATCATTGGTGTTCCACCGAACTGACTTTCTGGAAGCCCAACTGAATTAACATTCTGGAAGCCTGGTGCATTATGTTAAATTAAATTCATCTCCACTTCCAAGGTGCCAAATGACCTCTATGTCCCTTTGTGAGACTATACTCTGATCATTTACAGAAATTAGTGTCATCCTCATTGGCTGTTGTAATGTATTATGTCAGTAATTTTCAAGGGTTTGCACAAATGACTGGGGGTTGATGAGGGGGCAGGTATGTCAAATTCCAGCATGTTTTCTGCTCAAAATATTTTCTTGCCAGTAATGAAACTAAAAGCAACCATGAAATTCATCAAATCATTATCACTGAAAATTGAAGGTTTATCTGTGAGAAATAATGCATAAAATTTCTTATGGATTACTATTATTTTCTAACATTCTATGGAGTTATCTAGGAAAATACATTCTGTCATATGCAACAATATAATTATTTTAAAATTTATTAATATTTTAGATATTATGGAATATGCTTTGGCTTGCTGTTGGGTCATCTTCAGGTTCCTCTCAAATATTATTAGAGGATATTAAAACTGTTTTTGTTGTAGCAAAATTAGGAAGATGTTATCAGTATGTGACAATCTGTGAAGTTATAAAATACATTGAAGTTCAGTTTGGTATTTTCTGCATAGCTTGGTGTTATATGTTTTTTTTAACACCTCAACACTTTATACTTGTTTAGTATGGCTAATATCGTATTCTAGCATCCTGTGAATTTCTGACTTCTGAAATATTCCGTATGTGTACTGAGTTTCAGATCTTATTT
Organism: Zootermopsis nevadensis; assembly: GCF_000696155.1. Next base: position 627,922 of record NW_019059865.1, on the reverse strand, counting down.
TCTTTTGAAGGGTCTGAAAAGTAGAAGACAGAAGAATGTGGAAGGAAGTTGTTTCTTATTAATCTTTGGGAACTAAGCTGTGAGGATGTAAATTGAATTGATCTGACTTAGGGTTGTGTTCAATAATAGACCATATTAATGGTATAGAAGTTCTATATAACCAAAGAGGTAGTTAAAAGTATGCATTGCTAACTTACTAACAAACTAAATGGCTTATGGAACCCGAAGGTTTATCACCGAGTTAACCAAGCCCTCCACCGGACCCTGTCCTGGACCAACAACATGTAGTCTCCTTCAACTCCTATCTCCCGTACATCCTGCTTGATATTATCCTTCCATCTACGTCTAGGTCTCCCCAGCAGTCTCTTCCCTTCAGGTTTCCCAACCAATACCCGGTGCACACCTCTTTCCCCATCCATGCACGCTACATGCCCCGCCCATCTCATTATTGACTGAATCACCCTGACAATAGTACAAATTTTTAATCTCATCATTATGTAGTTTTCTCAATACCCCATTCTCTTCTTTCCTAGACTTGAATACCCTCTTCAAAACCCTATCGTCGAACACCTGCAAACTGTGTTCCTCCCTCAGAGTGAGAGACCATGTTTTGCACCCATATAGGCAAAATTATTATTTTGTATATTTTAATCTTTAGTTTCAATTGAATTTTGTATGAGGTTGATCGTAGAGAATTCCTCAGTAATTACCTCACTCAGTTTTGTCCCCCTTCTTATGAATAGGAATAATTATGAATTCCTTCCATTCTTGTGACATCACTTCCTTATCTCAAATTAACTAAATAAGCTTATGGATCTTCATATGCAACTTTTTGCCACCTGCTTTAATTAATTCTGCTGGAATTTGATCAATACCTGGAAATTTATAACTTTTCAACTTTCCAATGGCTAGTTCCACTTCATCTAAACTAGGTTCTGGCACTAACAGTTCAGCCATATGTATTTTAATCTAACAGCATCAGTCCCATGAACATTTAACAGTTGGTTAAAGAAATTTTTCCACATATTCAACATTTTGATTGGATCTGCAAGTAAGTTGCCATTATCATCCTTTACCAAATTAGTCTGAGGTTGATATCCTTTCTTAAAATCAGATCTCTGATATTTTTGTCCTTACTATTTGTTTCAAGCTCAATAATTTTGCCTTTTCTTATTCCTAAAGGTTTTACTAGCTTCATGTCTCATGTTATATAGATTATCCATATTTGTTTTGTTTGGGTCCTTCAACCATTGGAATTTAGTTTACTTCCTTCAATCTATTAATTTTGAGCATTCTTCATCAAACCATGGTTTATTTTGTTTTTTCCTGTAGTATCCTAGTTTCTCTTTGGCTGGTATTTTGATACAGTTTCTGATATTGTTATCTACACTGTCATCATCTTTATGTCTCTAAAATTTGAAATTTATTCGAAATTTCAACTTGATATGCTCCTTTACCTCTCTCTCATTTAATTTCTTCAAATCAAATTTTTCTGTGGTGAAATTTTGCTTAGCCTCACATACTGAAAGCCACTCCCTCACTTTCACCACTACCAGATAATGGCCAGTGTCATAATCTGCTCCTCTGAATGACCTCACATCAGTTATGCTTGTCAATCATGGGAAAAGATATTGCAGTACCATCTGTTAAGTATAGACCACACTAGGTTCCCCTCATAAACACAACACACAGAGACTGATAAGGGTTAATATTCCATATTATATAATGTGTATAAATCTCTTCGGGGCTCTCTATATGGGCTGTGGCACATAGGGTATATTCAGTTTGCCACAGGACATCCATATTTCTCTGCCTTTATTATAAATTTCTTGTACAAGACACACAATAATTTGATAAAATTACAAAGTGCAGAATGGCAAAAAAAAATGACAAATCACCTTTACTTAACAAAAGTTAAACATACAAAACTTCAAAATAAATCTTAACACCATTGACAACAGCAATGTTACATATGAAACATTTCCTGTGTACATATCATTAAATTCTGAACTCATTCCTTGTGCAATGTGGCATTCAAGTTTTGTGGCCGTACATTCCAGTGATACCAGACAGAAGACTCTGTGCGTTGCTTTCTTTGCCACTTCTGTGATTTGTTTCATATAAAAGATTTGAGGTTCTCACAGCAGTAAAGATGCCCACAGTGGTCTTCTGGATTTTGATGTTGTGTGGACTCGTAAGTTCGTTGAAGATGGAGGTAGTATGATCCTCCAATATGTTGGTACCCACCTACAAGTCTACAATTCAGAAGACCACCATGGACACATTCCATTAATATTGTTATGTTTATGAACAGAATATATTTAAATTACAGGGATACAAATTTGTAGCATTCAGTTGAACATAAAGAATCAGCTTTACAGATTAAACAAATATCACTTTATAACTCTTTTTACAGTGTCTGCCGAAATACTTCCTCAGTATCATGTGGATATGCACAAGTCACTGTATAATTACTGATTTATCCAACCACATTCCCATTGCTGTTTCATGACAAATCCACCTACAGCTGAAATAACACACTAACTAATTTATTTTACACACAGGCAATATATGAATTAAATTGTTATGGAAGAAGGGTATTTCTCAGAAATGTACTATTTCTTATGTTGTGTTTCAGTCATTAGATAGCCAAAGTGATACATCTAACACTCATCTTGAAGCCTATATGTCATCACAAATATTTTAAACATTTATCATTGCATCTGTTTTTCCAAAATAAATAATACATCGTAAAATGATGTCATCATCGTCATTGGTTTTAGTTAATTCAGACATCCATTAAACCACATGAGTATATGGCAACAGTGTTGACCCATACATATCTCTGGTATAATGCGTAAACTGTTAAACTGGCTGCCCTATAAAAAGAACAGTCCAAACAAATGAAGGTACTACACATTGTGCATTTAAATAACTATATAATTTTAAGTCTCTAGTTTCTCTTTAAACGACTTTCTCTAAAAGTATAATTTTCAGTTGTCTGATTATAAATATGAAAGATTAAAATAATTGTATAATATTGTAATTTTTCTAAAATTACAGACTTTAAAAGTTATTACTGTAACCCTTTCACTGTCAGTAAAAAGTTTCTGTTACCCAGCACAGACCAGATATAATTTATACTTGCATTCAATATTTCATCCCTAAATGTAAAAATATGTTTTGTTTCTTAAAATATCACGTCAGACACATACACCTTGCCTTTAATTTGTTATGTTACTTTAAAATGTGATATTTCAGCACACTGTGCATAGATGAACAGTTCTGCCCATTAAGCTGCCCATCCACGTACGAGTGTGACTTGCGAGCTTGACTCGTGAGTCGGGCTCTGATATATTTCACCACACATGCATAGCAGACTCGGCTGACACCCCAGCCACAGACGAGTTTGGCTCAGTGGGAGCCGGACTTGCAAGCCAGACTCGTACGTGGATGGGCCGCTTTACAGTGAAAGAGTTAAAACACAAAAACTGAAACAATTCATGGCTAAAGTTTTCTGTAGTATAGAAAAAGTAGATTACTAACAACTTTATAAAGCCTTTGGAAAGATCCATAACATTATTGTTTACACAGAAATGAACAAAACCATGGAACAGTTTTTTAGCAAAGACAGACTCCTAACATGCACATTACAATCACACATGTAGTTAAGAGAAAATAAAATATAATAGTACAAACAGTTTTGTTATTAGGCTGTAGTGAAGTAAAGTTATTCCACACATGGGAAGTAAAACTATTAATGTATTCTTTTTTTGTTTGCAAAGTTTTTGACTTTCTCAGATATTAATTTGAAAATTGTGATCGTGTGGTCAGTTTTATATCTTTATGATGACAATGACTTAACACTGTTCTGGAATTGAACCAGTTGAGCTGGTGCGGCAGGCTGCGTTAAGCCTTTGTCACAGTCCAATGTGGCTGACACTTAGTGGCTGGTTTTTGTTGTGTATAACTCAAACATATATTAAGGGATGGCACAATCATACAGAGTATTTTTTTAACATGCTATATTTAATATCTTGGGAACATGGCATTATTAATACTTGAAAAAAATGCCCAACAAGTTTTACATAGCCTGTAGCACTAGGCTTGGCAACAAGAGTATTAAATCAGTAAAAGTTATAGCTATTTTTAAGGTAACAGTGAGTAACTGCCATGTTGATGTGCACAGCACGATATTAGTAAATAAAAGGGAAATTAATCTACAGTTATAACAAAGTATTACCTGTTAGATACAAAATGACATGCCCCTTAGTGCAGTTTGCGTTATTGAGTTGGTGCAAGCAGTGGTGTATATGATGGTGGATGGTTTTTGTGAATACAAAAAATATGTTTCAAAAAACCAACAACACTTTTTAAAAATATACACCTCATTTCCTCTCCAAAATAGATTACAATTTAAAGTGGTATGAGTTAGTAAAATTATAAAGAGCATTCAAAGGAGATTATCATGAAGCACAGGGTCAGATAGCACATTTACAGATAGAAATACTCTGACTGTGTTTATACACTAGTATATACTGGCAGGTGATGGATGACATCATCTTCTTCGAGTTGATTGCCAATTTGTTCCATCCTTTGACCACATGTTATGTAATGCATTTTCTCTGCTTTGCTATCTACATCTTCACATATCTGACTGCCCCAGACCTATAACATAGAATAGCTTTACATAGCAGCAGAATCATATAAATGTACCACAAATTAAAATGAAGTCAAAGTTTTTGACAAATTCCTTTCAGACTTACATTGTAAAAAAACTTTCTGAACGAATAGATCTAACACATTTTTCGTTGCATCAGAATGTCTATTCAGAATGAGAATCGGCCTTTAAATAGTTGCTGTCATAAGTCAATGTAAATCACAGATCATGTCAAGCAACAAAATGAATGTAGTGTAAAGAATCTGCATGCAGCGTTTTGAATAATTTTTTTTCAGTAATAGAAATGTGCATGGTATATCACAGCAAATTTGTAGCCAGCATAATAACTCTGCCAGAGATAAGATTAATTTCTCCAATGAAGGAAATTATGTTTTATGTTGCTCTAGGGGCTGTTGTCCACTTATCAGTAATCTGTAATTAACTTTTGAGTTTTCTATGGTGATCTCTGGATTTTGGAGTGCTTTTAAACCATTATTTAAATAATTCTGTTTATTTCATCACATGTAATAGTAAGGTCTGTTAGTATTAAAGAATTTCTTGATTTTGCAGTACTATTAGTAATGCTAATTCTTACATGCCATCATCAGAACCTTATAGAATTAAGAAGAGCTGTGTTTGAGTTATGAGCATTGTAGGAAACTGTTTATTTACTGTTTCAAATTTGATCTTAAATTCAGTCTTTTACAAAAGCATCGTACATTTCATAAAGGCAACTGTTTATATCTAAGCCATTTTAATAGAATTTTTGTATATTATATGAACTTAACCAAATACACTGATTTGTAATTTCTGTTAATCATCGAAATTCAAACTCACAGTGCTCAAGTAAATGCAGTAATGCCATGCATGAGGATAACACACAGCAACATGCTTTAAATACATCCAGTTTCTTCTTTAAAAAAATCTATAATATAAAATTCTTCTGTCTCCTTGTTTTCTTTTGACCTTTCTGTGTGAACTAAGTACAATTTAATGTATAAAATTAATCTGGTTCATAATTACAAGCCTTATCACCACGTGGAATCACAACAGTAATTAATACACCTAGAAAATTGTGATTTCAGACTTTCATTTTCAGAACTTAAATTGAATGATAAATGAGAATGCACTGAAGTCTTCTCAGACGAACAGCCATGTGAGTATGGAATTAATCTCCATTTCAGAGACTTCTGTCATAGTCATCAGGGACTGATCAATTAACTTGTCATCAGATCAGTAAAATCCCTGATGATGTAGGCATATACTGGCTCTGCAATGTTAGAAACAGCGTAATTCCGTATTCACATGGCTGATCTAATTGCATTTAGTCACCACTAAACTTTAAATCTTATATAAATTTCTAAATGTTTTATTGTTGCAATACACTAATTTTCATGTGTCATTTAAGAGGTTACATTAGCTTGTTATTTATACATTTCTTGTGAAATATGTTAAAGATGTACGTAGAAAATTAATCTAATTTATACGTACTTTAATACTTTCAGGCATTAAGTATGAGTTAATTAATGATGTGTCAAATTAGAAGAAGCAATTTCATGATTCAAGTACAGT
>NW_019059865.1:601070-621620 GCF_000696155.1 Zootermopsis nevadensis | reverse complement strand
GGAATTTGAAAAAGAACATGGTGTGTTTAGAGACTCTGATTTTGAATGTCATTTAAAACTAAAATAGGCACCTCTTGAAATATAATTGATTGTAATTATAGCATTCAGAAATCAGTATTGCTTCCTTCAAAATCATTTTTGTGTTTGTCATATTGCATTAATTGTGAATTATTTTATTGACATACAAATTTCACTGACTAGACAGCTGATTTTGTTGAAATTATTACCATATTAAGTTTAATTTACTTTACCACTTAGACAACAGACAGGCTCATTCATAAATAAAATACATCTTTCTGTTGACATCCCAAGTGTGCATTTGCCCCCCCCCCATTTGAATCACATAGGAAATTTTAGGAATTCTGTGCATTCATTTATAATTTTACTAATTTAACATTATTACAGTTGAGGTTAGGTGATTTGCATACTTAGTTTTTAAGAAACTAATTTTCTGTATAATTCTTGCCTTGGGTTTCAATGTACAACAAAAGCTCTACATAAATACTAGAAATTCACTAAAAATTCTGAGATATTAAGAATCCCAAAACAAGAGCTTTGAAGTGATCTGTACCATCTGTTAATTACAACCACACGCAATAAATACTCGTTCATGCACATACATAACACACATTCTTCCATGCACAGGCAATGTTAGTCGTAACTTGTCTTGTGGCACACAGATAATGCAGGTACATCAAAGAGAAGTTCAGGGTGTACTTAAAAATTTTAAAAGTAAAAAAATCTCTAAGTAATTATATAAATTATGTTAAAAATATTACTAAATGTGCACAGACCTGAACAGTAGCATCCAATCTCCTCTTGAAGTAAAATGATCCAAAAGATATATTAATGTATCCAAATAAAAATTATTCACAATGCCTGTCACTGGTTTTCTGACTCCACAGCACAGAAAATAAATTCATTTATTGATTAGCAGTATAATAAGATGAAGATATGAGCTGTTCTAAATTACACATAAGTACACCATGTACATCTTCAAAGTAAGCTGATCATGCTATTTAGTCCCAAAAAGAGCAATTGTTATTTAAAATTAACTGTAACATACATATTAAGGTGATGAAAAACCTAATACATCCAAGACATTACATGAATGCAGTTAGAAAAAAGATAAAAATTCTCTGTGAAAAATCTCTTTGAAGCAAACTGCACCTTTCTATAGCAGTCTGTAAAAGTGTCAGAGAAAAATTATAAAGTCAATCACAATGACTGTTTGCTAATTAAAATTGTTAATTATATTATTTTATTAAGTGTCAACAGAAAATGCAAGATGCAAGGTTCCATTACCAATCAATGCATTTGTTTTGTTTAATCATAGCTGTCCAGCTGCTAATGATGTTTGAGTAGCCTGTATCTGTTTTGTTAAGTAGAAACCTAACATTTTAAAATGCCAGATTTGTTTTGAAAACTATCTCAGTTTCAGCTACAGTCACATTAAAGCAACATTAGTTGCTGATGTGAATCATGTGAACACAACAATCAATATATTTTATTCACATTACCGTTTGGTGCAGTTCAGATATTGATGAGCTGTCATATTAATACTCAGGATTCTTTGTATGTTCTTTATATAGCTTATGTCTTGACTTTCACAAGTTTTGTAAAGGTGGAGTTTACTCCATAGAGACAACACTTACTCATTGTTTAGTCTTATTTTAAAATAATTATGAATCTAGGAGCTGTGAAATACAAAAATAAGATAAAATAATAGATACCACTGTAAACTCATAAACTACCATGTGAATCAAGTACATGAGCTAATCAAATTCAAATCACAAAATGGTAAACAACCAAAAAGAAATGGTAGAACAAGAGGGTTGTTACCTCCTGGGTTTGACCTTCTACAGACATCTCATATGTCTATCAAAAACATCTCTCCAGAGAACCGTTCAATCGAACATGTGTGGGAGGAACGTGCGTGTAATCTCTCTCTCACTCGCTCGCTCTGTGCCTCACTCATCACGTGGTTCGAGCAGAGGCTGGGGCTGATTTAGATGGAGGTGCAGGACAGGAAGAGGGACTGAGGTCAGTCTTATCAGTATCATCAGTTAAATTTTTAGGCATGTTTTTTGAACTTGTTATCCTCGGACACTTTGCCCACAGACCGTTGATGATGCCTGAGCTAAATCCTCCTGGTTGGGCATGCTCTGAAAGCAGCTTAAATGCTCTGGACGGCATAATATCACTCTCATATCCGCTGCAGCCATTGGTGCCATAGCAGGAAGTCGGATTGGCCCAGGAATCATAATAATCACAGTAATCATAGTAGTTGTCCCCATACATCACCTGCTGTGGTGGCATGGGGTAGGTGGCAGTGTTATTGGAATGATGAAAGCTTCGTCTATGTGTGGGCAAGAGGTAGGCATGGTTACTGGAATTGTCTTCAGAACTTCCAGTATCATATGGGTCCATATCTTCCTGTAGTATCCTCAGAGCAGCAGCATGCAACTTGGCAAGGGGCAGTTTCTTCAAACGACGACCTTTCTTCCGCTGCAATAAACTCTGCACAAGCTCTTTAACCAGCCGATCTGTCACTGTAGGGGAAGCAGGTGATGTCACTCCAGATGAAGAGGACAAGCTGTCAGGATCACTGCCATTAGTGTTAAAGAGAGGTAATGTCAGCTGCTCCCTCCGAGACTTCATAGCAGCACCATCCTCCTCATCCTCATTGTCACTTTTCCCACACTCATCCTGGAGTAGCTTGAAAAGTCTTGAGTGTGTGGAAGCACGCTGGCACTGCATTAGGCGGCTTTGTTCACCCCTGCCTGCCTCTGACTCTGTGTCAGCATCAGAAATTGGGCGACTCATGTCAGAAGTGACACCAGAATCGTCCTCCTCACTCTCCTCTTGCGACTTGGAATTCTGTTTATCCTTTTCATTTCTTATTGATTTTTGCATTGTGTTTGTGTCTTTCTGCTCTCTGCTATGCTCAACCTCTTTGATCTTGGTTGTAACAGTGTTTCTTTGCTTCAGGTCTGTCTGAGATACCTTCTCTGATGCATCACACAGATCATAAATCTTTTGAATGATATCATGCTCTTTCTCATCTTGGCTGTCATCTGATTCTTCACTGCTGTTATCTTCAATATCCATCTCCTCTTCATTGACCATATCATCATTATGCAATGAAGCTACATAGTTCTTCCTGCCCTTCTTAGAACTGGCCTCTTTGTTGCTGATGCAGCTTGTACTGCTTGTGGAGGTCTTACCACTTTCCGAGCTCCCATCATCATTTTCACTCTCACTCTCACTTCTCACACTTTCATCCTGTGCCTTGCTGCTTTTCACATTATTTTCTGCAGCTCGTTCCAAAATATTTATTTCAGGCCGGCGATTTGCAATAGAGCCATCTGACTTGTTTCTGGAAATTTCACCACCTTCATCAGCAGTCACTGCATTCTCCATTTCACTTCCACTTGACCTTCCTCGTGATTCTGAAGTTAATCTAACTGTTTGGATACTTGTAGTGCTACTAGAATCATCCTCACAATGACTGGAAGCTTTCCCATCTTCCTCATCCTCTTCCTCTGATATATTGTTGATGCTGTCAGAGCCAGGTCCTTTCTGTGATCGCTTCCTCAGGGGAAGTGACAAGAAAACAGAAACATCTGAGTCAGAGTCCGCTGTCTCGTAAATATCCGCTTCATCCAAAATTGCCTGTTGGGGTAAATCACTTGAAATTTTGGTTCGTGTTCTTTCAGTACCTTTACTGCATTTGTTAGACATTGAACTTTTGCATGGTATCACATTATCACTGTTTGTATCAGTCAAATTACTTTCGGTGTATTGGATAGTGTCTTGTCTCCATTCTTCAACTCTCTTACTCAGATTTGGCTTTGAAGGAAAACAAAGAGTTACTGAGATATCAGTACAGCCTCCTTCCACAGCCTTCTTTGCAGCTCCTTCTTTCTCTTTCAGGTTTGGTTTCTTGTCCCTGTTCTTCACATTTTCATCCTCCTCAGAGACCGGCACACCGACAGTATCTGAAACTTCTTGTCGCTTTACCTGACTGTCTCCCACAATGACAGTGGTCACTTCTTCGTCGTTTTCAGAGCGACTGAATTTAAGTTTAAGTGGCAAACGCACAGTTACTGTAGAAGATTCACTATCCACGACACTGTAATCACCATCACTATCATCATCACCATTGTCCAGAGTGGTGGAGCTGTCCCCATCCTCACTGGTAGTCATGCTGCTACTGGTTCTAGTGGGGCACCAGCTACCAGCTCCACCAGCCTGACGCACACTCTCAGCATCACTGTGTTCACTTTCTTCATATATGATGCTCAGCTGATGAGGAATGCACTCCTCTCCCTCTAAGTAATGCTCTTTGTCTTCCTCCTCCTCCTCCTCCTCCTCTTCTCCATCATCAGTTTCTTCCTCAGAGTCATGCTCTTCAGAGTCCATCGTGTCCTTGTACACATTAATGTCTGACACAGAGCGAATAGTCTGCAACTGACCTGACCCTATCCCATCTTTGTTATCTTTATCCTCTTCCACTTCAGTGTCAGAGTCAGTAGTGACCTGTTCGTCGTCAGAACATTTTTCTGATTCAGCAGTCTCGTAGACATCTAAGTCAACAGAACTTGAGGGTCGAGAAACATCTGTCTTTTGCCTTGGTGAATTTCCCTCTTCTACATTTACTTCTTTGCTATTGGCATTCACCACTCTGTCAGAGCTCTTGAAGCCAGAAGCATTTACTTTCCCAAGTGAGCCTTCACTGTTTGGTGTCTGGGTGACCATGATGCTTGGCATGGCAGGTGGTGGTGCTGGCAAGCCACACGTCGACATCACAGTACCACACTGATCATTCATCACAGGGGCCATTCCATGAGCAAAATTAGCTCCATAATATGGCATCTCTTCTGTAGATGAGTACCCTGAACATTCATCCAAGTCACTGCTACCACCTTGTGGGTACCTTGCAGACATAAGAGGAGCAAAATGATGAGAGGGATACATGGAAGGGTAGGGTATTGGTGGAAACCCATAGGCAGCATTTACTTCAGCCATGTAGGCATACATTGCTGAGTATGGATCCCAGTACTGCTCTCTATTCTCAAGCATGTCAGGTGCAGGAGAAGGATAACAGCCCCACCAAGCCTCAGGGCCCCAGTAACCAGGATCATAATGAGCCCAATGACCCCTATTATTCCCGCCATAGCCTTGGTGAGAGAGTGAGGCAGGGGTTTCACGCCCATCTGATGATGAAACAGTTGCTATAACAGATAATATTATAAAGAAGAAAAAAATAACAGCGACGAGATCATTTATAACTAATTGCCAATGTTTACTTCATTTAATTTCACTTGGTTTTCAGGTCTCCTCTCTTGCAAGCATTCTGGATATTATACTGAGCATACTATATATTCTGTAGATAATATTTTTGATCACTTGGAAGTTGGTCATCACATTATTACTCCCAAGAGAAAACTAATTCTTTACCAGAAATTAAGCCTAGGTATTATTGCGCTAAGGTTTCCTTGAAGAAATACAAATTAAAAGTGATTTAACACATAACTTCTGTTACTTGTACAATTTCTGTTTCTGTAGTATGACTGAATAATACATTTTGTATTGAATGTATCCTACAATATGTCTTATTCATATCACTGCACTCAGTATGTCATATGTTAAAATTAACATGTGATCATCATAACATGAAGCAATGCACACTGGTCATACTTAACATGAGTACAAAATAGTGATGAGAGTACATGAGCCACAACTCCAGATTAACACAGAGCAAATGCACCTTAAAAAGTAGAAAATCCATCTGTCTAGTAAAAAGTGCTAGAGATCAAGCAGAGTAACTACCAGCTAACATGTTCCCCTTGGCACAGTGCAATAACAGAGACTCAATTCAACATTCACAGTTATTGTACATTCCTTAAAAATTAAATCCTTGGCTTAACAGCTCCAGAGAGCCAAAGCCGACTAGCTGGCTGCTGGCCTCACGTTCACATGCCTAAGCAGAGGTGAACGATCATCCAACCAGATATAGGGTGACATGTGGTCAGCACGACGAACCCCAAGCCATTGCTAGCTTTCCTGACCGGATTACGCTACTTATTGTAGCTCCCCAATTTCCTCACAATGCTGGGTTGGCACCGGTCCCATACACTGGTCGAAAGCTCAAGAGAAAATTTCTTCTCCCCCGAGACTCGAACCAGCGCACATTCCGTATCGCCAGTCCGAAGCATGATGCCTCAGATCGCGCGGCTACGGCGCAGGACGCATTGTACGTTCCTTATTTTATCAAATAAATTTGAGGCAGTTTATACTTTGTACAAAGGCAGTCTGGTGATGGTTTATGGGTTACTTATTGATACTGTATTAACCTCATGTTATTTGGTATATGATGGTTTGGGAAGGATTGAGGAGTAGGTAGTCATGGCTTATTTTTAAGGTGCTGTACCAGCATCTTATGAAGGGACTGAGAAAAACCATGAACATCTCAGGAAAGCTGTCCCCTTTAGAACCAGGTGGATCCCAAACATGAGTCAAATGCATTACTGTTCTGTTACCTTACTCTGCCTACTTTATTCACAATCATTGCAGGAAGTAAGAACACATTTCATGTAACTTTCATTTGCCGAGTTTAACTGTCATCGTCAATAACATTTAGAGATGAATTAACTTTCATTTATTTTTTTAACAGAAGTTTCCATGAAAGTAAGGTAATGTGAAATCAGGCAAACATCACATCCTGAATTAATTATTCTGCTTTCATGTTAATAACAATTATTTCGCAAGTGATAAGTGTGAATACCCTCTGCTAGTGGCTACGAATCTATAGCCCAGTAAGCTGTAAGTCTCTGTCTGAAAGCAGAAACTGTCATTGAGAAACTGTTCAAAACATGACAGTATGTAATTCAAAATTAATAAATATTATTTGATTGCAGACTGTAATTCTCTGATTCCCAGAGCTTCATTATTTATATGACGCAGAAGGCCGTACAAAACTGTCACATGGCACTGATGTCAGAAGATATAACTTTTTATGAGCACTGTATCAAGAAAGTTTTTCAGTAGACATGCCAAAAATTATAGAACTTCTTTCATAATTTTCAGGAATATAATTCCATGTATGAGATAAGATTATTTGTTCACCTCAGAGTCCCTCCCCTATGTTTTTTTGTTTGTTTTATTGCTAGAATTTAATTATTTCAATTTTTAAATTAAGTCATAAATAAATAACTCCATATAAATTTATTATAACATTTTAAACTAATTGTATAATACATAAATAAATTTCCAGTTCATACCCTTTCAAACCCTCTTAGTCTTCTGATGATGTAGCCCTGTTCTCAAAGCCACGATATCAAACTGGTCCACAAACACATGTCTGACAGACTTGCATTAAGGGAGAAGTGAAAAATCGTAATGGTAATAACTTACACATACAACAGATGCACATTTTTATGTCAAGCCTAAGTAAATAAAGTGTCAGAACATTTTTATGAAAATTAGATGAACGAAGGAATCTTTTTTGAGATATGATTAGACTAAGAACTGCTTTTAGCGAACAAAAACCTCTCGACAAAAAAGACCAAACATGTTAAAAGAAGAGTTTGCCAGCAGAATTGTATGTCATGCTTTATGGTGAAGTACACAGATCTGAATCAGTAGCGTTATTAGGTATATGACAAAAATCATACACTACATGACGTGGTTATATCCATCTGCACATTTCACTTTCAAAATACTTTGATGGGTAGATCCTGTCAATACCTTTTGAGATGGAAGCCAAATATAAAGGAAGGACTTGTGAATTAAGATATTCCTTTAAATGTAAAGAATGGTTAATAAAGTGATGTAAGACAATTTTAGTTATAAAAGATTTTTTGATAGATGACCAGCAGTCATGTAAATATCATAGCTGAATTATACATCTGTATAATGAAATATAATTTTTCTCAACTGACGTATCGCCACTCTCCTTTGATATGCAGTTATATATTTGGAGATTTTAACAAATGCATGTTACATGCTCATTCTTGAACAATAATTATTCATCTGGTCAGGATATTATTTGATGTGGGTCCACAATGTATATTAAGTGTGCACAATAAAGTTGAACAGGCAAATTAAAAAATAAAATATTAATATCACGTTATTGTTTGTAATTCAGGCCGATTCTAACCAAGGCAATTATGTTCTGGAAAAAAAATAGTAGTGTGTACTTTATCATGGTATGAAAGTCCACCTTTCCTTTGTGATGCCATATAAGAATGAACAGAAACAAGTCAAGAATTATAAAAATTAAAAACCGTGTAAACATAAAACCAACACACGTACTGGCAAAAGTAGACATAAATGGAAAATTGCATAGAGAGTTAAGGTTTACAATAGCCAATAGGCTGCTGCATTATAAAATTAATTTAACAAACAAGTGGGCAAGAAATTTCAGTGTGGCCTCCTCTCTGTAAAATGTTAATAATATTTATAAAATCTTGATAAATGTTATTAACAGATAAAGATATAAAATGAAAACTCTTCAAGGTGTTCATTATATACACAGACAAAATTAAGAAGAGGAGGGGGGTCACTGAAGTCTTTGCCAAGCTGAGGGGGCACCGTTATATAAAGTTTGGAAATTACTGCATTTGCTTAAGCTTTTTAAATTGATATTTGTATCAAAACTTTATTACATTTTTATATAATAAATGACATTACTTAAAAATATGTGTGCTCTTAATATAAATTTTAGGTTCTGTCTTCTAATTCTGATGTGCCATAAAAGGGAAAAATTAATATCCCAAGTGTGCCATGAACACCAAAAGGTTCAGAACCAGTATATATCAGTAATGATGCAGAGTACATGTACTTTTCTTTCTATTAGAATCTTCCTGTTCATAATTAAACTTCAAGGAAGAGAACTGAGTTTCTACTATAACACTTCATGTACCATGAAACAGAGTGAAATCAGAAGGCAAGGTGCACTTACCATAGTTCTCAGGTGCTGTCATCGCTTGTAACATCCTGAAGGAACGTGACGGAATTGCTCCACCTGTGTATTTTCTGGGCTCTGGCACTTGCTGTTCAGAAGGAGGAATATATGGCTGAGGTGTTCCATCCCCTGAAAGAATTTCATTATCAGTGTTATCTCCAAACTTTGAATGAAATTGCTATTAGAACTAAATTCATGTAGTGTTGTAAGATTTGAGGTTTTCACAGCGGTGAGTATGAAGATTTCTGTCTTCTGGGCTGTTGCAATGTGTAGTCTGGTCGATGTTAACCAACATTTCAGAGGTCATACTGCCTCCGCCCTGATGATGGAGGCAGTATGACCTCTGAAACGTTGGTTAGCATTGACCAGACTACACAGAACCTAGAAGACAGAAATCTTCATGTAATGTTATTCAGTAATGTAAACTGATTCTTAGATCATTTAATAATGCTATATCAGTTACTTAGGTTGTACTGCATCAAATGAAGTGGCAGATACTTGTGAATAATGAATAGATACAAATTTGGAAGATGGTATTACTTTAAGATACTACCCCTGAACACAGCATCAACAAATAATGTAGATTTGACACTCTTCAGTGTTCAGGGTCAGACACACAACAAAGGCAAGTGCACAGAAGGCACCAAACTCCATTTTCTGTGTGATAATTCAACCTGTTACTAACGCAGGTTTATATCAGATGTTCTCTGAAAGTAATAACACACTGCCAAACAAAATTAACAGGTTTGATTGTATGAGATCAATAGGAAAAGTGAATATGAAGGATGTCTATGACAAAATTTCGCTGAAAAATCTCACCAGTGAGAGAAATAGGAGGAAAACAATTTGTTGCGATCTTTCGTCAGACTGTTGGAAGAATGGTGATCTGAATTTTAGATCTCACATTAAGTTAAATGCGTTGAAAGATCAAGAAATTCTGGGTTTCATCTTTCCTGGCTAGTTGCAATAAATGAGGTTAGCACTACCTATTATTGTGTGTGTCGGAGTTTCACCATTTTGCTAACAAACTTATACTACCTGAAGGTGTTTGCTGAACAGAAAGTGGTCTTGCCTGAGGGCCGCGTGCCACTGCTGGGCCCCTGGGTACTGCAAGAAATATCGCAATTAGAAACATCCAATCAAAACAAATATGATATCCAGGCTTTTTAGTAATGATCCTTAAAACAATGGATTTTCTTTCACTTCAATACCATAAGCAATGTAATGACTGTCATTTCCAAAGTATCAGTCATAGAAGATGAAGTAATCTGGAAAGTAGCTTACGTGTTACAAAGTTTGCTGTAATGAGTAATTGATTCATTCTTCAGACAATAATTCTGTCATGTAAAATCTGAAGTTTTCATGGCTTATAGATACAGTATTTTCTTGGGTGATGAACCACAACCATACAGAGTAAACATCCAATGCTTCGATAACTGTCCCTTTTTCCATCATTAGGTACTAGTGTTTCCAATGTTATCAGCTGCATTAATACAAATAAAATAAATGGCATGTCTTGGCTGCCTCTGCCGCTGAAACCTCAGAATTTTACTCTATAACCATGAATGACTATGGCATATAATCAGAGACCATGAACACATGTACTCTTAAGATCAGTGATGTCAAAATTTATCCACCAAATGAAATATTATAGCAAATTCCATGAACAAACTAGCGTTCTGTGTGACAGTCTTAATTGTTAATTAATATTATAAATATTTATACCCCTGTTTGTGTTCATAATGCTAATCATAGCTTTCAAAATATTAGAATACAATCACAAGTTACATTTTTATTGTAGGCTATGAATAAAACTCAATGTCTCAAATTGGTTCCTAATACTGTATAATTATAAAATTATAGTAATAAAAATTGACAGGCTTTGTCAACACAAGTAAAATTACCCAGTTTCAATGATCCCCTACCCCCATTCACCAGATGACATACCAAAACCAGTTGTGACCTTAATTTTTCCTTAGAATATTCAATTAGGAAAGTCCAAGAAAATCTTCCTACAGTGTACCGTCACCCAGAAATAGCAGTAAGAAGAATCTTTGTCTTCTTCTATCAAAACAAGATTCTTCTTAGCATTAACTATAACAGAATGCTTGTCTACAACCTACCCAGAAACAGGGTTCACATTATTAATAAATAATGTGTTTTAAGGGTTTTGTGATAGGAAATTAATTTTAATTTGGCATAATTATTCAAGGCATGGCAATGATGATACCTCATCAGTTTCATAAAAGGCACATTTTTATGGTTCATCTTCTAAATTGTATTTTAAGAAATTACAATAATAAAATTTGTGTATTCATTTTAAAAGATAGATAGAGTAGATTTTGGCTGACTCCAGGCGTATTAACGATAAGGTTGAGATCACTGATTAAAAGTGTGATAGATATTTCACTGAGCATCAGTATTGAGAGGTATAAATGTGATCCTGTTTTTGGAAGAAATAACAGAAGCGTTATATTTGGTCTGTTCTATTTAGGCATGAAATAGCAAGAAGCCAGAAAGAGATATGTTCGGTCATGCAGGCAAAGGAGGGGGGGCTGCTACAAAGTGCAGAAACCACAATATCTGTAAGTCTGTATATCAGTTTCCAGCAGTTGTTAAAGAGAAGCATTTTTTGGGGCCCCAAAGAACTAGACCTTGCATACCACCATGGGCTGATGTGTTTGCAATATGTCAACATATAAATTTCATATCTAATTACGAATCTTCACCAACCATCACACCAAAAAATATTCTGCACAGTAGCAACATTATTGGTTTAAATTTTCCTAGAATAATAATACCCATAAAACATTTCAAGAGCCTAGATGACACTGTCATTTGCATGACCACCATGTTAATTTTTTAGGACAGTGTTTAAAAGTTGAATGGATGAAGGCCTATAGTGGCATGTTGTTAGAGCGATTAAATTATGGACAAGAAGGTAGAAGGATGTGATTGGCAGGGCATGCAGCGCGCACACACAAGAACTGAGATACACACGTTTTGGAAACCCTGGAGAGAAATTATCACTTCAGAAGGAAAACACTGCATATTCAAGAAACAATATGAAAAGGCACGAACTAGATAGAACTGGGTAGAGTTTAAATTGTTGGATTTTATGAACATGATAAATCTTTTGAGTTGGTTCCGTGGAAGCAAGGAATTTCTTTGTCAGAAGATGAAGTGTTGAAGTAAAGTCCTATACCATGGAATTATACTTCCTCAAAAACAGCATGCATGAAGAAAGTAAAGTCAAACCCTGTTACAACATATTTTGTCCACCACCAATATTGACATTAACGCAGAGTAGTAGTAAATCAAAACTGTCTTCTTTCTAACTCAGAATATCTCCAACACAGTGCCAAGCAATGGGTTTACTTCTTTAAAGAAATAAATAGTTAGCAGTAATCATCTGGCTTACACTGGGATGTTCTTTGGAGGCACGTCTGAAATGTCGGTAAACATCTACCAGACTACACGGTGCAACAACCCAGAAGACGGCAATCTTCAGACTCATTGCGGTGAAAACTTCAAATCCTACATATTCAGGATAGTTAACAGCACAAAATTTTGCTTAACTGGCATAACTGGATTCCAGGTTAACGAAAGGAATAGAGTTAGCAACACTGTCACACACTGGGACATACAAGCTACACACAAGCAGCCATACCCTCCTCACTGTAGTCTGTGGTTCCATCTGTCATATTCTGCAACATGCGGAAAGCTCTTGAAGGTATCGCAGCACCCCTGTACCTAGGGTCCGACTCAGTGTGAAGGAAACTGTCCTCGTCCACTGAGGAGGAAGTACATAACACATACACCAACATTCATGTTAATGACTCCAGAAGGGGAAATGATAGAAATGTGCAGAGTGGGAGTGAAATTGCCACAAAAGACTACTTTTCCATCGAAGGTATTGTGTCTTTAATGCTGATAATAATAGACCATGTGTGGGTAACGTGTCATTACAGTACAATATTGTACACTTTTTTTATGCAGTCAGGGCATTTGTATTAAGTCTGAACATGTAAGAATATGCAAAGTTGTAAACAGCTTCCCAGCTCTCAGGATATCACTTATATGTCAGAATCAACATTTTTGAGGATAATAATTGCTAGTACTCACTGCTTGCACACTGGAAATATTTTATAAAGAGAGGTGAGATGAAGCACAAACAAGATATCACATTACATAGGACGAGGGAATTTTTAAATTTGTTTTGAAGGTTTAAAATTACTTAGAACACAAGAAAATTATGTGTTCCACTTCAGATTGCCTGCAACTGTGGCATGTACAGTATTTAACCACCCAGAGATACTCATTAGAACATGTAATTATAAACACCATGACATGCAGAACATTCATTTGTGCACAGAAAACCCGCCACCTCAGGCATGTTTGCTGCAAAGAGAATATCCACCACTACTAAACAGAATTAAGTCTGTACCACTCTCGTCCAGCATCCGGAAAACACGAGAGGGAATGTGGCCACCCCTATAACGTGGATTCTCTTCCTCATTTGTTGGAATCTCCTCTGAAACTGAATAAATCAAGGGACATTCACAAACGCAGCAAAGCGTGGGTATGGTCATTTAAAGGCAATCTCTTTCTTTCATTCAATATGATTGAATGCGAGTATGAACCACTTAAACATTCCAGAACATAACTATTGCCTTTCTTCATTTATCACTTTGCATTTGATCTCTCTAGTCAGGTAGTACATACTTCAGATCCTGGCCAGTAGACCGAATATTCTTCTTGAGATTTTTAAAGTTTCCATGATTTTCTTCAGTCCTTCCCAGGCAAATGTTGGGATATTACCTTCATGTCTACTGATACAACCACTTCCTTGAAATTTCTTACAGTTCACAGACAATCTGATATTTATTTTAAAAGTTCAAAACCTTTATCGTGGACACAGTGTTGTTGGTCAACCAGCGACTTGACATTGATCGAGTAGGACTGTAAAATTCTTTTTAAATGTATATTGGTCAACCAGCGACTTGACATTGATCGAATAGGACAGTAAAATTCTTTTTAAATGTATATCTTTTTACAGAACAAAACATACAAAAATATAGAAAGAATGGACATTTTTTAAAACACAAATTTATGTTTCGGTTTGGTATAAATCACACTAGGTAGCTCCTTTACAGTTATGCAAGCCTGCATTATAAATAATCCATCTTACAAATGACAAGACTTCTAAGGAACATCTCTTTAGAATCAGCCCCTATCAATTTAATGTTGACTAACATATTTACATGTTGCTGATAACTTTAGTTGTAATAAGAACTAATCTAGTGCCACCCTCAACATTTTTAAATTTTGTGTAAAAACATTTATGATAGGCATTACCGTATTAATATGTAGCACAAACTTGACTATTCATAAACCAACCATGCTACGAGTTTGAACGACATATCTAAAAACATAAAGTGTACCAGAGATGTTTATGATCTGCTTAATGATACTTCGTTAACTATGACTTGATTCTTTAGCACGGTTTGGTACCTCAATATTGTTGGAAATCAATGTTCTTTAATGGGGTGATGATGAGTTTGTTTGGCATCCAAGCTGTATATAGATGTGTCAGTTTGATGTAGAAGTTTCGATTTGTGCTTAGAGAATGATTGAGCTTTTGGCGAGAGCCTCACCTTGAGCCCTGAACTTGTTCATGAGTGCCCGATCGTCTTCACTGAGTTGTAACTTCCGCAGCTGCTGTGCTGGCACCCCTTGGCTGTTATATTGACCACCTCCACTGTTTGGAGGGCCATACTCCTGAACTGGAGCATCTGACTCACCTGTTCGGGTAGACAAATTAACACAATTATCGATACCTGGAAAAGTAGCTGTCTGTAGCATCATATTGCCCATAAAGGATCTTGGGAACAAAGAAAGGGGTATTCTCAGCAAACTTGGTGATGAAAAAAACATTATGTCAGTGACATAGTTATATTGTTCATATATATATATATATATGAAAATGTACTGTACACGAGAGTTAAGAAAATCCCTGTGACATAGACAGCCTGGTAGACAATTGACACTGTGCACATCCATAATCCCAAGTGGAGACCACTGGTCTTTAGTACAAAGATAATTCTCATGCATCTTTGTTGCCTTCTGCCATCTGTTGTATTATTATTAATTTCTTTGTTTTATTATTACTAACTTCCAGTGTTTCGAAGTATTTCGTCTGCCAGTAGTGTGCCATGACTTCCCAGGCCACATACAACACAGAATTTTAGTTTTAATTGATTGTGTTTACATTCAGAGAGTTTTACTCTTTCCGAAGATAGATTGCATTCTACTCACTTAAAAGTAGACATGTTAATGTATTTTATCTCACTGATGACACAGAATCTCTGAAACATTAGCA
This sequence comes from Zootermopsis nevadensis, assembly GCF_000696155.1. Next base: position 606,267 of record NW_019059865.1, on the reverse strand, counting down.
TTTTATTCCGCATCAATGCAGTTGATCATCCAAGAAGAGTTTATTGCATTTAGTCACTGTAAAATCTTCAGAATTTATATTTGAATTTCGATAGAAATTTTGCTTATGATTCCCTTCATCTGCCTAAATATCAGCCAGTATGAACTGACAAAAGTTTTAAGTTAAACAACATCTTTATCAACCAGTGGGCATCAAGTAGCTAATTTTTTCTGGGATCCTGAAAATTATTTGCTTTCTGACTCGGAATTTGTTTGGCCATCTTTTGGACTGTGCATCTGTACAAGTTCCAAGAGCTGTAGAAGCTGACTTCAGCTCCGGAAGCCTAATATGTATGTTTGACTTGCCTTCGCTGTTATCTGTGTCGGTAATTTTTTGAAGCACTCGGAAAGATCGTGACTGGGTGGGGCCACCATTTCCTCCAGAAGGACCCCAGCTCTGTTGGTGCTGATGCTGCTTTGAGTTCTGATCCGATTGACTGGAAATGTAATAAACAACAATAATAATTATAAGATATAAAACATTCATATCATAATTCAACAAGTTCTTCACAGTCTGTAGAGTGTGTTTTATGGCTTATAGTCTTATGAAAAATATTCTCAGCAGTAATATTGCTGTATTTGTTTAGAACTTTTATTTTGTTAATTTTTCAGTACTCCAATTATAATATGAAATAATGTAACATTTATTTTTCAGTATTGATATGTATTAAGTATTGTATTAGGTGAGATGTAAAGTAGTCATTAAAACATTACAGTGAAGTTCAAAAATGTAAAGACTTGTCACTGGGCAGTCATAAAAATTCTGCAAGAGTTCTGGAAATCACCTTTGCAGTGGCTCAGGATATCATCGTCATCCCCAGCCACACTTTATCCCCATGAAAGGACCCCGGTACCCATTGGATAGGAGGCTTGGTGGGCCCCAGAGCCGGTCTGGATGCAGAGGCTAGAGGAAAAATCCTCTGCCCCCCGTCGGGGATCGAACCCCGGTCGTCGAGCCCATAGCCAGTCACTGTACTGACTGAGCTTTCATAAAGTAAACTGAGTTGGAGGTTACATTTCTGAAGTGGACTCGAGTAAGAAAGTTAATGCTGACATTATGCCTGTTGATACGATCCGTGGTGTATGAAGTTAGAGGATAACGAACTCACTTGTCGTCGTGATTGTACGGGGCTGGAGAGGCTGGCACTGGTGTTTGTGGAGATGGAGGATTGAATTTGTTGTGGACGTAGACAGGTTTCCTCTGTTGTTGACACGATGCCTGTTGCTTGGTTTGGCTAGATGTGTTGTTAGCGATGGTTGCAGAGCCCTCAACTTGGATTGGGATTATCCTTGTTTGTGGTTGATTAAGAGCTGCCTGTTGTTGTAGCTGTGGTTTCGGTAGTTGTGGTGGTTGAGCAGGTTCATTTCGTCCCTCCACCTACAAGATGAGACACATTTTCTGTAGTCCAAGTTGTTATTTCTCAGGTATGTCCAAATATAATCTGGTTCCAAGAAGCAGCATGAAGGACTTCACATGATTTTCTGCTATAAATTCGGGTTATAAGATTATTGATCATCGTATGTTTCAAACATTGGAATTGTGGCTGTGAATTGTATTGGGGCATGGATGAATGCCCATATTCTTCTTTAAACTTGTTTTCCTGCACATAAAAATGCTTTTTGATGGGTCAGTTGCCCCATCCAGACATTCATAATTTGAGCAATGGTTATGAATTAGAAGAGAATAAATCACATACTCTGTGACAGAAGAAGACGAATAATTTTTTTTAATTAAAATTATAGAAAAGTTATTAAGTTTTTAGTTGTGATTTGAATTTTGAACTGGACTTTTCGCTTCTTAAATTGGTCAACATAATACAATAGATCTTCACCATTGGTATAGATCTTAATCATAAATATGTATTTTAGTTGTAAAGACATAAATTTGAAGATTTCTGTCTTCTGGGTTGTTGCGCTGTGCAGTCTGGTCGATGTTAACCAACGTTTCAGAGGTCATACTGCCTCCGTCATCAGGGCTATGAATCAAAGGCAGGTTATGAGTCCTCCCCATCACGCATTTGTTCTGAGCACTTCATTAAAACATTCTAGACCTGGACTCTTAGGCGGATGTAAGTGGTTAATTTCATGCTCTGACTACTTTACTCTACAGGAAATAAACTGCAGTAGCCAACGTACAGGAAGCTTCGTAGACCCCAGAACTATTCTCACTCCACTAATGCCCCTGTGTCTAAGCACCATGCTGTGCTTGGCATTAGATGGATGGGAGTGGTCAGCTTCTTGCTCCATCCATTTTACCATCAAAGAAAGAGCCCCCAGTTCTCATTGGATACAGGAGGCTGGATGAGCCTATGAGATTATTCTGGATGTGCCTTGCCTCTGCAGGGATTCAAACTGCACACCTGTATGGGGATAATGCGAGTAGTTCCTGCAGCCTGCTGAGGTTCCTCCCTGTTCACCCACGACGGGGTGCTCTGTTGCTGTTGTTGCTGTTGCTGCCGCTGATGCTTGCTTATCCAGGGTGTCGGTGCCTTGTTCAGGGTGGGTAGTGGAGAAACTGGTGTCTGCTGGCGCTGTGGTGACGTTGCAACCGGCTCCTGCTGAGAGGTGTTGTTGATGGGCGGGATGTACAGGGAGCCCACCTGCGATCTGCTCGTCACAGGGGGTACGTAGATACTTCCAGGCTCGTTCTGAACTTGGACAGGCGGTGATACTGGTGGGGATTTTGGTTTTACGGGTTCTGGACTCTGTACTGGCCTGATTACAGGGGCTGGGGAAGGCTCTACAGGGGCAGGGCCTGGATGTGGAGGTGGTGGTGGGGGTGGCGGAGGTGCAGTAGTAGTTTGCAGCTGAACACCACCTGTTGGGAAGACAGGCACTGCCATCTGGGGTTGCATAGCAGCAAGGGCAGAAGGTGGCAGGGGGCCTTGTGGTGATGGCTGCACCAATGGAGATGTCTTGAGGCCTGTGGTCTGGAAAGGAAACAAGGATATTAAAAAAAATTAAATATATTAACTATTTGGAGAATTTTTAGATATTGCTACGACAGCGCCTGCCCTGTGCTGAATCCGTTGCAGCCTGGGGACTAGGCACAGCTCACAAGATGTCTGATGACTACAGTACAAACTATGCATCTTTATTCCAAATAAAGAGTAACACATACAAAATCTGAGACATCCTTTTTCAAAGCTCAGGCATAAAATGTTTTGGCAAATCGATTTAAGTGAGTATAAAGCTTGACAGATGACAAATTTTAGGAACTCTGTTTCAAATTGTTTCGTAAACTACAATTTTTTTCTGAAGAACACTTCCTGAAAGAAAGATGTGCTCTTTATATTTTAACCCCTAAGCAGAGTTTGCTTCAAAAATTAAAAATAATTTATTTTTTGCTTACTGATAATTAGGCTCTTATTATTCTATTATGCTAATTTTTTTATATTATATAATCGACCATTGTTTATTTCGTGTTTATGTAAATATTTTATTTTTTAAAATCTTTCATTTCAGTTCTTTGTTTCTTGCAATGCACATACAACATATCCTATGTAAAAATTTTACATAAAGTTTGTTTAAATAAATAAAAACACTATCGAACTATTTGATAAGTTTCATAGATCATAAATCAACATTTTTTTGGGGGGGGGAGATATTTTACGAGTTCAGAGACGCGGAGTTACGTGGTACATTTTAAGAACAATATCGTGCGTACCTGCGGCTGTTCGCTCACGCCCTCAGCATTTGCATTCCTTGTGATTCGCCTCTGCATGCGGGGGCTCCGGATCTGTGACAGGTCCAACCCCCCAGGTGTGTAAGTGAATGGCTTTTTGTCCTTGGTCATCATTGCATTCTGTATTGCAGCAGGCGGCTCGTACCCTGCACCTCTTCTTGTGTCAGGGATCTGGAGACAATGTTGCGTGTATCAGCATCACAGTATGACAAAACCGGTAGTATCTTCAGTCAGTAGATCAGAATTGCAATGGGACTCTGTATTCTTGTATATACTTTCCATTATAACCAATACTTAACACGATTAGACAAATCCAAGATTTCCGAACCACAGGCTGGGTAAGACAGTCTAAATAAACAGTTTAACGCTCCATGAACGATGGCAAATGCTCTGGTCTGTCGCAGAGAGATCATTAAAATTGGAGGAATATAAAAGTAATGTTTTACTGCGTAACACAACATCGGCACATTCCATCTATTCACCATTTTATAGGGTATTTACTTCTATGTACCTGAGACAAACCTTGCCCCTGAGCTACATAGTGCAGCAGCTATTTCCGAAATACATTTTATTTTTAATATGTGTTACATGTTTAGTTTTATTGTGAGGGTTAATTATATTTTACGACAGCGTCTTTCGAATGATGTATGAAGATACCAAAATGGCGGTCTTCTGCAGTTCCCTGATGCTCTGTTCGCCCGGAATGTTGGCCAAATATTTTCTGAATGATTGTTGTTGTTTTTGTTGTGGTGCTGACTCTGTGATTGGCTCCTGTAGTTGTTGATTGTAGTCTGTAGTTTGCCAACTTCTGCCAAACTACACCATCTTAGGTTTACACATGTTGTCAAAAAAGAAACATTAGGAAATGTCTGAAGAAGAACAGACTGACAAAGAATTTGAAACTTACTTCTGTGCTGAGTCGTACTGTAGGTAAGGAGCAAAGGCCCGGCGGTGGTGGTGGAGGTGGAAATGAGGGCGCTGTGTTGTTGCTGTCTGTCACTCCATCCCCTGCAAAACAAGCAAAGTATGTGCTTTAATACTTGGAATTGGCATTATTTACATTACCTGAGACCCACGGGATTACAACAGTTTAAATCTTGACAGCGTGTGTTCTGTTGAACATAACCATCGCCTTAGGAGTTAGGACATTTAGATAAGGGACCCAACAGAGTAGAATTTTGTGTTCCCACCTGAATACCGAAGCAGAACCAACTCTTCAAATACTGTGGTTTCAATCGAAATGATTTAGGCGATGGATATTATCCACATTGTGTTCTTTTCCATTTTACAACTGTACAGGTAGACCTCGTTTTACGCCGGGGATGCGTTCCTGGACGAACCGGCGTAAACGGAATCGGCGTAAATTGAAACTCTTTTATAATGTAAATTAATGGGATGTCAATGACATGCGTTCCCAGCACCCAAACATTGATGAGTAATATAATGGCATTACATTTAAAGCTCTGAAATAACG
>NW_019059865.1:584037-600996 GCF_000696155.1 Zootermopsis nevadensis | reverse complement strand
TTAAAAATATATATTAAAATTATCCGTCAATCACAATATAAAATAATTAAAATGATATTTTAACCTTTAATTATTTTATATTGTGATTGACGGATAATTTTAATATATATTTTTAATACTATAAATCACAATATGACGCATCTACAATATCTTACGAGATACTTTGTAAAACGTTATAAACAATTGTAAAAAAAATTCACTTTTTGACTTGCTGGTATCAAAATCGGCGTTATTCTGAACCGGCGCAAATCGAGGGCAACCTGTAATTGGTTTTGATGCTAGTTTATCTGTTAACATTAAATTCTTTCATCTCCCTTGGTTCGTTCTGATGTGTCTGGTGGTAGCTACGAGACTGGAACGGTTTGATACAAACCGCTATCTCGTCATTTGATCATTGTTCAGCAACCTTTTTTTACCATCCTCTTACTTCGTCTGTCGTCCGTCCGGACACTCACCTCAGCAGTTGTCACACCCACGTAAAAGAACAGGTAAAATTATAAATTCGTATATTTAATGTTAGGTTTATCGAAAATGCAAAATATTCTGAACTGACTGAAAGCAAGCAGTCCCTGTATTCGATCTACTCTTAATTTTCTCTTCAGTATGATTTTAATTTGTTGCTGTTGTTTCGAATGAACGTCTTTTAACGTATACCACATTTCGTAAGGATTTTACGAGTATTAGCTACCTTTGTATTTACTCCTGTATTCTGGTGACCAGACATTAACACACATTAAATAATTTTTAGGATAATCCAAAAACAACGGCGGTCTCTGGATACATTTTGTTGTGTTTCTTTTTGAGAAGTCAGTGAAATCTGACGTCTGAGATCTGTTGGTCACATATACATCCAAAGTCGTAAAACCTCCTGGTGTCTTATACTTCGGAACGTTATAAATAACGTCAACAGCAAGTTCTTCTGTTGCTTGTTACTGAACGCTATATGTACTAACGATTGTTTGCGACTGTATGAGACAGAATTGTTGTCAACTCAGAGGAGTCTGTCCTTGCCTTCTTTAATTAACCACGTAGTTGCTGATACTATGAGGGTGATTACAGTTATTCCCTGGAATCACGTACACACGTGCACACTCAGCGCGTTTTATAGCTGACACCGCCGTCTTAACATGTGTTGCAAAGAACTTCAGGTGATGCCCGAAAGTTCACTTTTAACCCTTTCTGTGCTATGCAAGAAACATCTTGAACCGCCCGTTAGTTTTTCGTCTCCATATGGGCACACTTGAAGGTAGAAATCTTACGTTAACAAGTAGGACTGTAGGTGCTAACAGTGGATTTCTGTAAATAAATCACGGAAATTCTGCATTCCCATTGTACGTGTTTGTAGTTCTGCAAATTTTCGTGTGGGTTTTGAGATTTCCGTGGCTGTGACGATGTTCATGTTCTTTTGGGTTATGGCGCCGTGTGGACTGGCCAGTAGATACCAATATTTCGAAGAAGCGTTGTCTCCATCTTCAGGGCTGCCGATGGAGACATCGTCTATCGACCAGTCGACATGGCGCCAGATCCCAAAAGAAGTAATCAACAGATGTTATGTCTGTTAATGTGATATTTAGGTACTGGTAATGTAAATTTATAGTCAGCAGTGAAATTCAATGACAGTCACGCGACTGAAGTGACCAGTGCAGAATTTGTGGCCAAATTCAGTTTTACGTTGTTTAATATGCAGTATAGAATATCGTTCATCGTTGGTGGAAGAATGTTGTGGCTAAATACACTATTTAACGCTGCTGCAGTGAAAACATAGCATGCGTTGTGGCTTTACGCTGTAACGAGGTGAATCTAAGAGTCGCCTCGCTTTTCTGGAAACAGTTGAGTGTTCTAAGCGTATAGCCAATCTCTTCGGCGGTCGTCCCTTGTTTCAATCGGTCTGAACTAATTTGGGAAGTCCGTCTGTATTCTATAAGCGTGGTAAATCCTTCTTTTCCTCTAGTCCAAAGATTTTGGTCAGTGCTATTCGTTTTCCAGTTAAATCTGCCATGTTTGTTTCCGCGCGTGTTTTGGTTTCACTTGACTTGGCTTGTATGTGAACGTTTTACTACTTTAAACGAACATGGGAGAACTATTGTACTTTGTATTATAATTCTTGAGTTGTTTCAAATTACATCATTCCCTTGAACAGTCACAAAACAGTGAAGATGTAATAATAAAATCCTTGAACATATTTATGTTTCGGGCCTGTTCGCGTTTGACACAGATAGTCACGTCTTGTGAAAAGTGTTACTCTTTTATTTCGTATTTGATCTTCTCTGGTCGTCTATTTCGTCTTCCTTCCGAAGGCCACATTTACTGACGAAAATATTACTCTTTTATTTCGTATTTGATCTTCTGTGGTCGTCTATTTCGTCTTCCTTCCTAAGGCCACATTTACTGACGAAAATAGTCGTCTTCATTCAATCCTAGTTTTAGTTTAGGCTAAATTATGTGTTATGTAATGCGAAGATTCGCCCCTTTCAACAACACAAAGCCTGCATTTGGAGTCTATCGTAGCACCTTCGTGCTGGGATCTTATCATGCACGACTCTTGTGGTCCATGCAATTCCTCTCTGCGGGAAAGACGCCAAGTCACGACAGAATGTCACTGTCTCCGACGGTCTTTGACTGCGGTGTGCAGCACTAGGAAACAGGTAGAAACAAGAAAGGCACAAAGAAAGCATGGAAACAACAGAGAAAAACAAAAATAGATACAAAATAATAAATCAGTTGACGAAAGACAGAGGAAACCTAGCTCGTGTTTCTGTAGTTTTACTCAGTCTCTCCACGCGAATAACGTAACACTGCTACCTTCAAACAACAGATGCTACAGAAACAGTTTAGTTGATACAGCTTCGTTAAATAATGCATCAGCTAATGAAACGTACCCGAAACTGTGGCGCTCAGAGGTCGTGGACTGGGTGTGTTTCCTCCTCCGGACACTTGGCTGGACTGACGTCTGAAACAGGCGAAAGGAAAACTTAAGCGTGCGTTACATCATCGCCGTGCTGTGGAGTAGCGTGGGTTGCATGGGGATAAAGCTGGACACAGCTGTTGTGAAGAGAGACCCTCCCCCCCCTGCCTCTGTCAGGAATTGAATCTCGGTCAGCGCCCTCTTGTAACCACAAAAGTTGCTCGTTCGGTGTGTACGACGAGACTCCTCGTTACCGTTAAATTCCTCCCTGACCTTGCCCTACTGCGCCCATTACCTTGTAATTCCTTTTTAAGTCGATTGCATTTGTAAGGAAAATTACAGAGGAGAGATATTGCCTTGCAGTGTAACCGATGTGCGTCGAAAGGAGACAGACATATTTTCCTTTTTGCCACATATTCCAGTTCACCGTGTACCTCACAGCGTTCGACGATAAATAGTATCTGTACTTGATACAGCGTAGTTAATTACACCTTAAAAGTTCACATCATCACCATCTCATTTGACGGTGAATAACCTCCATAGTTGATACAGCTTATTTATATGACATTCGAAAGTTACAATGACGGGAGGTAATGGTTTCTGCACATTAGTCACTTTGATCCTCTACGATTTGAGCTTTGTTTAATAAATGTATCGTATTTTATTTTAAGATAAGTTATTCATATTTTAATTGAATAAAAATTTCCTTGGATATTATCCATCGTCTATTAAATATAAAACGTAAAACGACATTTCGGAGATGGGACTCTATCTCCGTCTTCAGGTTCCTACACAGTTGGGCCCACTAGATAGAGCAAATCCCTATCTCCGGACAAAGTAAAAAAGTGAAAGCCATCTCCGAAACGTCGTTTTTTACGTTTTATATTTACTAGACGATGGATAATATCCAAGGAAATTTTTATTCAATTGACTCTTCACCATCGTCAAGAAGTTTTAGATTTGATATTCATATTTTAACCTCGCATATTTGTTTAATAAAACTCAGAATAATTTCCAGTGACTAAACGACACAAAACACATCTCTTAAATTTTCAGAGAGTCAGTATATTAAGTATATTATGACCGATAAAGATCGAAATTATTAATAACATTTGGTTACTATTTCGAAGTAAGATAACTTGTTCTTAGTCACAAGGTCCAGGGAATGGAGAGAATTATGGAGTCTGGTTTGTGAGTGTGGGTAATCAATATAACGTGTGATTACCATATTAGGCTCAACTCTTGTTCTTGCTGGACTCGGCGCCATAATGACATCACGCTCTAAGGTTACTTGTTACGAACACTTATGAGTACCGCCATCATTAATGCGTGTGTAGTCTAGCCTAGCCGGCTGAGTCTTGAGTTCCAAACATATTTGTAATTCGAGAAACGTTTTAATGTCCAATATTATTTTGCTTTGGTTTCTCGTTGTCCGAAAAATTCAACCATTGTTTCACGTGTTTGGTTACCTGTAGGTAATGGAGATCGTTATGAACATAATACGGAAGAACAAATAGACCCTTGGGCACAGGGGGGCATTAAAAAAGTTAGGTTTTATTTACTCTGTCTGCTCTACGTTTATGCAGTTGTCTCAGTGTGAGAGCGAATTCCAGTTTTGTAGTGAGTAAATCAAAGCGGAAGTCACACAGATCTAACCTAACCTTGCTCTCTTATTTCTAAATGTATTCCTGGATAAGAGTGACTTATTTTCTGGATTTTAGAAGAGGCCATTGGTTCCTTTCAAAGTACTAGTGAGCTGGCGGTAATGGTAATAATCTTAAGTAAATTAAGAAGAATTTTACGGCAATTGGTACAGCGGATTCACAAAACACTTGATAAGCGTTTAAGAAAATTGCTATGCATACAGAAATTAAGATCAACAACGGAAGGGTTGCAGATGCCCTAATACCAGTTTGCATCCTCAAAAAGTTTAGCTGAAACTTTTTTTATAATTATTTTCCCATATGCGACTCGATCGAAGGCCGCGGTATATTCGGAAACACTTCAGTTTCCGAATCAAGAAATCCTTGATTTCATTATCGACCCAGATACTAGGCTTTCTCAATTTTCCTCAGTCTCTTCAGACAAGTATTGGGAGAGCGAATTCAAACGGCATGTCCGCTTCTTTCCTAGTCTTTTTTCACATTGAATAACACCGCACAAGTTCGCATTGCCGCCATATTGGTATCTCTAGACCTACCATGATATGGAAGTGTCAGCATCATTACGTAGTCTCTACATTGCTGATGTAATATAGTTGTAACAATTCCTACGGAAGGACAGACAGACACATGCATCTCGATAATAAGATCCAGGAAAACGGTTTCCTCTATTCTGAACCCTAAAACCGATATGGGTTATTTATACATCGTTTTGTATTTTTCCTTCTTTCTTTTCAGAAGGTAAAATACTGTCGTCTGCCCCACTTTGCTGATGAAGCCAGACTGAGAGTATTGTAGGCATAAGAAAGTCGAGACGGTGGCCTATTTTAAACTACTATCCCAACATTTGCGTGGCAGATCTTAGTAATCTACAGCTCGCCCGAAGATCGAAGTATAGACATCTGAATGGAACTGTTCACTGCACAACTTCCGATGGTAAGTTTTACTGCATTTGATTTCTACTGATCAAATATTTCTTGTTTCTTGTTTCCATTTTTAATATTGTAATTTCCATCGTAACAATTACTCTTTTTTAATGTTTTGTATTCGAAGGGAGCTGGAACAAGCGACATTATTTTTTTATTTTGATATAGCCAAGAAAAATGTAAAGAGATCGTAGTATATCAGTCACTGAAATGACAATATCTGCTTCAGATCAAACCTAACACGACACTGAAACTTTGGGCAATTATAGAGGAAGATAAGTAAAGAATACAAACCGAAAAAATGCAGTCCCTTAGAAATATTCTGAGTATTCATTTACATGAAAATTCTGTGTCGAAAAAATAAGACTTGTGTGTGACTGTAATTGTGTGTTCGGAATTTTGAATGGTCTGATGTTCGGTCGTCGTACAAATGTGGCGGCAACCCTGACCTACAAAGTAGACTGCATTTATCCGATGTATAATCTAGCAGTTTAATTTCTATTATTTTACGATAATGACCATGCAAGTGTCCCAAAAAAAGATGTATAATACACAGCAGAAATTTTGGTGGCCGCTTGTCAGTCAGTTGTTCACCTGTCAACCGTGCCACGAAGTTAAGTGGCCATTTTTAACACCTACACTAGATTCGCCAATTCACAGTGCCATTGCTGATGTAATTATTTAGTTTATTAAAATGTCTTTATTTCATTCATTGAATGTGTATACACCTTTTTGGGACACACTGTACTAGAAGCAAGTACGTACGCCCATGGTATGATATAGAGAAAGAGGACAGGTAGAAACATAACCCATTACCCTTCCCATAAAAGCGTTTTCGAAACGTAGAAAAGAGGTTACGTGGCCAAAGAATTTTTTTTTCAGAAATTGCAAAACTGCTTCAAAACGAATTATCACCAAGATTCGATGATGTCAGTACCATTCCGGTGAAGTTCTTAAGTTTCAAAACCATTTCAAAGTAAACATCAATGACGTCAGTGAACTTCAGAAGAAAGTGATTTAACTACGACCAGTGATTCTTTAAAAAAATGTCTTCGAACCGTCAGATCTGTGGACGTCGCTCGATGCACGTGGTTTAAATTATTACGTTTTATAACCTATGTATGGGTAGTAAACATTTTAAATTTGTTAGTTCGGTTTAAGATTTAAACCGTCTCTTTACGATGTCGTCATCGATATTTTTACATAAGTCGATTATGTTTGAAGTACTGCTATGATACCTCCGTGCTATTAAAACATTTCGTGTATTAATATTGTGGTCTTAAAAGTTTATCTTCCCTCCCTTTACGTACTTTAATACATTTGGCAATTTAACTTCTATTGAATCATTCTCTGTGACTGCTAAATTAGTTAATACAGTAGAGTCCGGATTTTCCGACCTTCGGTCATTCGACATTCAGTTTATCCATTACTAATTTATTAAAAACTAACTCACTTACAAATATACAACATATTAAAAATTATTTTTGGGGAGATTTTTCATTTAATTCCGTATTTTCTTCGTAATTTAATAACATCGTAAATTGAGTTGATATTTACCCTCGTCTTTCATTAGTGTTCCGTATTATCCGACAGTCCTTCGGTCCGTTTAGGTCGAATAATGTGACTCTACTGTGATTATTCACATCGTTTGACATTTAAAATAATTAGTTTATAACAAAAGATGCAAGAGAGAGACTCCAAGGTCCGCAAATAATATTTTCACGTTGACGTACGGCAAAAATCAATTTATCATCCACGGCCATCGTGCTATTATTTGACACTACATAACTTATGCAGCTGTCAAAGTGTCGTTAAACATGTATAAGAAATACACAAAGAGGACACAATAAATGTTGTGGAAATGAGATACATAATCTGCATAGATAATTAATTGGCTTACTTACGATAATAAAACATGAAACAGTCGACAACTACGTACGTCAATTTTGCATTATTTGAATTAGTCTGCTGTAACTATACCCCCCCCTCCCCAAAAAAAATATGGGCTGTATTTTTCTCTTTTCCATCTACACTGAACCTGTATTCTTACTAATTTAAAACAGGTAACCAAGATAAATGTCTAATAAGAAATCTGTTCTTCATTTTGTTTGCGATGTGAATGTTTTTAACTCAGCAAAATCAATTAATGTATTCGTCTTTAAAGGTTACTGAGTGGTCATTCCGGTGGCACAAGTGATAATGATTACTGTACACACCTCTGAGACGCAGTTATACCTACCAGCAGCCTGAATAACTTCCAAAGACCTTGTACACGTCATGAACCGTCTTCTGTTCTTGTGATTCATTCCTGTTGAAGGCCTCTTTTTAAGTTTCGTCTTGCATTATGAACGTTTGGATCCCCAAGTAAAAATAGGTTCTCAATGGAAATTTTTCAGACAACGTTCCCTTAACCGCTGTTGCCCAAGGTAAGAAGGAAAGAATCTATGGCCCTGCTTTCATTCAAAGTTAGAGTTAGTGGGTTAAGTGGATACGGCGCGTTCTCAGCTAGCGGATGGAAGAGAAGGCAGACAGCCGATAAGGGGTGGTAAAGAGCTTGAGAGGGTTGGAAAGTAGAGAGGAGCTAACAACTGTTCACCGTAAAAAAATCAGCGTGTTACTAAACGTTAAATTCAGCCTCGAACATATTGATGAGCCTTCGAGTTTCATAAAATACGAGGAATATATGTCTAGTTGAACGACTGTGAGATTCTAAAGGAGTCTTCTGCACTGAATTAGCATTCGACAAAATGCCTTTATGCATAAATTAATAGTTGTACAAATTGTGTCGTCTCTACGTCCTGATAGTTGTCACAGAGAAATTTCAAAGATTCCTAACGTCCCAGTCTTTGTAATTAAAACATAAAAGAATTCTTCATACAAAACTTGTAGAAATGTGTGTGGTCTATCATCGCACCAAATTCCATGCTCATTAGTTGCGATTGGTTACGTCCACCAAACGGTAACTTCGATATAAGTACCACTCAGTTTCTTTCGTTATGTTGTTATTTTTTATTTTACAAGATTATCTTTAAAAAAAGTCACTTGTCTCAAAAGTCTGCACACTTGCCATGTTGGTGTTACATGTAGTAGGGAATTAGGAGTACGTTCGACCGTCTGCAGTGGAACATCAAATCCCATGAATTTTCGCCCATTTATTCAGTCCTTATTCCTAAGAGGCAAATATACACATACATACGAACATGATACCATACGTTCATGTCTTCATAAAACAACCTTGATGTTCATTTATTTTAAATACAAATCTGTTACTGCAGATAGAACCTTATTGTTCCTCAGTGTAATCAAACTGAAAGGCACACTGCAGAAAATATTTCTTTGTGTTGAGTAAAACATGAGTTTTTATAAGGATGAGCTGTTTTTTTAGAAACTACAAAATTCTATTTGTGCGTCACCTCAAACGAGAAATTTAATATTTATCCATCAAATATTTTGGTAGATAAAACATTTACGTAGGTGACATCCCTGTTATGCATTCACTTGTGTAAAGAGCTTATAACTGCGAAAGTTGGCTGAAAATCTAGTTTCCGTATCGCGTGAGATAAAACAGCACACTTGGCTTACGTATACGACGCGGATATAGTATTCATGTACGTAGCTTCGAGGTTAAGAATGCGGAAATTCTCGTGAAGAGGCAAATGTATTTTAACCCACGAAACCTCAGTAATACCAAGATGGCGGCTTTGAGGTCTTCTGACATGGAGTCAAGTCAAACCGTGAACTTCTGTGTGATGCTAAATCTTGGAAGATTTGTCATGTTTACCAAACAAGCGCTGTCTTCAGAAATGTACCTTTTCATTTGACATCAGAAGCTAATGAATGGCTGAAACCAAATATTTAAAACAGTATGGAGAGAGAACATAAACACTCTTATAATATATGTGTGGTTAAATTATTGGATGTTAAATATCACTAATATGACATCGGTTCGAAACTCAGTTATGTCTGCCATTTATCAGGCAGTGGAGATGTGTGCTAGTTGGCATTACGCTAACAAATAGATCACTAACTTGTGTGCTTATGAATTTATAATTTTTCCTACTCTCTGTATACACAAACAATTATTTATGAAGTGCTAATATTAAAAATTGATAGGCACGTTTCTCTCTCTCCATTAGCATTCAAATTAATGTGTAGATTTTACATTTTTTTTCGAGTTTAATATCTTTCTCGTTATACAGGATTATACAGCATTACAAAAATATTCACGGATTACGAAATATGAAGGTCAGTTAATCGCTCACTTGGAGTAACAGTGTGCGAAAGTGTGAACTAGATTAATCTGACTCAGGATAGATTCCTGCAGCGGAGTTTTGTGAACACGGTCATGAACCTTCGCCCTCCATAAAAGCAAGCAAAGCGGCTGAGTAAAGTATTCACCACTCTACAGACTTTGTGCCATGTAACTGACGGATAAATAACATGCATTAACCTACTAGGCTATAATGTTGCTCACGGAATACAGGCTAATATGACCACTTATTAGATGGTTACAGATACAATTTCACTTGTAACGGCACACTCAACGTGACCTATTTAGCGTGCAGTTGATATCTGCGTCGCCTTGAAAAATCAAGACTGCTAGAATGTCGTCACTGATTACTTGAAACTTATTTAGTTTCTTTGTTTATGACCAGACATACGATCTGCAGTGAAAATGTTAATGAAAGTTATGTTGTATTTTGCACATGTGATCGCCATTACGCAGTTGATATGAATAGCTCCTTGGTAATTATGTAGTTTTCGTTTTTCTTCACCATGGATTAAGACCATTTAGCATCTACCGATTCAGAATTAATTCTGAAACAACGAATTCTTTAGTCAAATGATATGACTCCTTTGGACAATGGATTTGTTTATCGCAAGATCTGTAATTACACACAAAAAAGAACATGTGGATATATAGTTGTGTCGCAGGCGGGATTCATACCCACGATCCCAGTACACGAACGGCCCGAGAAAATACAAATTAATTTATATAGGATTTGAGACTTTCGCCGCGAGTACAATCAATAAAATCTTCTCGGGCATTCAGTCGTGTCGCCGTAGTACTACGGCTGATTGCCCGAGAAGATTTTATTAAACTAATTTACGTAGTTGTGGCCTTGCATGTTTTATTTTAAAATTTAAATTACAGTGTCTTACAATTTTGGTCACGAGTCGAGATTTGTATAGGATGTCAGGGCGCCAAAATTTTTCATAATACCGCCTACACTTTTCTGTATATCATTCTGATGGTTTTATGTCTTTGCATATTATTATGCAACATTTTTAAATTCGAGCCATGTAGTAACATCCCATATATGCGTATAAATTAATTTTCTGGTCACAAGAGTCCATCAATTGTTCGCGTCCTGAGCCACAAGACTTCAGTCCACAATGTCTGAATATATTTCTTTAAAATTTCATCTCCGTCTGAAGTTAGGAATGAAATTTTCTACATCACAGACTATTACAGTTTCCGTGTAATGTGAATTGCATAGGATATAATTACTTCGAAAACGTGACGTGTAAGTACGTAGATCTAAAGCAGAGATGAATATGGTTGTCGTCCAGGGTTCTGCTGTATAAACCGCTGTTCGAACCCTGGGATCGTGGGATTGAAACCATAAATCAGTTTCTTAGGTGAGGTTGACTCATGATACATGCTCCATCCGTTTGTCTTAAAAGGATTTAGGGAATCTCAAGAACAAGTAGGGGATGTACATGATGATATCCTCTTCATACGATTCATTGAACTCTCTAACTTTTCGCCTGACCTAATTGCATGCACTTCGCTGATTCAGTAGTTGCTGTTAAACATGACCCCATTATCAGTCGTTCATCTTGAATGAAGTTTAGCTTCTGAAAGAGTAGGAGGCGATTTGAATTTTACTTTTGAATATTACGTAACCTCCCAGGAAGCAGCTGACACACACACACGCACAGTGGAAATGTGATTAGAAGGTACCCACCCTCGTGCTTCGTAACAGATAGGCCTGTGCTGGTGTGACAGTTCATTTGCTAAGAGGAACTCGTAATTTTTCAAAAATGTCTTCACCTATACTTCTTCCTTATTGAATGTTCAACTGCATGTGTAGACAGAAACAAGCCATTATATACTATCAGTCGGGATATGGTATAAAAAATTTATTTCGAAAAGTCCTGGGTTTGAATCTCGGCCGAGAGACTGAGATATTTTTGCGTTTTCCGTAATCTGTCCAGGAATTTCTAGAATAATATCTTTAAACAGACCGGTACGTCTTCCTTCCCAATTCATCATTCACAACCATCCTCCATAATTTTACCACGCATTTGAACGGTCAAAGCCCTTAGTAGCATCACTGAGAAACAAATCGCACGTCTGGGATATTTCGTGGCCTTTTCTGTCCACGTCCATGGCGAGCAGGATATTGGCTCAAGAAGGGACCTCATTTATTTTCACCAATTATGTGTATAAAATCTTTTAACACATGCAGTGTGCTGTTTACGACTATCCGATTTACGACTATTCGAATTCACGACGTTTTTATGTAACGCCATTACGGGATCGATTTACGACGCATAAACCAGACGACAGGCGTCGCCAATTATATCGTCAAGCGTTGAGGAGTCATTTTGGTTTCCGGCGGGACTTGGCCTTTTTTAAAAAAAAAAAAAAACTTTTGTACTTCTCAAGTTTTGTTGTGATTTTATCAATTCATATTTGGCTAACAAAAGTACAGACACATCGCCAGCGATATTAATGTACGCATAAGATTTTCTCTCGCAAAATTTATAGCACCAAGGAACAGTCTTATAGCTTGTTATGTAAATGGTCAATGCTACACGCACACACGGGGTCCACTTTACGACTTAATGCAGCGCATCGTAAAAGAGAAAAACTTAAAATGTTCATTTTCTTTGTGTTTTTGTGCTTCGAGTTCTCACCTGATCGCTGTATGTCACTTCTGGTCCCTTGATTCACACAGATTCACGGCACACCAAACACTTTCACTCTCAGTTAGACGCAGACTGATTCTGGCCCACATCTCCACGAGGACCCTTCCTTCGCCTACACCCCACTACAACTCTACACGTGGTTTGCCTTTGTCAGGCCGAGAGCAAAGCAGTGGTTCAATCTGTTAGCTGCTGGGCAGCCATTTCAATGTCTACTTTATCCGATTAACCTGAATTGTGTCCTACACAAGAAAATCTTACCTCATGGCATAAGTCCATGTATGTGACCCTCCCGGAATCATTTGACCTATTTTCATTAAACTTGGCATAGACGTCATGGCATTACGATCATCGCGTCTTCGTATTCATCTGTTAATAATACCACATTAATGACGTAAGTGTCATGTGACTGAAAGTCGCGGTCGAATGGTTAACACTCGTTCTTCATGGTTTCGTGATGACGGACTAAAATATTATTCGTTATCACTAGACCGCAACAGGATGCTTGTCTTTCCACGATAGAAGGTCTTAGCTACTGGAAGAGTTCTTATATAAGCCCCCAACATTAACGACGTTTGTGCTGTGACCATTTTGCTCGCGGATTTGTCAGAAAAAAACATTGTCTGCACAATTTTCTGTTACGACTGGTTGTCAGAACTTGCAGTGTTGTTTATTAGGGGCAATATTATCAGAGTAGATAGTAGCAGTATTGTTAATATTATCATTATTATTAATTTTGTTCCGAATAGGCTGTCTGAACTCTTTCGATTTAGGATTAATTCTAAAACTGAGCCCTTAGACCAGTGGGTCTCAGCCGTTTCGCTTCACACTTGGTCTTTTTCACGTTATAAATAGAATAGAAAACAAAATTTATAATAAGAGTACGCCTATTTTTAAGTAATATTTTAATTCCACGTTTCCTTGTAATAAATCTAACCATTTTTAGAGGCTGGCTTGTAACACTTGTTTCTTTCAATAGATCGACACAGAAACTTGCATACACCATCCAGCGATATTAATGTACGCATAAGATTTTCTCTCGCAAAATTTATAGCACCAAGGAACAGTCTTATAGCTTGTTATGTAAATGGTCAATGCTACACGCACACACGGGGTCCACTTTACGACTTAATGCAGCGCATCGTAAAAGAGAAAAACTTAAAATGTTCATTTTCTTTGTGTTTTTGTGCTTCGAGTTCTCACCTGATCGCTGTATGTCACTTCTGGTCCCTTGATTCACACAGATTCACGGCACACCAAACACTTTCACTCTCAGTTAGACGCAGACTGATTCTGGCCCACATCTCCACGAGGACCCTTCCTTCGCCTACACCCCACTACAACTCTACACGTGGTTTGCCTTTGTCAGGCCGAGAGCAAAGCAGTGGTTCAATCTGTTAGCTGCTGGGCAGCCATTTCAATGTCTACTTTATCCGATTAACCTGAATTGTGTCCTACACAAGAAAATCTTACCTCATGGCATAAGTCCATGTATGTGACCCTCCCGGAATCATTTGACCTATTTTCATTAAACTTGGCATAGACGTCATGGCATTACGATCATCGCGTCTTCGTATTCATCTGTTAATAATACCACATTAATGACGTAAGTGTCATGTGACTGAAAGTCGCGGTCGAATGGTTAACACTCGTTCTTCATGGTTTCGTGATGACGGACTAAAATATTATTCGTTATCACTAGACCGCAACAGGATGCTTGTCTTTCCACGATAGAAGGTCTTAGCTACTGGAAGAGTTCTTATATAAGCCCCCAACATTAACGACGTTTGTGCTGTGACCATTTTGCTCGCGGATTTGTCAGAAAAAAACATTGTCTGCACAATTTTCTGTTACGACTGGTTGTCAGAACTTGCAGTGTTGTTTATTAGGGGCAATATTATCAGAGTAGATAGTAGCAGTATTGTTAATATTATCATTATTATTAATTTTGTTCCGAATAGGCTGTCTGAACTCTTTCGATTTAGGATTAATTCTAAAACTGAGCCCTTAGACCAGTGGGTCTCAGCCGTTTCGCTTCACACTTGGTCTTTTTCACGTTATAAATAGAATAGAAAACAAAATTTATAATAAGAGTACGCCTATTTTTAAGTAATATTTTAATTCCACGTTTCCTTGTAATAAATCTAACCATTTTTAGAGGCTGGCTTGTAACACTTGTTTCTTTCAATAGATCGACACAGAAACTTGCATACACCATCCTCCATCGTCAGGGCCCTGATGATGGAAGGGTAGGGAGGTAGGTCGATTATACACGGACATGCAGGCGGACAGATATATAGTTTTCAGGACCCAGTAAGACGAACGTGGACACATGTTATCCTTATGAGCTAATATCGTAATGTAAGAGTAAGTTTCTTTAAAAAAATGACAGCGAACTTCACTCTCTTACCCTGAATATCGTACTGTATACCCAAAACAAGGCAACTGTTTGCGTCTTGAAGTCTGTGTGGGTTGCAGTTCTGACAACACGGGGCGCTGGGCGTGAAGTGTTGATGAGCTGAAGTCCAGTATAGTTGCCATTCCGTTTTCAAGACAACTTCCGAATTGAACACAGGGCGACCCGTTCTTCGTTTGTTCGATGTGAGATTCAAAGAGTTTATATGACGTGACGTCAAGCCGTTTTCCACCTTTACAGAACACACAAACCTCTGGCTTCTACATAGAACTGCTCTGTTAAAAATAAGCTGTAGTTTATTTACTTTCATGTGAAATAATTTCTTATCGGTTTTGCAGTTTTTAATAATGTGCTGCAAAATGCAGAATTCCTTTGTTGTGAAATGCAAGCAGCCACAATGTGAAGGAAACAGCGTTTGTCGTATGATAACCGAAAATAAACTTCCGCGGAGAAGAAACTCGTATCTTCACACAGAACACAGAGCTACAAAGACACAAATAAGTGAATGTCTATTTCCTTGTGTGTGAAATGATTTCTTGCTACATTTGTGAAGAGGCAAGAGAGTGTAACACACGTACAATAAACCAGTTTGTGCCTCATAAGGCCATATTAAGACAGCGCTGAATTTATCTTGCGTAATTTTCTACATTACCCAAGTATCATAAGCATTCTCTTCATCAACAAATGGTACTGGCAAGGAAAAGCCCTTTTCAGTTCTCTGCAACTTCGACGACATTCGTCCTTGAGTAATTAGGATAACTGCTGATTATGACACCAAGGTCAACGTAAAAAAACTTAAGGCACATGAAATGCGGCAAACATGTTGTGAGGATGTCCTACGTTTTCTGAAAGTTTACTTTCAGAATTATTTATGGCGGAATTTCACTTATGTAAATATTGACGTATGCAGAGCGAAACTGTGCTTTGGGTTATACCCTTGACCGGAATTTATGGTTACAGTCCTTGTTAAATAGTAGTCATTTTGCACCAAGTATGAATCGGGACACTGCAGTCGACAAAGTTACTGGGCTGTATGACTGCAGTTCAGGGGCGTGTATAACCGTGTTAGCCCGGCTAACATTTTGAAAAACGAAAAAATAAAATATTTTCTATATTAATGTCTAGTTCAGCGGTATTCCAGTTTAACGCAGAACAACGGAGCAGATAAAATGCACACATGGGCAATTAACTAACTAGATGGCTTACCGAACCCGAAGGTTCATCACCGAATTAACCAAAGCCCTCCACCGGTCCCTGTCCTGGGCCAACAAAATGTAGTCTGCTTCAACTCCTATCTCCCATAGATCCCGCCTGACATTATCCTCCCATCTACGTCTAGGTCTCCCGAGAGTCCTCTTCCCCTCAGGTTTCCCAATCAATACCCGGTGCACACTCTTGTCCCATCCATGCGCGCTACATGCCCAGCCCATCTCATTCTTCTCGACTTAATCACCATGACAATCAAATAAATAAACTCTATTGTCGACGTGATAACTGTACGTCTAGTTACAAGTCACAAAACCTGAGATCCGTATGGAGTTCACGTGCTGAAATCCATCTGCAGAAACGCCTCGTACTTGACGAAGTTTAAGCACAAACGACATTCAGAGCGAGGTCGAATTCTAGTGGCCTAGAGATAATGTCGCGGCTGAGAGGTTAGCACTCCTTCGTGTTCTGGAAGCCCTGGGTTCAGATCTACGCCCGGAGTCCTTCCAGGCGCCGCGTCACGACCTTAAAATCAGGTCACGGATGCTTCTTTCTGTGTCCTTACCGATTTATTATTCGTTAATGATCCAGTCATTCCATGCTATTTAGCCTGAGCTACTCACGACGATGTTATATAAACAACAGATAAAAATACTGGCCTCTACTCGATCAAGGGCAGTGAAGTTTTTGCTACTATTCATTTTTACTTGACTTAATCGATATACAGATGAAGATTTCTGATAATTGTAGTTAATAATGTGAAATTTAACATGCATAAATCAGAAACATCCTCAGCTGGTTAAATGTACAGATTCTGAAGCACTTGTGTGCTGTCTCCACCCACCTGTTACTTTCTTCCTCCTACGCCCGAGTATTCTCGGTATTTTCTTCTCAGAACACTTTCAATTG
>NW_019059865.1:539783-582178 GCF_000696155.1 Zootermopsis nevadensis | reverse complement strand
CACAGACTTAACCTTGGAAAAGGCACTTATACTGTATATAACGTCATGTCGGCAGAAACCGGTCTATGGAACGACAGACAGCCTTAGGCTGTCACAGGTTTGGATTCCACTCGGGTGATAAATGTTCGCGTTTTTCTTCGTTATCCGTGATAGTGTGACCCCACCCAAGGAATCGCGCCGATTTTCTGAATATGGCATTGGAAATTGGTCCAATGGGTGCCAGAGGCTCTTACCCCGGGGCAGAAAATCGACTTTGGGGTAAAGCTGGCCATTTACCCCATCTGGTTCCGATGTTAATAATGATTTACCTTCGCGGTCTCTTGCGTTTTTATGATGTGCTGCTCGAATACAGAACACGTTTTCACTCGCAATAGATGGCTTATGTAGGGAACTAGGGAAGATTCCGATGAGGATACTTCTTTGAAATCAACAGCTTCAAAGAACGAGATGGAAATGTGAATAAGATATTTGGACGGATCTTACGAAATTTGTTGATGGTCAGACGTACATTTAATGGGCTGAGGATCGTGGAACATTGGGGCGTTGGTGTTAACGGTGTTGAACTTATGAATACTTCACCAAAGACTTGCAAATGAATCGCAAAATTTTTAAAACACCCTTTCATATAACACACAAAGTAAACCGAAAGTGGCCTAGGAAAGTAAGGATACGAAATTGGTAATCGTGTGCTAAATTCCTAATTACATGCGTCTTGTCAATCAGTGCCAAACGTGGGCTTCTGTGTCGGGAGAGCGTGATATCTGATTTCTGAAGGAAATCAGACCTTGGACAGACAAAGCTGTGTGGGAAAATTACTGAACACTTCACAACTGAAAATTAACATAACATTTTGGAAGTTCGACTTATTTAATCGTACGAGTGGAACTTACTACCTGTATATTATGCAATTAACCTGATTATTAAAATACAGTACGTATAGGGCAGATTAGCCAGGCGTGGTGACCCTTGTCACATGTAAAATAAACTGAACAATTTGTCTGTCAGATAATATAGATTAATATAAGCCCACATTAGGTTAAAGCGAAGTGATAATGCTTAGTGGATGTTGGGGAATAAGATGACAAGAATGTCGATTGTTCTTGTGGACTGTGACTTCAAGTCCATAAGATGAACGTGTGTAAACCTCAGATGTTACAAAATGATACGAATAATTGGATCCACGAAAGATGTAAAAGAAATTTATAAAACTTCATAATCAGGAACTTCATAATTAACAGACTAACTTTTTGTCTTTGTTAAGGAAATTAAATCATGAACGATAAGATGATTGGGACATTTAGCGTGCTTGGGGATATGACTATTAAAACAAAATTTTGCTAGGTTAACCATTTCGCTACGTAGGTGTATATTAAACATACCCCGGTCTCCCTTCATGAGCCACTTCAATACACTTATTATTTCCACGTTTGGTTGACTTTTCCGTGTCACACAATCCACTGTTCTTTCTTTCTTTAAGCATCAGCATCAGATACAAAAAAAGAAGTCATTAATCGAAACGGAACATTCGATTTGTAACAACGTCTCAATGTGTGTAGATTCACCTACGTTGACTTATTCTATAATTCAATTTCTGCGCTGGTTATGTTTAGAACAGACGAATTTTTGTGATAAAATTTGCATGTTACTCATTTCATCCCTCTGAAGCATGAGAAAAGTGCGAAGATGAACCACTTAGGATTCCATACAAAGCATAAAAGTCCTGGTTGGAACGGACAAGGCATGTTACATGAACACATTTAAATATTTAAGTGTAGCCCGTGATAATAACAGTAAAAGCTCTGTAGCCTTGACATTCCAAACAAACTCTATTTGTTTCGAGTGTTAATGTGTGAAATTTCACCTCCGTGTCCTTTATGTGCCTTCAAGAACTAATGCATATGTGCAGGGATATACAGGGTGAGCACAAAAGAACTTTACATCCTCAGAATGTAACGGAAAACAAATACGGCGTACTTAAAACTTCACAACTATACCAGCTGGTAGAAAAACTGTCAAAGTTTTGTAAAAACCTCACAGAGACTTGATGTGTGCTCGGCGACTCTTACCAAAATCCAACTCATCCCAAACTTTGTGTAGAGTGTCCCTGGTGATGGAAGGTTAATTGTGATACGAATTTCTTGTACCAGGCGTAAATGCAAACTCGGTTGGGTGGTTCCGTGTCAAAGTGTGAGCGACCCGTTTCACAGCTGTTACAGACTCTTTCGTCGCTAACTGCAGAACACACCAACTACTTTGTTGTGGAGTAGCCATTTTCAAAACCAGTGGCATCTAGCGTAGGCGCGCAACAACAACAATCAACCGAGTAATTTTAGACAAAACTTTTGAGAGTTCTATCGACTGGTGTGAGTCTGAAGTTCTAAGTACGTCGCATTTGTTTTCTGTATCATTTTGAAAGTGTAGAGTTCTTTTGCGCTCAACCTGTATATATTTCTTCTCATCGAGAGTAGAACACGCTCGTACGGACTTACAGACAAATAATGACTACTGGAAAGGCCGCTAAATGATTTTGAACAGAAGACTTCGCCTATTAACGTGGGTTACTGTTTGCTGAGAGATGCACTTGAGGCAGGAGGCACGAGGGAGGTCGTTAGGGCCATCTTAACAACGTTAAATTTCCCGATGAGTGAGTTATTCGTTTGTTCACTGATAGGGATTCAAGCATTGCTGGAATATTCGCTTCGGACAGACATACAAGACTGGAGACACTGTTATTATATAATAGGATTAAAGGAGTTCAAATATCTGATGACTGAGTAAGGCAGGGGGTTGTGGTTTTTTAGCATAACCTTCGCTCCCTGTAAACCCAATACGCGTTCGAGCATTGCTGGGAGAAGCATTTGAAGAGACACGGACATAGAAAGTCCCAGAAACTTCAGTCTCAAGGAAAGGTCACCATTTGACGTTAAATTAGTCGATGGCTGAGCGCATTAAGAGGATTGTGTTGCTGGTTTTACTCCACACGCCCTGAAACTGATAGGCGTTAAAGCTTTGTTGGAGACGCGCCTAAAATGTCGTCGGAAGACAGACAAGGCTGAAGAGACTCCAGTGTTGACCGTAATAACGTAAAGTACCCTACGGTTTAGCGTAATGGTTTGGCTGGCTGGGTTTTTGTTCTCCACTCGCCGGGCCGCGAGCCAAAATCCGCGCTGGACACCGGCCACCATTCCATGCTGCTGGCTAAATTTGGCCACAGACGATCGTCGCCCATTCCGCGGTGGACATACGTCACAACTTTAACCCCCTTCCAATCTTCTACGTCTCGGATCTAGCCGAATCTCGTCTTAAAATGCTGCAGGCAAGCGATAATCCACACACAGTGATCTACAATTTGTGTACTCCCGGACTTAAACTCCGGTTGGATTCCCTCTTATATTCTTTCCCCCAGTTTCCATACCATTCATTCGTCCGTTTTCAGACCTGGTAGATTAAATTACCAGTAACATGCCTTACTCGCATTCGAGAGGTCCCCTTTCAGACTTCGGTTCGGTCAAAGGCTACCTTGGCTGAGACTCTGTGGTGTGCCTCAGAATCTCCAAGCGACTGTTTAAACTTCTCCAATCCTTCCTTTAGATTGACACCACTAATTTGTCTAAGTTAGTGCTTCTGTTGAAGTGTCACATTTATGAAACGTCTCCAATTTCTCGTTAGTCGTGTAAATGTTTATTACTTTCGGCCATCCGCGTGTGTTGAAATTATAAAGACCCTAAACGAAAGTATTCTGATTACATTTAGTACATAAAAAGCTTAGTAATAGTATTTAACTTTGAAATTTAATTTTGATTTTAATTGTAACAGCACGGGCAACACTGTAGTGTAAAGGCTAACTCTTGTCGTTTCTCACAAAGATTCCTCAGGGTCGTTGGCTTCATGGGCGATGGGTATAATTATCTGTCTTCGAGAGGTTTAACTTTGTGTGTTTATTCCTTCGTTTGTTAATGTAAGTGTAGGGCGTCAGTGCGTCTGACATGAAGAAAGATAAAACCGAAGGTTTTATTACTGGAGATGTATTTCATTCGTGTGTTCTGTAGAATACGTGTTTGGTACATCTCTGTGCGTAACTAAGTCACGACAATCACAGAACGAAATTCAAACGCGAACATCAATGGACCCCGCTAGAGAACGGGGTAACAGTCAGTAAGTATAGCTGGCGACGCTGAGCTCCAGAGTGCACACTTTAAAGAAAGATTTCTTGCCTTGTTTTACTATTAGGAAAGAATTTCACGAATAAAATGTTTAATTAAATTCGTAAAATGTATCTGTCGTAGGCTGATTAAAATTTTTATGGCGTGCTATAAAGCAGCTTGTTACAAGAAATGTTTACGTTTAAAAAGGTTAGAAAATTGAAGAATCCTCAAAAGTCACAACGACCATTGAATTTAATATTCTGTTTCATGAAATTTCTTTTCATAAAACGTGTCGTTTCCAAGATCGCGCGATTAATAATTCTACTTATAATGAATTGGTCTTTCTTTAGCTATTTATTTATTATCTGACACAGGAGATCATGTAATTCCAGCATCTTCACCATTCTTTGTTGTGCTGTTATATCTTGGTGTAAAATTAGATTGAATTAAGATCAGAATAAACATTTGTGTAGCATCTGGAATTGTGTTACTTAGGTACACGCCATTAATAACAAAAAATCCATTGCATTCACAATGACTCATGAAATACAGAGAAACTGATGATGCCCTTCCTTCGGGATGAATCACTTTACGTCAAAGTTGGCCCCGTCCTGGTTTCTCTGCAGCAAAGAATACACCGCACAGAAACAGAACAATGCCAAAACGAAACAAAAGAAGGCAACATACCATAAAAGAGACGAGAAATCCCAGATCTCGGATGCGAACCTTGGAAAGATACAGTGATTATGTACATCTGGGTATCGAAATCGGTTTCTGGATTATAATCCAGTGATTTGAAACGCGGCATTAAGCTCTCAGCTGCCTTGAAGTTTGGCGAAGTGCAGATAGGACGTCCAACACCAATTGTCTTGCAGCACGTTAGGTAAAATCCGTGTTATCTAAAAGTCATTACGACACTTCGCATGAAGGAACTATAAGATATATTAATTAATTAACCTCAGTGCTAGTTATGTTTGTCATTTGCATTTTCTGAGGTACTTAGCATTTAATAAAATATGGGCCTATATATGGCAGTAGTTCGTACTCTTTAATTCTGATAAATTCATCAAAACTTGTAACTTAGTAATAAGTAGTCTGTCACCAGACGAACTCAACGTAACTCTGAAGTCTTGCATCTTTGTGATCCGCGAGATGGTGAACGTGACACATAAAGTTTCAATGGATTTTTGTGGTCTAGCGGTTAGAACGCTGGCCTTGTAATCCTGGGGTCTCGGGTTCGATTCCCGGCGGTGCCCGAATTTATAGGCAATGGCAACCCACTTCTGGATCATCTGCCAAGAACGTATATGAACAGGTCCCAGTCCGAGAAAAGGATGGAAGGATCCTGTTCATATGGACCTGTCGTCAGACAGAACACTAAATAATAATAATAATAATATACACACACACTTCGTCGCAACGTCCAGACGGGCTCTGGGGTACACCCAGTCTCCTATCCGTTTGGTATACCGGATGATTTCCTCTGGGGGTAGAGTGGCCGCCATGACGTGGTCGAAGAAGGGCAACACGAGATGATGAGATTGAATTTAGAGTAAGACAGGTTGTTGAGAGATTCTGCCTCTCCTTTGCGCCAACTTAATTGCCGATTATCGTTGAACGCTGTGCGATTTCACATTCTTTTCCCTTGGCGTCTACCGCTTTCGACAAGTTATAAAAACACGTCTGCAAATGGACGGAAATAGTAATTGATTGGTAAGAATCCTTTCATAGGAAGAATCTGTCAAAAAGTAAGAGGTGTACA
The DNA here is from genome assembly GCF_000696155.1 of Zootermopsis nevadensis. The sequence goes on along the minus strand of NW_019059865.1, from coordinate 576,271 downwards.
AAAAAGACAAGGTGAGAGTGAGTGAGGCCACGTCTGTTAACTGACAATGACCTACTGAAATCGGTTCAGGGACTTCTCCATCGTTTCTACTGCAGTGTTTTGTTTTATTTTCGCTCGTTACAAAAAGAAACAATTTGTGTGGAAGGCTAAATCTTTTATTTCGCTTTCCAGTGTAATGCCAACAGAATTAAATTTACGTCACTTGAGGAGCATTTGTCTTCATTATTTTAAATTAGTATGAAAAATTATGTGGTTGCTTTGTAAAACGAGTTTAGTGTCAGCCTTGCCACTAACAAGCGTCATTTTAAAACTGCCGTTATGACTGGAACTTTAATTAACCCTCGACTGAATATTTCTCCAATCTACTTGATTCTCAAATACCATTTTAAGTTAGATATGACGAATCTTTTATTTCATTGAATCTACTACGTATTCGAACATATCCACGCCTCCAACGGGAATCAAACCCGCGAATGCAGGTGTTACCCTTTGTGTAGGAGGCTTGTGGGCCCCACAACATTAGTGTGGAAAAGAAAAAATCTGACCCCTGTCTGGTACCGGACAGCACAAAGAAATTCGGACACAAAATACTGCCCCAAGTGGAATTTAAAACCGCGGTGTCCATAACCACAAGCTCCTTCAACCTCATTACCATCTGATCTTTCATCTAGTTGAAAAAATATGGGCACAGCTACAAGACGAAATACTAACAGAACATCACAGATGCGTGAAGGATAGAAGAAATAATATAATTATCAGGTCCATACCATTTCGTGGTTTATTTCTGTGGTTAATGCCAATTAGTATGAGATGTCCTCTCTTAAGAGATATCAGAAATAACCTCAAACTTCGCTTCATCGCCATATTTTCAATTTGTAACACAGAGAAAAGAGGGCTGAAACATTTGTACGTTCGTTTATCACCATCTTCATACTAACTTCCACATCGTATTCAAATTATCCTCAGACTTAACAAGTTGAACAGCCCTGCGCAACTGTGGGTCGACTTATTGTATTTTTTTATTATTTATTTGACTGCAATTGGGTTTTTACCCGGTGGCAGTGGTCCTACAATAAGACACAACAAAACATAAGACAACAAAAACAATAAGACAACAAAACAATGAGACACAAAAAACATAAGGCACAACAAGAACAATAAGACACAACAAAACATAAGACAACAAAAACAATAAGACAACAAAACAATGAGACACAAAAAACATAAGGCACAACAAGAACAATAAGACACAACAAAACATAAGACAACAAAAACAATAAGACAACAAAACAATGAGACACAAAAAACATAAGGCACAACAAGAACAATAAGACACAACAAAACAACACACCACACTCAAAATAGAACAACTCATAATATTACAAAACCGTATAACCTAAAGTACATAACTTAAAAATTAATACCAACTAGACATAAGTCAGTAACAGTAATGAATCACACGTTTCATCAGGACCTTCTCTTCCCTTCACTACACTTACGAAGCCTTCCCATCCTCACCCCAATTTACCCCCCTTCACTGCCCCCACCCATCTATTCCCTTTACTTCACCTCATTTATCACTTTCCTAACCTTCTTCCTAAACGTACTTGGTTTACAGGAGAGAGTCCCTAAAACCTCAGCAGGTAGCTGGTTCCAGAGTTGGATGGTCCTATTTACAAAGGAATATTTTCCGATATCTGTTCTTTGTTTTCTGCTCCTAACTTTCCGAATATGATCGACTCTGCTCAGGTAGTATGGCCTTTGCAATCTGTCACCTATAACTTTCCATGCCCGATCTCCCGTGTACGCCTTGAAGAGAGCACATATTCGTGCTATCTTTCTACGCTGTGCCAGGGTTTCCCAGTTCGAATCGCTCCTGTGATATGCAAATTTACATGCTTTCCTTTGCACCCGTTCTAACGCATTTATCTGCCCCTCCCTGTAAGGATCCCAGCACGCCGCCCCATATTCCAGAATCGGACGCACTAGTGATGAACCTATCTGGAAATGTTTCCCGTTAATTATGTCCAATTGTGACTCCCACATACGTAAAACCTTACATGAGTCACAGGAAAATCGGTTCTGTCACAGATTTGAACTTGTGAACCTAACCTAATTCTCTAAGATTCAGTTCAGGCTAGCGCTTCTGACTTTATATCCGGAGGTATCCGGTTCAAATGTCTATTAGGAGTTCGGATTTCCTAAATGAGTTCACACGTGATTCTCGTCGGTCCTTACGCACGAATATCAAAGTAACCCCTTGAAGTAGGCTACGACCATTCCTTGAATATCTACCCTGTATAACATCCATGATATTCTAGAGCAGGGGTACTCAACCTTTTTCGCTGGCGTACCACCAAGTCTAATTTAACACATTAACTGTACCACTAACCAAATGTTTTCAAGGAAAACTGTTATTTGTGTTAATATTAAATTTTGATTTTCTTACTTAGTTCGCGTACCACCAGTGGTACGCGTACCATAGGTTGAGAAACGCTGTTCTAGATAACTTCTTCTATACTACGTCTGTGCAGCTGATAGAACGTTATTAAATAATCAAGCAATTACAATGGATATAGTGGTTTAAAAGTCACGCAAACCATATTAAAATATTTATTGATGGTTGTGATTCAATACAGTTCGATTGGATTAATAAATAATATCGCTGTGACTACGCAAGGGCCCACGCAGGTAAACGACACGTTATAACCTGCTTGTTCCATTTCGTCAATAGTCTTTCAACAGCCGGAGTGCAAGGATGTGTCTTTCAAAAGTGCAACGAAATGTTCACTGTCGAACACTAAATACCATCAAGATCTTAACTTGCGAGGTTCAGTTTAGGGATACATTTCCCGATTGTCCTGTACCCAACAAATCGACAGTATCTCGTCTGGTGAACCGTTTCCATGACACAGAAGCTGTTCATTGGGTAACATCAAACAACACAAAATGTATAACTTTCTTTTCCTGATGTCAGTGTAATTTATTTTTGACAAGAAAGGGTTGCGTGATTTTCTGATCATCCTATACTACTTACTTTGCTGCAGAGTGTTAGACAGTTAAACCCGCTGCTGTTCTACCGGTCCACAGGTCACCAAAAGTTGACGAACCCTGGCCTTTACGACAGAGACTGAAGCTCATTTTTAGTACACGGAAATGTAAAAGATGAAGCCCCTAACTTGTTTCCTAGGGTATGAAACGTGATGCTTGGTCATGGCTATCGCACGAATTGGGGTGGGGGGGCAGTGGGGGGATGATTATCAGGGGAAACCTAATAACTCGGAGAAAACCCAGCCTTTCTGCCAATTCAGTCGAAACGAATCTCACGTGAAGTCACTGGGAATCGAACCCGAGACTCAGTGATAAGAAGTCAGTGTCCAGCAGCCCGAATTTTTCATTATAAGGCTTGCCGAAGCAATTAGTGAATCTGAGTAATTTTTACTTTATAAACGAAGAACACTTTCGTGTTTACGGAATGGGGTTTCGTCATTCCCTGTATTTTCCGTGTACAATAATATCGATCTTTGTTCACCAGATAACGATAATCTGTCAACTATATTACAATGAGCCGACATATCGATCATAACGAAATGTGCTTCAGACGCCAAGAAAAGTAATAAATTCTTTGATTAAAGTAGTTATTTGTTGAGTAAGCAAAAATGAAGTACGATGTTCGTTGGCTTTTATATTTCGCGCTGAATCTCTCTTTGCTTCAGTGTTCACCATCAACTGAAATGAGTTGGATGGAACACAGTTAAAAAGTAGACTTTGACCAGGTGTTCCCATTGAGATAATGAACGAACCTAATTAATCGTGGAAATTAATTACCGATTCTGTGGTTAGTGATAATAGCATTGAAACAATGCCTAGGGACTGTTCACGAGATATAACTATTCCTTGATAAGAGACAAAAATAATTTATCTACTCTATTTTTAGTTTTTTAAGCGAAAAAATAATTTCTCACTGTCTTCTGAACTGACAGTTTACGTCGGAGTTGAAAGCCAAGCACCTGAACATTGACCCAAGGAGATGAAGAGGATATCAGTGGTTCTGAACCACACGTTCACACTCTTTGCATTTAAAAGAAATGTCCCCAATTTAAATCCAAGTATTCCAGACGAATTCCTTGCGATTTTGTTGGCTTCACTGATCTCCGTGTTTGTTTACTGCACACAAATAAATTGTATTTCGTTAAGTACCAATAAAATTAAAATATTTCTAATAAAAGCTAGGAGTCGACTGGTTTTCTTAATGTGACGCACAGTTTGTTCAATCTACGTCGCCATGTTTTACAAAGAGACGTTCAGGTAAAGTAGGGGCTATATTTGACCTGTCCGGGCCCAAAATTAAATATATCTGGCACGTATAATATGCCCTCATTATCAAATTTAGTCGAAATCCGTTGAGTTCTTAACTGAAACTGTTCTACCGACGATCACTAATTTCTTATTTCGTGTTCCTTAAATGAATTATGTTGAAAAAACGAATAAAAGTCAAACTGTCTAAGATGCGTGGATAACAGCAAGTGATTCCGTCGAAAGAAAGATTGTAAAAAGCTGAATAAAACGAATTCTAAATGCGATTAAGTGTTTCGTGAAGAACAATATTAGTTGAGATTTATGTTTCTTACGGCGACGAGTAGAAAACGTCTGTCTCCTGAGATGTTTTACTGTGTGTTTAGTCTGGTTGATATTGACCGACGTTTCATGGGAGCTTACAGACTTCAGACTGCACGATGCAACATCCCAGATGACAACCACCTTCCGTTAGAACAATTCCCAGCAAACGCTTTACAGTTATAGTGGCTCAGAATTGTAACGCGATCTGGGGAGAATACGCGGTCTTTCATTCTCCGGCTTTCTGACTAATATTTTGTAAGGGCGATCAGTTCTTATCTGCTCCATTTTCCCCGGCGTGGTCTAATTGGTGGCCTGAAACTACTTGTAACCAGACCCACGTAAAAATTATGTCGGATACAAGCTGTTGCAGGAATCAATTTAAAATAATAAGTAACTCTACAATATTTTCTGCACATTTCAGTCCAATTTATATCTGATCATTTTCCCTTCTACAGAAGGTAATTTGTAAATTCTGAAGAAAAAAGTTGGGCCGCCTAGATTTAACCAAATCTCGGGCTACCAGCCTCGTTCTCAGGAGTACCCTGAGGATGAGGACGAAGATGGTTCTTGAAACATTGGTGTTTTCTCCATTTAACCACCTGACATGGCTGGTAGCCCGAGAAGAATTAATTATACTTAGTCGCCGTGACTACCAGTCTTGTAATTTGTGCATTTGATATCCGTGTCCCAAAGGTCAGTGGAAAAGGCAAACAGTCTGCCTCGAAATTTACTATCTGTAAACGAATAAACGCAAATCACTCAGTCTTAAGATTCCATCTTGTTCTTGATGGTAGCAACGACCTCTGCGTAGAGGTATGGCATGACACTCCGCCTCAAAACAAATATGGAAGCAAGAAAGAAAATCAAAGTGCAGACATACTAATTGCACCACGTGCATGGCTGAGAGAAGTGCAGAACTGCCCACGCAAACAGAGGGGACGACCGACTGTAAATCAAAGTTCACACTTGCCGAAGTGCTGAGTGCTGCATAACACAAGGACACATCCGGTGGCTGGCGGCGTATATTTGCACCACGTCACGAGCGGGTTAGCTTAAGAGTAGAAATTCTAACGCGTTCGGGATGTTTGAACATCAGCCGGGACTGAGGATTTTTGTGGTCGTTTGTACACCTTCTAGTTGTACGTCATGAAACAGGTATGCAGCGCTTACCAGTTTGCTGTACATAGATCTGTTTCGCCTTCTTCGATCGAATGAGTGCAGTGAAAATATCTGTTAGACATTAATTTAAAATTGCAAGCTGGAAAATTTATTATATTTTTAAACTTGTGGATAGTCTGAAATTAAGATTGAAGACGACTGTCAGGTCATAGTGCTGTTTCAGCAAAAATTTAATCTGTATTAGTAACCTTCTTATTTCACTGTGACCCTCACTTTTATTCGTTTATATAATACTGCTCTACATAAGGAATAAGAAACTTACAATATTAGACCATCTTAAGAACCGAGGCGTCAATGAAAGGTTATTACCGGTAGTTTTAAAGAAATGGGGGGTGTGGTTCAGGACAAGGTCCATTGAGGTCTCCTGTGAACATGTTAATGGACATGTGGTTTCCATAACATCAGAATATCTCCTGGCCAGTTTAAAAAGTACCGGGTGGATGTGCCGTGGATCTAGTGGCCTTGGAGGACCGAAGTACAAACAGGAAACACGGCGTGACTCAAACCGTCGATCTTCCGGATAGGATTTCAAGTGCACTGCCAGTCTGTTCAGTGAGAGATGCACAGATAATCTCGATGAAGTGGTCGTCAGGTATTCCATCCCGCGGCCCTTTTGTCAGATTACTTAGTCTTCACCTTCTACACGGATGAAATTGTCGCTTTCTGGCGGTCAAAGGCCCAGATCTCTTCCGGAAGCAGTTTGTCTCTTACGACACTTACTAAGGCAATTAAGCCACGTGACTCAGGTGTGCAGCTGTTTCCTGCTCTGACACGACATTTCCAATCATGTTCAGTCTTCGACACTTATCAGACAAGTTATCCATAATTCTGAACACACTGTTTCGACACCCGACACTCCAATCTCTTTCCAGGTGCACTGACCCAATAATCAGACACTATGGGCATTTGGGTATCAGTTTCCGGAAGTGACATCGTATCAGTCAATTGCCGCTAATTTTCAAGCTTCAATATTGCGAATAACAATTAGTGCATTTCTTACATGGGCCCATGGATCCCTGAGTAGCACCAATTTTGCAGGGAATTACTTTTTCTAGCCTTTGCACGGCCGGGGCGTGACGCTGACCACTCACCCCATCTAGTGCCGAGGTCAAGAACTCATAAGAGCTGTACGGCCTCTGCCCACAACCGCCTCCATGGCGTGTACATTCTCCATGAAGTAGTCTTTCTTGAGAAGCTAACATCTACTGAAATGATCAAGAAATCCCCCCCCCCTTTCATGGCACCACAAGCTCCATTAATGTGTTCACAGGAACCAGCCACTGGTTCCTGTTATGCCCCAGATGAATCCAGTTTACAGCCTCTCTGCTACGCTGCTTGAATTGCTATGGGGGTGTGGCCAGGTATTGGAACCAGCGCAGACACAAGACGGGCTCCGAACCTACGCCTGTGTGTGGGTTGTCCTGATGGCTTCCACACCAAGCGCGTGCTGCTCTTTTAGAGGACAATACCCCTCGTGACAGCTGAGTCGGTAACACGACGTGTTTGATGGATGGCCGAAAGAAGCTGGATCATTTTTCATCCGTCTCTCACTTTCCGGGCACCCGGAACCTTCTCCCCGGAGGCAAAATAGCCGGAGTGCCTAACTGACTCACTAGTTACAGAATGCGGTCGGATAGGTAGCATATTTATGCATAAGTTATTATTATTTAGTGTTCTGTCTGACGACAGGTCCACATGAACAGGATCCTTCCATCCTTTTCTCGGACTGGGACCTGTTCATATACGTTCTTGGCAGATGATCCAGAAGTGGTTTGCCATTGCTTTCTTCTGTGTGTGAATGGAGTAATTGTTGGGATGCCACGGAGGAAAACTCCGTGTTGTCTAGACCACGGCCTTGCCCAACACAAGTTATAAATTCGGGCCCCGCCGGGAATCGAACCCGAGACCCCAGGATTACAAGGCCAGCGTTCTAACCGCTAGACCACCGAATACGAATCCATGTCCTCCGAAGTTATCCTGAGTCAGTCGAGGCCATTGAAGGTAGGGAAGTCTGATAACATACCGCTATAATAATTTGGTTTGTAAGATGGCTAATGTAATCCTTGTACATTAATTAAAAACAAAATTAATCTATTAGGAGAATATTAAAGTACGATTATTTCAGCGGTTTGTTATCAGACTTCCCTACCTTCAATGGCCTCGACTGACTCAGGATAACTTCGGAGGACATGGGTTCCTATTCGAAAGTTGTTCTCTCTGAGTCCCTCTATACGTTCCTTCAGTTGGGCCCTAACATTTTGAATCATCCTGTATATAATAGAATTCAGTAAATTTATTGTGATTATAACGCATAAAACCAAATTCTTGATTTTGGTTGCTCGTTGATAGTGAAATGTAACGCAAGGTCGTGACTATATTTTGTGCGGTCCCAGGCCTCTCACAGAAGTGTCATCGGACGGCTTCTGGTATCGTATTCTCAAGGCCAAGACAATGTTGAGGAAAACTGTTTTCATGATAATGATAATGATGCTAGCAAACGAATTATCTTTCAGGAATAAATTATGTAAGTTGGCGGAATACTTTGTCTACACATCGGTTGATGTTATTTTGTTCTTTGTTGTGTTATCGTGTCATGTGACAGCTGGCACTTGAACAGGTCAAAATATTGCTCTGGTCTTCGGAAACCTCTTTGACTATCGGTGTGGCATATGAACGGCATGTGAATGTAATACATTCTAGCTCCCTGACAGCTATACCAATATGGCGGCCCTGCAAAATTATTTAGTAACAGCGACGCTAGGACCATTAGTGTATGGACGTGATATTTTGTACTGTGATAGATCTTTGATAATATTAAAAGTGGTACCCAGCTTTATTTTTTAGCGGAGCAATAGGAAATAACATTCCTTCCGCACAGAAGAAGGCAATGGCAAACCACTTCTGGATCATCTGCCAAGAACGTATATGAACAGGTCCCAGTCCGAGAAAAGGATGGAAGGATCCTGTTCATATGGACCTGTCATCAGACAGAACACTAAATAATAATAAGATGAGGTGGTCTAGCGGTTAAAACGCTGGCCTTGTAATCCTGGGGTCTCGGGTTCGATTCCCGGTGGTGCCCGAATTTATAACTTGTGTTGGGCAAGGCCGTGGCCTAGGCAACACGGAGTTTTCCTCATTGGCATCCCAACAATTACTCCATTCACGCACAGAAGAAGGCAATGGCAAACCGCTTCTGGATCATCTGCCAAGAACGTATATGAACAGGTCCCAGTCCGAGAAAAGGATGGAAGGATCCTGTTCATATGGACCTGTCGTCAGACAGAACACTAAATAATAATAATAAACACATCTATATTTGATGAATTGTTGTAGTTTGAGGCATGAATTTGTATCTTCAAATTTGGTATGAAATGTGGACCTGTGTCTTGTAACTGAATGCTGTGGTGTTTTGTGAGATTACGTATAAAATCCTGGAAAAGTAATATGGATTTCAGTTCGTCGTACGAAAAACAAGTTTCGAGTCAAATGTGTTAATTTTTATATGTAAATTACGCAGAAGCTGTGTTTCGTTACCCCACTAATTCTGATCCTTCAGGACCCTAAGTAACGACAGCCTTCTTGCTGCTAATGCTAGTTGCAGGAACAATGGCATTTTCAGCAAAGCTACTTCTTCCTTATTTTCACTTAACCTTTCTTTTGGCTACTTTCTTCAGCTTTTATATTCCGTGTTTCGACTCTTTTTTCTGTGCTTATGTTCATCTTCTCTGTTCTCTTATCTGTGGAATGAAATTTTCTGTAAAATTTTCTCTTTAGAATAATAGTCAGTTAAATCAGGGCGATTAGTGTTCGATTCCCTGGAGGAACATTTCTCTTCGCCATCAAGTCCAGGTGGTTTTTGGGTCCACCCAGCCTCACATCCAATGGGTACCAGGGATTCTATCCTCGGGGCTAAATCGACGTAGTGTTAAACTCGTCACCATTTAATGTCGTGGTTAGAAGGGCTCCTTCGTCTTCATGACACTTAAGTAGGGGACACCTTTACTATGATACTCTTATTTCATTGAAGACTTATTTCTCAAACACGCCTTGGCATGTCCGTCTATCTGTGTTTCACTATTTTACTGTTCTGTTGCGGAAGAATTTGTTTTCATTAATTGTACATAAAGCCCTTGCTGTAATGTATGGGAAAAGACTGAAATCTGATATTTCTTGACTATCTGAGCTTGCTGTTAGCTTCTCTCAAGAAAGGATCGGCTCCAAGAAGGTCGTATCTTTCAGTACATTTACACCTTTCGAGAAAGTGTCTTCAGAGCTGCACTTAAGAATGTACCGTTTATTTCCACATCACAACATTGATTCTACCTCATACAAAGAACATTCTTTTCGTTATTAACGTCTGAACAGACAAAGGAAATTGACTGTAGACCGGCTTTTAGCTTTAGGGATGATGTCTGTGTGCAGCGCCTTTAACGTGTCGCCCCGCCAGACATTCCAGCTGCTGTTATGGGACCCAAACTTTTAAAAAAAAACTAGCCACTCGCCCCAATCCTGCGCCTTCAATTCCAATTTCTGAGATCCATTTTGTCCATACCTAGATCTCCCCAGTTGTGTCCACACAACAGAATTATTTCAAGTATTTCTTGTGATCACTATGTTCACCTAATAATTTTCACTTTTTCTGTTTCATTTAACGACTTTATCAGTAGATAAGATTGTACAGCGGTTGTTGTCTAGTTTGTACCATCCCGGCATTTTTCTGGATTGACTGAAGAAAACCACGAAAAACCTTGGACAGGACAGCTAGTTTCCGGACTCCGAACCTCCCGTATACGCAGCGGATGTACTGACCATTCGACTGCAACGTTCGCTAATTACCTTGTTTCATTGTTTATTAATTTATTTGGCAATACTGTATCAACTGTTTCGGTTAATAAACATAAAACGAATACGGATTGCTATTTATGGATGTGTAAGAACAGTACAGAGGTCCGTACTGAGTTACTATCCCAACATATGACTCGCCGGACTGAAAAAATCCATGGAAACCCTCAGTCAGGCTCTGTCGATTGAAGCTGTAACTGAGAACCTCCCGATCACCTATGAATATTCCATCAAGAGTTAAAACTGTTAACACCTCATATGCAGGCTGGTAGCCACAAACACTACATGCACGCTGTTGCAATTTGGTGACGTATTGGATGTTTACTTTCATGAAATTTAATTTGGTTTACATTACTTTGTATTTGTATTTGATTAAGTTTGCCAACGTCATATGGGTGTGAGTTAAGGACATTCAGATACATGGTTACTGCAATGTAATCAGTTTGTATTTTTCGTAATCGGAAAAAAAAATGTACAAAAGAGATAACGTCAGCCCAACCCAAATAACAGAATCCGAAAGTGCATAAACCAAAGCCCACTGAACTCAAACATGAGCCTTCTATACTCGCAGCCGGAACCCTGAAGATTGATATTAACGTTATCCTCCAATCTCTTAGTCGTTTCCTTAAAGGTTTTCGCGCCAAAATTCTGTTCGAAATTGTCACCCCCCCCCCCTCCTTTTAAGTCATGTTCATTTCCGTCATTCAATTTTCAACCAAAGAACGGACAAGGATGTACTCACATCATACTCTCCAGTTGTCGGGCAATACCCTGATCTTCCCGTACCATTTCCTTGGGAAGTGCCCCGATGATGTCGTTGGCTTTGTTGTTGTAAGTCCCCAGCATCCCCCGGTACATGTTGTACACGAGTCGCTTCACGTTCGGGTCGTTTGGGTCCACTTTCATCCCCTCTGCCGATGCCATTGTAATCCGTCGGTGCTAAAAACACGTTTCCCCGAGAGATATGCCGGACTGTGGACCTTGCCTTCCAAGATCTGATACTTTAATCGCGAGTGGCCTTGGATAAATAACCGCACAGTTTAGACAGAGAAGAAATTTTCACACACTTTCAATTCGTATTGTTCCAACTTCAATTGTCCCGTCTCTGTATTCAACTTTCACACAACTTGTGCGATCGAAAGACAGAAGAAACCGTGTAAGCAACCTCGCGCTAACAAACGAAAAGAAAACTTTACAGCTTCGCGCGTAATGTTCGTTCGGTTGCTGACAGCTAGCAGCAATGGAGTGCGTCCGTACTGGAGGTGAGAGTAGCTCACACTGAAGTCGAGAGGAGTGACCACGATCATGGAAGCCCTACGTCATGACGTCACTCAGGGAGCCCTTCCTGCAATGGCTTCCTCTGGTTCCATAGAAAATTTCTGCTGACTATCATTGCCGAGCCGTGAAATCACAGAGCAATTCCTCACGACAGTTCTCAGGCCGCTCACAAAACATATTGTTCTTTTGTCAAACATTGGGAATTAAAATTAGTGACCACTAAATTTGACTAACTAATGAACTAGCTGTAGTAGTAGAACCCGACGGTATGGAACAAATGCAGATATATATAAGAACAGAATGTGTCTCGCCTAGACAAAAATTTCAATATACACGTAACGAATAAATCCTTCGATAGGATGGCAACTACGACAGTGGTAGAAATAATGAGACCTGCGCGGTGAAATTCCCTCCATGGAGTTAATTATTATGTAAATTGTAAATTTTCGTAATTCATATTGAATTAAGAGACACAGGAAATGGATTTCCAAGGTCTGCAAGTAATATTTTATCCTTTTCTATGAAATTGTATTTCCGAAAATTGTTACTAAAGTCTACAGATTTCCTCAGGGTGTTAACAACTTCTTATCCAACGTCTCCCCATGTGAGGGCAGTACGAAATTACATATATTTGTAAGGGTGCTTCATACACAGCTTACAGACCTCGTTTTAGACAGGCCTGTCTTCGATGTAACTTAATATTATCCTTCCGCCTGTTTCTCGGTCGTCCAAATGGCAGCTTTCAAGAGGTTTTCGCACCAAGGTTACGCATTTTTTAACCTATCGACAACAACCAGCACAACTTAACTTTGTTAATTTCTGTGTCCGGAGATACCAACCCGGGACCTCCCGAAGAAATACAAGTGCAAACCGTTATATTGCGGCGTTGTATCGTGCGCATACAGACCGACAAAAAATAACAGTTCTGTTAATTCAGAGCTCTCTCTCTCTCTCTGTAAAGTTGTCTCGATCTTCGAGGTGAAAGTAGGCCCCACACTGAACAAGCACAGTCTCAGTGTGTCATTGTTTTTGCTAGAGTCTGATATTTTCCAGGCATCACATGGGACATCCTAGGCTCCACATAAGTCAAAGCCCAGGGCACAAAGACACTCTCCAGCTTGCTACACTCTGGCGACACGATTCTCCTGCGTCCTTCGTCCTGAAACAAGGCCCTTCATTACGTGGAACTATACCATGGAGTTTCATGTTTCCATTGCAAAGATGCAACTAATTGTGGCAGCATCCCAAGAGCTTCCGATTGAATGATGATAATACTTATTACTTAGCGGCAAAAATTATTAGCATTGATACAACTTAAAAGTAACATACTCCTTGGAATAGGGTCCTAAACAGAAAACCGATAGTTTCTCAGCTGGCGAATGAAGATATTTGCGTTTTTGCAAAGCTAGAAGATTCACTATTGCACGAATGTCCAATCACTGGGTCGTGTCCTTAATTACTTGTATCCAGTTCGCATTCTCATACATTGAGATACATTTTAATAATATTCTTACTTCATGCCTAGATCTCCCATACGATCTTTTCTTTTGTGGTTCCGACTAAAATTACCGGTGAAAATGTAGAAGTTATGCTTGCAATTATTACAATAAAGATGACTGTCTTCTGGGTTGTTGCGCCCTGATGATGTAGGCAGCAAGGACCTCTGAAACGTCGGTAAACTTTATCAGAATGGCCGGCGCTGCAACCCAGAAGACAGCCATCTGAGAACCTCAGATCCTATTAAAAAATTATACAGTCAAAAGAACTAGCTGTAACACTTGGAAGAGTTTTTGAGAACAGCAGGGACTAGTTAGGATATCATGTCCGCTGTATAAAATATGTTCAGTCACCTTGAATAGTACAACATATTTAATGATTTTTAAGTTGGGCCTACAGAATTTTCCTATCGGGCTCTTTGTTCGCATTAATTTTGAAATAGTAGCATCAGGTCCTTGAGTAAAAGTAATGTTGTCACCCCTGCAATAAGCATGTTTTAGTCTTAAATACAATACAGGAATATAAAAGTCCTAAAATCCAGATCGTCGTATATTTGGCGTGTCTTTGTTTTACCCTTCACCGACATTGGACCTTCAACTTGTTGCCTTCAGAGTGATGTGAATGCTGGAATTTGCTGCAATTTTTTTTTTTATCTTGAGATCTGCTATGTTCGAACGAATTATAATATTAACATTCAACAACACGTTGAGAAAGTTGTATTTAACATGTCCGCAAAGCTGAGTTGAATGCTGAACGATAATTCTACATTTCACTTCCAAAAGGTTAGCAACCTACGGCACGAGCGAAGGCAATGTTTCTTCTGCATTGTAGGAAGTGGTTACACACGCATGAAACCATAATTGTGTATCTATTCGGAATGAATATATATTTAAATTTGTATTTATAGGAAATACCGGTATGTTATTTTTATAATAAAAATTCTTTTCACAAATTTTTAACGTTTATGGCCCTCGGAATCAAAAATATTCGCTGTCACTGGTACAGAACAATTATGATCAAGGTGGCTTCTGTCTGCGCAATGCGCATTGTCGTCTGTTTCATTAAACATTTCAGCATTTTCCCGCATTTCAGGTTCACACCCGACCACTCTGAAGGCTGAGGTCCCCGTTTCTAGGCGTCAGGCGTTCGCTCGCCAAACCGGACATACTCATGCTCGAGGGGAGGTAAGAATATCCAGCCGTCTTACTATTGTTCTCTGGGCTAATTGATGGGTCTACAAGAAATTATGTTGTGGCGAAGGGATCGCTTCAGTCTTGTTTTGCGAGAACCATGTGAGGATCGCGTTTGTTCCAGCCGCGTGTATTAATTTATCCGTTCATTAACATATTTTAATGATACTGATATTTAGCGAGTGAAAATAATGAAAGAATAAATAAGAAAAATAACTGAGTAAAGAAAGTTAAAGAGGGAAGGCAGGAAAGAAACACGACCTAAAAAGAATAAAGAAGTGATCTTAGCAACCAATTGCTCTGACTCTCCCTCACCGTGGAACTTCGATCGAGAATCCCGCCGTCTTTCCACTTCTGTCTCCGTGTATTTCTCAATACCTCCGATCATCACAATACACGGAATCGAACATGGTCCACGCAGTCTAACCCAGACTTCTCAAGGCCCAACATCCGACCCACCGGCGCGGCAGATGAAACTGGTAGAACGACCTGTGTTGAAGGTTATTCGAATCGGGGCCTACAGTCTTCATAGAATCACTTTCAGTTCCCTGGTACAGTCTTCTCTTCATTTCATGTGCTTCGTGCGAGAAATGTAACGCAGGGTGTACAACTTAACGAGGTTAAAAATCAGCGCATCTATAGGCCGTCGCTTTACAAAACACTGTAACTGTGAAGTGGGAATTGTAGGATATATTTACATCTTCCTCGGCACCAAAGTTCTTGGTGTAATTGCTAACATTTCTTTCTCTTTGAAGGGCAGAAGTTCGAATCTCTGGCCACAGACCGGCTATTGTGACTAAGATTCTTTCTTAGTTTTCCTGAGACCCTACATGCAAATGTTAGGTGTTAACCAAGGATAAATTAGGATCGCTTCCTTTAACGTCCATCCCACATTTGTCATTCATAACCATTATACCACCAGAAGTTATATTACCTATGCGACTGATATCTGCATGTTGGATTTCAATATTTCCCTAACTTGTACTCCAGAAATAGCCTACAACTTAATTCCCCTTACCACGTGACAAATCCGTTATGACAGCCACCGAGACATTTCACAGAACGTAGGCCAATGTAAACGGCATTTTTTTATGTTAACTATTTGATAGTTACTCAGCTTTTGAATAAAATTCCGCACCTTATTTATCATGCTTCCATTTTATTATTATCCACCTGTCTACACCACGTTCTCACGTATCTTGATGTCACCCGACCGAAATTTTGCATAAATCTGTCACTGAATGTTAACTTTAAATGTTTTGACGTGTGTTTCCCTCCTGATCATTGCAACGTTGAGAGCAAGACGACATCCCTGCTCAGCTGATTCGCGCACCTAACATGTGGTCTGTGTTCCTGTGTTCATCCTTGGACGCCAGGGTGGTTCAAAAACTTCTGTACTTGCAGAAACAAGTCATAACGCCGTGCAAGTCACCGGAGAATGTGTTAGCGGGAGAAAATTCTGATAAAACGAAGTTCACAGCTGCTGTGCCATGGATCGTGACGTCATAGTGTTGACAAAGGCTGTTCAAACTTACGTACACATCGTGTCAAAGCCAGCAGCAGGTGATAAAGACCTCAAACCGCGTACAGTCTCTGTTAAAATATTGTTTGCTGGAGAAAATAGTACCCTGAAAGTTGGTTTATGTGGGGCTGAGGGCAGCCAGTACACATCCAACCCCAGCTTCCTGATGGCATACGGAATTCTAGGATAGTAGCCAAGGACTTCTGAGAAGAAGTTAGAAGGAACAGTAGCAATCCATTCTGAAAGAGGCTAAGATCTTAAACCGTGGTACAGTTGTGATGATGTTCAATGTCTCGGAACACCTTATACGAAGAGAGATTTTCTTCTGAAATAAACTGAAACTTTAAATATATTTGGATCTGCTCAATGTGTAAAATGCACGTTAGGCCTTCATTGGCAGGCAGCCTCTTTCCGCCTTCCCAGGTGGTTGTTAGTGACAAGATTTTGTACTCGACCTTTTTTTTTAAAATACTGCAACGTTTTGGGGGTAGGCTGTATCTTCATATCTTCAGATAACTGGCGCGACCTACAAACGTGGACCTGGGATTTAGCTTTATCGGACGGACACACCCGATTACCCGAAGAAGGTTTCAATAACGAAAAACAGTAGGCCTACTTCAAGTGCATAACACGAAGTAGAACATGAAGGTCTTATCAGTCCGACTTCTTGCATGTTTCGTGTTTGATACTATTGAACAGATCTTTACGAAATTTGATTCTGATTACAGTGTAGAATGCTTAGCAAATGGTAAATTGGGAAGGACGTCATTGCATAAGGTACGGCACTAAATTTGCATTTGCCAGGAGAAACCAAACACAATATTAAAACCCTCAGTCAGGCTTCGGGAACACATTTGAACCCCGGACCTTCCGAATAAGACGCAGGAGTGACAACCACTCTCCCTCTCTCGATGTTCCATTTTCTGTTAGGTTCCTGCACCAAGAGATGTCATTTTGGTCCGTAGCGGTCTGATATAACACCTACTCCGTATGAATGTTAAATCAAACATTTTTTCTCAGATTGGTTAAATGTTGAGGGTTACACAGTATCATCTGTGCTGTGATAAGCTTTCGTGGTCATATTCACCATCGTAACAAACTGAAATATCTTGCACTTTACAAAATAGTTCTGTCCCCATAAACATATTTGTAATAAATTAACATCAATGCCAATTCGATATGCAGAATTACAGTGAATGGGTTTAGAATGTCCATTTCCAACCTTGTTTATCCACACAATCGACATTGTGAAAAAGGAATCATCTCTATGACAGTATAAATCTGTCAGCCACACGACGAACATGCTGTAGAAAGGAATTTGCTTTGGTTTAAAATCGCCACGCTGCACTTGGCTTTTGGAAGGAAACTCTTATCAACAAGTTTCTACTTTTGGATTTCCGCATTTCGCCACCAACGGTGGACGGACTTTCCATTAGCAGCAGGTAACCAGAAATGGATGATAAATCATACTGTTTTTCCGTCGCATGTTGGCAAGTGCTTTAGGGAAACGTGAGTCGGTTTAATGTGAGTCGAATTGTCGAGTTATTGCATTCGTTCGTTCGTTAGTTAGTTAGTTAGTTCTACCTAACACACTATTGGCGTCACTAGCTTTTAACGATAGGCCTACTTGCCTAACAAACTAATTACCAACTTACTTAATGAGACTTGCATTTTATGTTTTATAATATGTTTTTAGGAATCTGATAAAATTCGTACTAATCTACATGTAAAGCAGGTTCGAACTAAAATTAATTTCTCCCAAGTTTTGGCCTGAAACCCCAATATTAAATTTTATAGAAATCACATAAGTTTCGGGGATGAAACATGCTGGCAACGGTTCAACCATTAAGCCTAGGTGTTTATTTAATGAGCCTCACTCAAACATATCGCAGTGTACTCAGACAGGATGCCTGCCTGTCTCTAATCGAGTTTACGAAAATCTATCAGTGTCTGTTATCGAAGGAAGAACATTTCCGGTAGCTTCGCTGCCTTAAGCGTCACTGGGATCGCACGTTCACATTCCGCTGTAGTGAAGAATACCTGTTTGTATTTTTCTATGTTATCCTGATACTCCATCCGTCTTGCCTTCTACCTTAATAGAATCTCTTTTGTAGAAGACGGATACAAATCTTACAGCTCATTAATGGGTTTGTGAAGAATTGCTCCTTGCTTAGTTAATTTCGTGATAAAGTATTCTTGAGAAATTAATTGTTATTCAGTTGATCAATAAATGTTGTGCTTTTTGGGATACCGTGGTCCATTACCGTGTTCGCAAAAGCTTGTTATTTGATACTATCCTGATGTAGTTGAATACAGTGTACACTTTTTCACAGGTTAAAATACGTTTTAATAATATCCTCATCTTAATTTGTCTGTGCCCTTGAGAGTTTTCCATCAAAATTTAATTATTTTTTTTTTCATATTTTCCCCCATGCGTGGCACGTGCAACATATTTCTTCCTTGATTTTATGATTTTAACAATATTGGACAAAGCTTATAAATCATGAAACTAACCAATTCATCATTATGTTCTCCAGCCTCTTTTTAATTAATATCACTACGATCCATGTAACTTTCTCAGACCTTTGTTCTCTCTAGGGGTGAGAAACGAAGTTCACATACTCTGTAGGTCAAAACAGGTAGAACAGCTAGTGAGAATATAATTCCCCATTCGTTCAAATGTAGGTTATCAAATTATACTCCGGGAATTAAAATGTTCTGGACTCAATGGTAGCAAGCATTAATGTGACCCACCCGTTCGTTAAGAATCCTGGATTAGGACATCGTGTCCTGTCATTTACATGACGTGATTGTAACAAGTCTCTCAGTAAAACCATGCCGCTTAGAATAAGCTCTGAAGACTTCAAGAAAGTATTTTATCGAGCCCCGTCGTCTTTTTGAGATTATCGCAACCTCTTGAGGATTCTTTAAGGTTGGCATGCACAGACACTCAGTGCCACACAGAAATAGACACTTAGAATCTGTAAGTTACAACTTCTTGAAAAGTTAATTTCGTAGGCTATGGACATTTTAAAACGAGTAGGCCTACTCTATTTTTTTCTTTATCAGACGTGAGGCAGATTTTACCTGATATTTTTAGGATTATAAAATCAAGACTGTTTAAGTAGATGGGACATATTGAAGAAATGGAAGAATCAAGCAGTGCATAAATAATTTTGCTAAATAAACTTCATGGCAATAGACCCCTCGGAATACATAATCATTGACAGGAAAATAATATTAAAGTGGATCTCACAGAAGTATCGTAGGTTATGAGGATATGATGCAGTGAAGATAATTTTATGGCGACAGTGAAGAAGCCTTGGGTTCTATAACGAAAATTCTATCAGCTGTTCGACGAGCAAATAAATGCCTTAGGCCCATACATTCTAGTTTGTCAGTCTGTTAATTACAATTAGTATCGTTAAGATAGTAAAAATCGGTGATTCTGTATTGGAAGGATAGGCCATCGTGGCTGAGTGACAGCTTCGGTCCATTGTTCTTGGTATGCAGGTAGTTAATTGCATGGTTGATGGTTAGGCTTGCCTCAGGAAGGTTTAGAAGAATCGCCAATAGATGGCGTATGAACATACACGACGGAACTTTTTTAGCCTTCCCCAAATAGAAAACTTCGATTTTAAGATGCAGTTTGTTCACATTTTCAATTTTCTTAAATCTGGGTGCGTCTTACAATCGATGGTGTCTTAAAATCGAGGATATACGATATTATAAACAGTCTGAAGTGGCTGCAGGGCGAAGTTCTCGTTCGGTTGTCGGTAGGAGCACAGTTTATTCCATTGCCACTCCTTCAGGCCTTCCCTGGGGTCCACCCAATCTCCTACCGATGGTTCCCTCAGGATCAGCTGACCTGTGCAAAGATCTGCTGTGGGTACAGCCGTACTTTCACGTCCGCTTCAGTTCACCTCGGCGTGGTTCTTACACACACAAGTAACTTCGTATTCATTTGCCATAAAATATGTATTTCGTTAATGTCTTTTTACCTGAAACTTTTTTCGTTTGAAGATTAGTTCATGTACCTCTGAGAACTCTTCATTTCTCGTCTCTTTCCTTCAACCTGTAGCCCGATTCAATCATGGCCTCCTTTAATCACGAAGGTTTTGATTGGAGATAACAATAACTGAGAGAACCTGAGGATCACCCTTCACAGGACATCGCAGGAAAATGCCGACAAACATCCGTGCTCCGAGATGGATTCGAACCAGCGATCCCAATGTATAGGCGGCCCAAAACTTTGCCCACAAATTGCGGAAATCAGTTTATAATCCAAAAGCGTATATGTTTTTTAGAAATTAAGAATTATTTTAATTCTGTTACTAGACAACAATTTAGATTTTCAATGTATTAAACTGTATCAGACGTATTCATGATGTATTATAACCATAAGCCGCTCTTTCACTGATATGTGACCGGTTTATTGTGTCATGACCTCAAGGTCAGTACAGATTAGTACCTCTGACAGGCTGGGAACTTGGGCACTGGGACGAGAGAGTGAAAATGCCTTCTTCTGGCTTGCGCATGGTGACAGTACTTTCTAACACTTCCGTACAGGTCGCAAGGAGGTCGGCTCTGCAGTTTCCTGTGTTATCTACACCGACCTTCTTTCGCTTTTGAGGCAATCCTGGTCCAGTCGCTCTATTAGATTTCTGTCTTCCTGAGTCACTACATTTCCATTCTAAGGAAATTAACTACCGTCTAATAAACTCGATTTTCTTTCTCAGTGTGTGTGTGTGTGTGTGTAGTGCAGCTTTTGCATTGATACGGCGATGTTAAAATCTCGAAACGCGTATTTATTTATATGTTGTTTATTTCACAGTGCTGCCAATTTTTAAATGACATTTCACATGCTCCAACTTCATTTACTGCCTACAGTCGCCCAAATCCAGTGCCGTGAATTTTGTTGTGACATAATGAAACCCAAACCCTATGAGGAAAACCACGAAATCCCTCTGTAAAAATAGCCGATCTTCGGACGGAGACTTTAACCCGTGATCCCGATATGAAACAGGAGGGAATGCTAACCACTCACCCGCGACGTTCGTTTAAAAGTCCTTGTTGTCGTTCTTGTCATTATTAAATCAAATGCGTATCGTCACGGGGAAGATCTTTCGTAGATCAGTCGATGATAGTTAAGATGTCGAAGAAACTTCTTCGTCTTACGTAAACCGGCGATTAATCGCCTTCATTACAATAACCCGTCACTGCGCCCTGCCCTGAGCCAGATTAATCCAGTAACTGTCACACGTATTTTGGCTCCGTTTTAATTTAATCCTCCACAAACATGTTGAATTCCCAAGTGACCTCTTTCCATGAAGTTTTCCAACCAAAATCTGTCTTGTTCCCCCCACAACCACCGTCAGTCATCTTTTTTTTTATCAAGTTACTCCAAAATAAATAACAGAGTAACAATATCAAGGTAGTAGTTGAAACTGAAATAAAAATTCATCTTTTTTCTTCGCGTCGGATGCCCGGACACAGTCTCCCGGGAAAGTCTGAGTAACACCACATCATCACGTGACACTTCTGCGTTGCTGCCAGCGGTTACGCGGGACTTACTATGCGTTTTGGTGCTCCCACACAAAGAACTTCTTTGTCGGCACTGATGGCCGTGATAGCACTTACCTGAAACACACAGAAAGATAAATCCTTACAACTTGTCTCCCGACAACTCATTCAGAAAAGTAAATCGAGTGAGAAAAAACATGAAAGCAGAAATTCAGAAGCGTTCCCGAAACGTCGACAATTCCTGTATTAATGTCTGTGATGAAGTGGTTATTACGCCTGATTCTTATTCGGGATATCCCTGGTTTGAATCTCGACCCGGACACTAGCTATCCCGACCGAGATTTTCGTGATTTTCCTCGGTCGCGCAAGGCAAATGTCAAGAGAGTAGACCCTACCCTAAATCAGGCCACAACCGCGTTTTCCACACCCTTGGCAGAAGCATACAAAACGCAGTAAATCCTGTTTACAACGTAAAACTAATTTAAAAAGACATCTGTCTTAGCCGAAAATGTTTCTGGTACAGAAAATGTAGAATGAAAGTTTACTTGAAATGGTTTAACTTCGAAACTGACAAGAATGTCTTGATTAACACTTCTTGTATTTTAGTCTTATAAATTTGTTCCAAACAGCGTTTCCTGTATCTGTCTCGAAAGGAACAAGTCTTTCACAAACACTAGAAATAATAAAATAATGCTAAAATGTGTCTAGTGTAAGCTGCGTGAACACATGAATTTCTAGTGTGTAACTTGGATCATAAATACGTATTTAATTGACAAAATTTAGTTTTTATTTATAATTAAAGACCTGTGTTAAAAGAAAATATATCTGAAACGCGTAAACCCTTCAGGTCTTTTCGATTTCCGCAAAAGAAAGATTCACTGTTTTTATTTCCAGCACAGCATCCCATCAAACTTTTAAAATTGGCTATTGATCACAGTCTGTTGGCCGTCTTGCGTAAGAAGGAATCAGTTACAATAATTGCCGATCAGTGCTCAAAGGTCAACGACACAGACTTGGTAACAAATAGATCCCAGACTTCCGCCCTTGAACCATTCGCGAATTTGCTAATTCGACTGTCAAGTGTGTTGGAACGGACGGACGGACTGACCGGCTAGCTTCTGTACAGATTTAGCACCTCCCCGTCTCCTGCGTGTGCCAAGTTACAGCCACTGAAACCTACATACAGATTTCTTGTTGTTTATTACGTCTTGTAGGTTTCTGTCTGCCTAGACACAATTTTCCTCGTAAATAACACTGAATTGGAGTCATTTTTGAGAGGACAAAAAATATAAACAAAGAAGGGTAAACGTCATGGCAGGATGGATTGTCTTACGTATGTGAGATGTGTCCATACCTAGCACGAAGGGAGGGAAGGAAAATTACATATAAAATTTTTGAGTCAAGATATAGTACAAACGTGTGGGTAGGACCGTCCTTAGGGCGGGTCTACCGCACTAAGTCCCTTGTTTCAGGGGCTTAACTTATTCATATTACGACTATCAAATAAGTAACAAACAACTATTAGCACTATAAAAAAAGACACTATTGTCATAAGCGTTTCAACCTCAAGACGTCATCATCAGTGACATCTGGGAAATAAATTCATTTAATAGTTGTTTGTTACTTATTTGATATTCTAATACACTACACGGTATGCAAAGTTTTAAGATCATATTACGACGTATAAAAAGTTTAGTGCACAGTCACGTTAGGCGCCCAGGAAGTAAAAGTATTTCATAAAAATACAAAAAAATTTAACAAATGAAAGAATCAAGTCGAGTTAAAGTTGGAGCTCGAGAACATTTAATCCTTTCTCACTCTTTTCTTAGGGAACTGATCGAAACAAAGGTTTGTTGACATTGGTGGGGGGGGGGTGTTCCTTGTATCTTTTACGGATCTGATATAAGAAAACACTGAGGGGTTGAGCTGATTCATCACACGCTCGTGACTGGCTTCCTATACGTTATATGTTATTAGATCAATTTAGAATTTAAAAATAACAGTACTAAATGAATCGATAATGACAACAGTTATGATGATTCTCCACGCCATGTTTGAATTCTCATTCGACGTAGATGCAGTCATGTGACAAATTTTTGTAACTTTGGGTCATTGTCGATTTTCGCTGTGACCGGCCATGAATGCTGAATACAGGGTCTTACTCGTGTTGTTTCAATAATTACCCAAAACACGTGTTAAAATAATTATGCAATTTTTCCCGTTCAGACAGTTCCACGAGATCAGACAACTTCCTCTCGTAATTTCCCAAGTCTTATATTTTCTTTCCACACGTATCCTCGCATGGTCTTCGAAAAATCAAATTTTATTGTCATCGTTGCCAGTCTGACTTTGTTTATTACATTCATGTACTTAAATCACTTAAATACAGAACATTTTTTTTAATTTTCTTGCATTCTTATTGTTTCACTGAAGCTGAAAGCACGGCGATTAGTCAAGGCAAGAATCTTGGAAACGTTTAGTCACGACGGATCAAATTGCCGTTTATGGGGAAATGCACACGTGTTAGACACGTGTGAGTGAGACATGTCTAAATGTGTCCCGTCTGCTTGTGTAAGGGAATAGCGCGTGCACCATTCAAATTAGTATTACACAACGTACTGACACGAATTTCGTTTATTTTGTATTGTGTTTTGTTGCGATGGCAAACTGCCCGACTCATAACTTGGTAGAGTATTTTAAAAACGAAATTTTCCGTCCGAGATCTCGTCCCAGTCTACATTTCCAGGGTTTTCGTTTTATGAGGTGATGAAGCCCACTGGATGCACAGAGATTATCTGAAACCCTCTTCCAAAAAGAGATTATCTTACGATGATTTTAGACCATACAATTATGGACTATACGGAAATCCCACGCTCGTTTAAAACGTTCAACGTGGTTTTTGTTTCCAACTCCATTGTCGATGTCTCTTTTAATAAACCCGTAAATTTAGGTGAAGGATCTCTCAAACTGCCTTGAAGGTTTCCGTTACAACAGGACTGGCTGTTGTGACGCCAACTCTAAATTAATAATTCAAATATGCTCGCGCATGTTTAGCTCCAGTTGCCAAGAACCTGAACAATAAAAATGATATTTGAGAAAATGATAATTCTCAACAATTAAATGTTTCCATAACAATCGAATAATCACCATTGATAAAAATCTTAAATTTATATCAGTTATGGAGAAAAATGTTGCAAGAATGTCTTACGGTCGAACCTAGAAATTGTTATTTTAATATAAATAATTCTTAAATGACTGTCACTTAAAATCAATGGCTGAATTTAATTCAAATACATCTATTAGCATCATCTGCATAAGAGATATCCTGTGCCATACTTAATTAGTTCAGACCTTCAAGGTAAGAGAAGTTAGTGTTCTTTTGGTCACTGTCTCTTCGCGTTACTTGAACTCTCTCTAAAGGAACGTGGGCACTTGTTAATTATAGCATCAGACTCGCATCTGAGCAATTTGGATACATTAGACTCGCAAGACTGAGATCTGAACATGAAGGATCCTCTAAAACGCTGATCGCCAAGAAAAAGAAATGAATGTTGTTACACGCTTCTCCTTTGTTGATGATGACAATAACATGTAAACTGCTGTAAATAGACCAATAAATGCCCGGAGACGTAATATCATGACAGGTTTTTCATGGTCTTCCTCAGTCTCACTGGGTAAATGGCATTATTCATTAATCGTTCTACTGTTCGCGTCTAATCTGAGCTGTTGATGTTAGGTCCACAAGTCTTTGGGCACTTAAATCTCGAGAATGTGAGTTATCCAGGTACGAATTTTAGAATCACGATTTTCTGTTCTCCAATTCGATACCTTCAGACGGTGTAAACGAGTCTTCCGGCGTGTACACGTAAAGGTTTGCGTGAATCTTGTTCTTTTACGATGCGTTTGTGAACCTTCGTTACGAGACAGGGTCACGGTAATAAAACGTAGGAAAGGTCAGATAGCTAGAAGTAGAACGGATGTAACCTGTTACCGCGTCAAGTTTACGTGTAGCCTCACTTTGTGTATCTCGTGAAACACGCTGAACGGGATTGCATGTAGCAGGCGTTGGTTCAGGCTAACATCTCTTCTACAAGAATGACAGAAATCGAAATAAGGGACAAACAAGAAATTCTGATAAAAAGGAAATGGCAAGGAAGAAGAATAACAAAAGCGAAATAATGGACAAATAAAACAATTATCTGAGAAATTGAGACCAAAAACAAACACAGAAATAGATCAGTGTGTGTATGTTAATTCTCTTTAGCATCAACAAATCACTGTAATACCGATATTTAGGGAATGAAATTCATTAATCAGAAGAAATTAAAGGAAAAAAATACAGTAACTAATGAAAGGCATGAATGATAAAAAAGAAGGAAGAAAGAGAGAATGAAAGAAAATAATTGAAGAAACGAGGAATGATGCACTTTCCTACTTCGGTTCGTAGCGTTTGTGAAGGGACTGTAAGTTCCCAAAATAAGGATGTACTGGCCCGCCGACGAGCTATTCTTATCCCACATGTAACCTTACGATTAATATAGAGACCACGCACTGAATGCGGATAACTGCGGAGGTACAGAAGAATTCGCACTTCGCACTTCTGGGCCTGTGGGAAGTTTCAGGCTCACAGCGAATCACGTTAGGAGTATTAAGGCAAATGGTTGGTCGAGGCGAGACCCTTCCTTCTGTCCCTATGTCCCTATGTCGTCCGTTGTCCTCTAAAGATGAAACAGAAATTTGGAATAAGGGGCATAATTAGGAGCTTCATAATTGTTATCGGAAACCTTTTTTCGTTGGAGTGACTAAGTCAATGACTAGACGAGTGGAACGTGGGAATTTACAATTCTATACAGAAATTTGGTGGGAGAACCTCACAGTGGAAAATCGTTTGGGATCCCTATAGGCGTATTTGGGAGTATAATATTAAAATTACTGCTGGAGTAGTAGAGTCTGTGGACGTACGAACTTGATTGTGCTGGCGGGTTTTGTGAACAGGGAGACGAACAGTCAGGCTGAAAAAAGCTGGGAATTTGTCGGCCAGTTTGGACATTTATCAAACTTCCAGTGAAGACTTAGCATAATGGAGTTAGTCTTTATAATGGTGACGATGTTGATGAAAATGAATATGGCGATGAGCGCAAGGTAGAACTGCATCAATTTGTGTAGGTTTGCCAAATGGCTGCTGCCCACCCAGGGGGCCCCATGCTTGCAGCATCTAAATATACCCCCCCCCCCCCCTTCACTAACCACAAAGTCGGTCCATCAACGCATGACTGTAGCCCAGGAACACATCACATAGTGGACTCTTCCTCAGTGGGTTGCGAACTTCCTTGGAATAGGAAATATTCTTCTTTCATTTTCTAAGAGTTCGCCTATTTTTAGTAAATTTGATATGAAATTTATGCCACTGGAGACCACACAAACCTCTTATTCTTTAATTTTGTGTATCCTGTAATAACAACGTGCGAACTTGAGGGAACTTTTCAGTAACGCTGCCCTGGTCCTTTTTATAATAATAATAATTTGTACGCGTGTGAAACGTGGTATGTCATAGGATGGTTGGTGTTTGGGAACAAGATGCCTAGAAAAATACAGAAAAATTAAGTAAAATTGGGCTTAAATGTCCATATAAATTTGCATGGTCGATGTATTGGTTGTCTTTAGTAATTAAAAATATGTAAGACTCCATATTTTTATATATACATTTATTCTTCAAGTCTATACACAAACCATTTTAAATATCAATTTTAATTTTTAACATCAATATTTAAAATGGTTTGTGTATAGACTTGAAGAATAAATGTATATATAAAAATATGGAGTCTTACAATTATAATTACAGTCTTTGGTAAGTCTTTGCCTGTTTTCAAAATAACGGAAATATAAGATTGTGTGTGGCGCCATAGTATCTGTGTATTTGTTGTCCTTAATAACATTCAACCAGCTGACAAACGTTTATGAAACATGTGTGAACATGGCGTAGCATGAGGCCATCATTATTGTCCCTTAATTTCTTGTCATTAGTAATCCTTGAGGTCTTAAAAATTTCTGAGATAAGCAATTAATCTGGTGATATAAAGCCCTGAAATGCTGTACGGTAATATATTTGCGAAGGATTATAATTAAACTTTTGTTGAGGTACGGTAGCGTATTTATATAATGTAAAATGTCATGACGACCACGAGATAAATGCGGTTCGATTATCTTTCAACACGATTAAGATAACATTTGAATCATCACAAGTACACAGAGAAATTTAATTTGTAGATAAGATATGTAACTACACATTTCTGTATGAACAGTTCCTTATGCGTGTTAAAAATTACAGATGTAGCAGTCTTTCAAAAGTTGAGGTTCGGTCTGACATTGTCACTATATAGGTGGAATAAATTTAAAAAAATTATGCGAGTATTTCTTGTTCTGTTTCACTCAATCTCTGGAACCTAATCACGGGCAACTTCGTTTGCGTGTCCCGGTGTATTTATCCAGTAATTTCTATAGAACTTAAAGAATCTAAACTTGGAATAATACCAAGAGGGCTTTATGGTGCTTCGCCTGTTTATAAACTGCATATTATCGAGTCTGTTTACTCTAGTCGGTTCTGTGCTCAATGCAGGCTATGACTGGAGACTCCAATTCCGTCTTTGCCTGGTTACCGAGTATAAAATTAACCTCATAATTACAGTTATTGATGAAAGCTGTCCTCTGAAGGCTTCTTAACAATTTTGCTGATTTTTACTGAGCGTACGTATGAATGTAAAATTGTTGCGAACTTTTCAATCAGACGAATCACAATGATAGTCAAAAATTTTAGAATAATAATAACAACTTAAACCACGTAATGTTTTCGACAATATTCATCTAAATAAAAAAAACCAACCTGTAGTGATCGTCCTTAATTGTATATCAACAGCTTAACCTTTCTAGTTTCACATGACATAAAATCGGTCTGCTTGCCGATTGTATAAGATTTAATGTACCTGATGTAACTATTTACAAGATTTATCTCTAAGAGGTAAAATTATCGATTGGAAATGCACTTCGATCACACAACATTATGTACTGCGTGATAGAAAATGTTGTTACCAAGAAACTTATCTCGTAAACTTTAGTCGATGAGAACTTTATAATATAATAGCAGTTATAAGGTGCTCAAAAATGTGTTTTTCAACTAACGGTGGGAGAAATAATAAGATATAATGAATTAGTTTCTTTAACTACGTGTTACTTAAAACGTAAAAAGTCTGTTGTCTTCTCACAGGGCACCTCAAAACATGTATATTAAAATCTGATATAGAAATAAAACTCTCTGTAACTTGCTCAGCTTGTTACAGTCTGCTTTAAATATATTCTGAGTAAGAAGTTTAAGCCTACTGAACTTAAGTTGGTGAAAAAGAGAAGACATGTTCTCAGAGAACTTAACTACTGGGTCTGAGAGTAAAATGAAACTTTCATGTAGGTTAACAAAGTTTCAGGATGTATGTAAGCCACAGATGTTCAAAAATATGTTTGTTAAAACATGTTACACACTTCAAGTGGAAAGAAAAATGAAAACAGCTCGTTCCTTAAATGTAAAAGGACTGTTCAGTTACCCACACGATGCATAAAATATGTTTGCAAAGAAGTTATCTCGTAAACTTTAAGCCGGAAATAAATGGATGCCGGCGACAAGAAAATTAAATTTAAAAATAGCTTTGTATGTTGTATATCTGGAGTCGTCGTTTGTTGCTGTAACATTTATAAACACAGGCATGCGCGCTTCTATCCCAACTTGTTAGTTACATCAGGATATTAAAATTGTTTCCACGAACTGTGCAAGCAACTTCCGTTTTGTGTCTTTTAAAAAGACCAACATGGAGAGGATTTTTTTAAAAAAAAAATCTAAACAAGCCTTAATTAGACTGGATTAATCCCGATGTAAATGTCATCAATGCGAAAGATTAGATTAGAGGTCTGCACGGACGAAATTTTATAATTTTACCCGGTCCGGCCCGCGGAAGATTTGGCCCGAGCCCGAAGTTTATCTTCAGATACGATGTTGCCCCTTCCCCGTCTAAGCCCGAATTCCTTTTATTACACCCCGGATGAAGCCCAGTCTACGTAAAATCTGCCTTGACACGTCGGTACAGTTTTCGTTTAATGTATAAATGCCAGTAATCCTTGAATCAATTATTTAACGACGATCTTCAGACATCTGAGATGATTCTGGATTTTGAGGAACGGTACTCAGATATCGGGAGCCAAGTTTGTAAAGTGTGGAAAACCTGAAGTCTGATTTCGAAAGGGCTCTGCGAACTCATTTTGAGGGTGGTCCTAAAGCTCTATTCTGCGATTCAAAATACCACTGGGGCTTGGCGATTGGCTTGTCTAGGAATAAATGTGGTTTAAGTTCCTGTAATCCAATACTGGAAACAGTCTGTTGGTAAGATCCATTCCGGTACAGTCGCTCACCTCGCCTGTCCAAACAAAACAACGGCTAATGTAAAAATAACAAATTCGCCAGAGACAAGAGGCTGCCACATGCATTGAAGCCATACGTAGTTCCATCAGCGACGTGTGTTTTCTGGCTTGAACCATTCCCCAACGCAGTTCTATTAAATTGCCCAAAGGTTCTGATCTGTTAAAAGCAGATACACAGACGTCGTGAAGGTAATACGCGAATTTTGCAAGTTTTAATTGCTAACCCATCTCGTCTAATGGTTATTTTAAAACATTGCAGAATATAAAATATGATAATAGAATGCAGCAAGAATTTATCCGATGCTCAAGAGAACACGCCGATGGATGAAATGCAGGGTTACCACACTTTGTTGTGAAACGTGCAGAAACACATTTAAACTCAGATAATGACGCATAGGAGGGAGGATAATATTAAATTGGATCTTATGTTGTCGGTCAAATAAGACTTCTTCTTGAATGTTGCTCCGTGTGGTCTGGTAGATACTGACTGACGTTTCAAATGTGCTTACTGCCTCCATCATCAGGGCGATTCATCTAACAGACAGTACTGAGCGACATGTCAGAAGACACTCGTTATTTTACACTTCGCAGTGAGAATCTGAAATGTCAACCAGGTTATCGGTCGTCAGATATTGAGGCTGGCTTCAAATGTAATGATTAAATAGTCGCTGACTTCTTCAAGGGGTGGACCTCCAGCTTGGGTAAGGGATTCAGAGTGCTTATTTTTTCAATGCAAAATTTCCGTTGCAAATTTTTTATTTGCGAATGAGAGGAGGCTGTAACTGATTCAGGATCATCTCCATTGGGTGGGATTTGATACCGGGGGCGTTGCACTGAACTGGCTCAGACCAGATACGAATATATTAATAACTGAACTGGTTCAGATGGAGTCAGATGAAAGCCTTTTTTTTTGTGAACCTAATCATCACAATGGAGGCTCTTTAAACCCCAATTTTTTCGAGGATGTCGTTAAAAATTTGTGGCCATCAAGGGGTTGTGATGCCGTAAGTTAGTCACTCTCTGTATTTACAACCCGGAAATAAACCTCGCTGTCAGTCAGACGAAACTGTCTTCGTCAGTGGGATTGAATTTGTTTAACACCAGAACGGTAGATGAGTCAGGCGTGGGCTGAACGACACCAATAAATGCTACTCTCCCTTCCCCCCCCCCGCTCCCAAATCTACAACAGTGTTCCAAAAATACATTTTATAGGCGAAATCTGTGGGGCATTCAGTGCTGCATGTGGGGACATGCGTATGGAAGAAGTTTTCTTTGAAGAGGTCTCTGAAAATTCTCACACGATTTATTGAATACTGAAAGTCCTGAGGTCTGGAAGTCTTGGGTTCTGTTCTCTGTTCGAGGCGAATTTCCTCGCAGCAACTGGGCCGGACTCAACGACGTATTTTTGTTAAACTTATAAACCAATGAACCTGATTCCATTCTCACTTCGAATATAAGAGAACTCAGTATGAATTATTTACGATTAGTACAAGGCAGTGAGACCATAGAACTTCTAACAGCCTCTGAACGGTTCGGACAACTTTGTATTTAAGTGGACACAAATGGAAGAATTGTATTCTCCACGATATTCGAAGCAGAAATACATGCTAACATATGTTAATGAGATCATATTATTTAATCAGTGTAAATATTTGATATTTTAGATTAATTTTAGAGTGATTAAGTGCAGTTAAAGGCCAGAATAGTACTCTAAAACCTGAGGCTTACCCTGAAAATATATGAAAATATGTCCCTTAAGATGACCGCTTAGAGGTTGAAACATGTCGCCGTACTGTGACTATAGAATTAATTTGTGTTGTAGTGTGATTGAAATTAAGCATATTGCAAGAAATGTGAGAATGAATAGCCAACTGGTAGTGTTGTTTTAGACCGGTAAAAACAAAATTAACTAGACCCGACATTAAAATTGCTGGAATCTATTCAGTAGATTCGAAATTCACACAAATGGGTGATAATATGGACGGTTATCTTTATATTTTAACAATATAAGTGACTAAAAAGTCCAACATTGAAATGCAGTGTAGCTCTTCATAGGATCGAATCCCACTTGAGTCAGAATGTCTTACTTTACACACTGCTGTCATTATTTTAACATTTTCTAATATTCTTTTGTTTTTATAAAAAAAAGGCCACCATTTAACTATATATTCTGTGTTATATTTGTCCGACGACATAACCTCAAAGTTTCTCACTCTCACCATGTTTATAATATTTTATCACACTTATTTGTACGCGTGTTTTTAATTTCTGCATACAAAATTTCATATGAATAGCAGAATGGTACACTACTTAAAATGGTCAGACTGAAAGCAAAATTAAGATGTGGCACGGTTGCCATGTTGTTTTACGTTGTTGAGAAAGTTATAAAACAAAAGTAGCCAAGTTTTTCGCATATCTGTTACCATACATCGTTTCAGGTTCGTACATTCATGGCGCTAGTGTCGCTGCCACCTCACAAGTTCGTAGATTCGCCATGCTGTTATTACAACGAATATGAAATTAAAGAAATACGAACTTAAAGTAGCTTCCGGTAATATAATGTCCGTAGAACTCAGCTACTGTTATAATTTCTCCGTCTGCAATATGAACTTCGGATTTGCTTGTATCCGCCTACTACTCGAATATTAGTCGCTGTTGAAACGTCTCTGGCGCAGTTTGAGCTCTAGCTTTCTAGAATGTTTCCTGTAGATTTACTCACCTCCACGGTGTAACTTGGTCGGTACTCATCTTCCTGAAGATGTTCTAGTCTAACCCAGCGTGCTTTACGTGTGGCCGATATCCTTGCAGGTCCCGTCTGCACCACCCACCGGCTTCTACTCTGCTAACTACTGCAGGAACGACGCCCCGACGGCATGCGTCGCTATCGGCGCGCCGGTCAACCTCGTTCGCGTTCTATCTCTCTCTCTCTCCCCGCCGATTTCTCTTTCTTCCCATTGGCTACAATTTACATGTGCATCTCGGGGTCCGTAACGATAGTCTTGGTAATTAATGATTTGTTTTGGGTACAAATGTGAGGCAAAAATTGAAAGTTGCGCGAAATTCTATTTCTGGCTTCTGCTCGTCCACGTGACAAGAGATTTAGCCCCAAATTCAACAGATGTTGAGTTCGATTTCTGGAACCTTACAGTGGACACTGTGAACGCCGTTGTAGATCAGAATAACGTGGAAAGCCCGAAATGCAGGTGATCATTAAAGTACGAATTCCGATACGTTTATTTGTACTGTAAATGTAAAGGTACTTAGTATAAGTAGGATTTGAGGTTCTTACGGCGGTGAATACGAAGATGGCTGTCTTCCGGGTTGGCGTTTTTTTTTTACTCTCATAGAAGTTTACCGACGTTTCAGAGGTCCTTGCTGCCAAAGAGTACATCGTTCCAATGTTGTTTATCTAAGGAATAGTTATTTTGAGTGAGGACAGAATCTCTGGAGGTATTTATTTACTATAAATGTGCAGGAATAAAATAAAATTACAGCAAATTAATAAATAACTAAATAAGATAGGAAATAACACAAGAACGGAAAAAATAAGCGGGAAATAGAACAAGAGAGAAGCAAACAAAACAAAAAAGGACGCAAGAAGAAAAACAATGGAGAGAATAAAAGAAACATAAAAACAGACAGAGATTACCTTTGATAGTTCGTTTCAAAAATCGTGATTTTTAACTTAAAACTTTAATTGTAGGTCTACAAACTATCGAAAATTATATTCAGAGCCACAGTACGTCATCATCCCATGCTGTCGGACACAGGGCAATCGGTTTACGCTATAAATAACAATTAGAAACGGTTTCATCACGCAGTGCGTCCGAAGTAACAATAAACTGACTGCAAGGAATATTGGGCTCTACTCTGGTATGCGTGCCAGTTGCTAGATGAGACGGGTCGCTACTAAGTTGGCGAGGAGACAGCACAGAGATGTGGGAAGGCCATGGGTCTCTGAAAATATCACAAGGCGTGGAGGGCAATCGCTCCTTGAGGTACTAGAACATTGTCGGAAGCAACAGGCAATCAGTAATACACATACCCCACTCTCAGAAGCAAAGAGTTGGTGCCTAGATTAACAAAGTCGTCAATACTTAATTAACTACTGGATTAAATGTTCATCTTACTCCTAAAATATGTAACTAGCTAGCTGCTTAACTAAGTAACTAACTGGTTAGCTATGTACTTTACTGACTGACAAACGATCTAACTAGGTGAGTGGTTAACTGATTGACTGATCAAATAAGTAACTAAATAGGTGACTAAGTAGTTAGCTAGGTGCTTAAGTCATTGACTACCTACATAGGTATTTAACTAAGCAACCAGCCAGCTAGATACTTGTCTAAGCAACTAGTTAAGTTCTCAACTCACGAACTACCCAGCTAGATGTTTTTAACTGCGTAACTAGTTAGCTAGATGATTAGCTGCTTGCGTGGTCGAGTTCTTATCGCCCATACCTTCATTTTCACGTGATTTTCGCAATTTTTCGTACAAGTATAAGAGGTGAGGGGAGTTTTCGGAGACCCTGGCTATATTCCTGGAGTCTTGCCCAGCGACGTTAAAGCTTGTGACGACTTTCATTGCGATGGGCGTGAGGAACGAAAGAAAGTCAATTCCTGGAGGTTCAGAGGGTTTAGAAATCAGCCAAGCTTACGATCTGTGGAAGGCGTTCCGATCGCCCTGTTTTTTCATGAACCCCAGCCGTTCGCAGACGACAGCACTGTTGCTCGAATTCGTGTGCTGAGAGGAACAGCTGAACCGAACTGTACATTTGGCAATGTAAGCCAAAGCTGCAGCCAACTAGCGGACAGGGATGTCCAACAAAGATGTGGGTCACAAATTCATGACATCA
Source organism: Zootermopsis nevadensis (assembly GCF_000696155.1). The sequence goes on along the minus strand of NW_019059865.1, from coordinate 541,302 downwards.
AATAAGGCGTGATACGATTTGTTCTGCCTTCTTCTTCTTCTTCTTCCCCGTTTTCTATCTCCTTTTTTAGGTACGAAACGGGAAGACAAAAAAATTCTCCGAATTTAATATAATCTTAACTCCTTCATAAACGTAATTCTGGTTTAGTAATGCTGGCCCCAATTATTTTAACATTGCCGAATTTACGAAGGATCCGTTCGTTCAGAATTTTTTTAAATTCTCATTAAAGCCAAGTGATCGGACTACGTTGAAACAGGAGAAACCATAACTAGGCCTTTGTCATTACGGACAACAGGGAGAAAAACGTCCATGCCCCTAGCGAGATTTTAATCTGAGATCCCGGTGTCAGGGGCCTACGACCACCCCCATTTGAATATCATTGGTCTTTCCGCAAGATCTTGGCTCGTTTTGGAAGACGCACGCAGATCGACTGTTACAATGAAGCTAATAAGTGGACTCCGCTTCAGAAGCAAAGTTGAAGCCCACGGCTGGCATCAGACATTGCCAAAAGGTACGTAGTCTGTCGAGGACTTGTTAACTCGGACGTAACAAACAGCAGGGCCACCGGAAGAGGGAAAAAGAAACAATGAGAACACGTGGAGAGGCCATGGGATCTTGAGACCCACTTCTATTGTTTACCTATGGTTCTACTGACATTTCTGCGTCTGGGTAAAACCACTGCTGTTTCCGCCTCATCGTACAATCTCATGAGACGCTAAAATAAACTCTTCAGCAGATAGCGCGTCGTTGAATAGCCTATAAAGCAACAAACTGTATTTATCGTGTGCAAGTACAAGGCGTTCAAGGAAGTAACCATCTCTCATCTGCAGTCTTTCCTGTCCTCGCGTTTTAGAACATAAGCTTAACGTCACATTTCACAACATTTATGTTAGTGGGTTCTGAAAAACTAGTAAATCATGTGAAATCGTGGCTAAGTAGATGGGTGCAACAGAGGTAAACCGAGATGGAATACGTTTGGAGAGTATTCAGGCCTCTTGGCGATTAGTTTACAATCTTTTAGGTTAGGTTACCATATGCTACCTGTAAAATCGAATCACTGCAGTGCATAAATCTAAATTTTGGCTGTTGTTTTCGATGGTGTTTAAAAGCAGTGTCCTGAGGATAATATTTAGACCCAAGATGAAGTAACTCTTAGAGTAATGAAATCATGTATGAATGGAAAGAGAAGAAATGCAGAATACACACAGAATGTGAAGGTGTGGACTGAATTCAACGGACACCAATGGCGGACTCTTATGAACACCTTCGGGTATCATTAAATCAGATGATCACCTGTAGAACGATTAGCTGTTCAAGAATACCATGAACTTTGAACCCAGAAGCAGGAGGTTCACCTTTGAGTTGTTGGGTGCCTGTGGCCCACACTCGATGGACCAATGCCCAAATCACAGCATTCTTCGTGTCTGTCCTTGTCACTTCACACCGTGCAGTTGTGCATGTCCCTGCTGGAGTACCCGCTAAAATATGCGCTCCTCGCAAATATGCCAGAAATATCACT
>NW_019059865.1:525394-539760 GCF_000696155.1 Zootermopsis nevadensis | reverse complement strand
ACTTTGACACATTACCATGGCGAGTGTCACACGAACACGTGTTAGAACCCACTTCCACAAACATGTCTACACATTACCTGACCCAGGGTAAGCCCTAAAAACTCATGAAACGAAACCCAACCTTCGGGAAGTTCTCACAAACGACGTGTATCGATTCTCCAAAAACTTTTAGAAGTATAATTACGTAATTCACGAAGGAAGATAAATTTCAAGTGATTGGTTTGGCAAATTACAGGTAATATGAAACGCAGGTTATGAAACAGCAATTATACGTCTGTAGTAATTTTTGAAGTTGTGCCCCTTTTACACTGGCAACGTCGATATTACGATAAATATATTCTCAGGTTGTTGGTAAGATATATTTTAATTCGCCTGTGTATCTAGGCTATATGCCTTCAATTTCTCCACATATATCTATTTATCTATCTTCCTGCCTAGTTTTATAACTCCAGCTATAGAGAATATATGTCTCGTGTTCGTTTTCTTACCCTCTGGAGTCATCTGGAGTAGATGCTGAGTCTGGAAGAGGAGAGGACGCTGAAAGGCGGCTGCTGTTTCTGCTTAAGGACTCGCACGACATGTCACGTTGTTGAAGAAGTTCACTGTCGTCTGAAGACCCTCCCTCGTCATTCTCTGCCATCCAGTACCTTTCGAATATCAAGCTACCACTTCCAGCCAGAGAGGACTCATAAGACGTGTTGCGTGGTTCTTCGCTGCTGGTATCATTTCCTTCTGCATCATCGTCTTCGTCTTCCTCGACATCACTGTCTTCATCTTCATCACGTCCGTCATAAATTTCTGTAACAGATGCTTTGATTTTTTCAAAATCTTGAGGAGAATAATTTTGAAGAGATTTGTTTAACACCAACTTCAACAAGCTGTTACTTTTGCTATTTGGGAACATTGTAAATTCAGGAGAAATGGGTCTCTTGAGTACATCAGTTGTGGTCTGAATTCTTGGTTTCTCAGTTACATGTTTAATCTTATATGCTTCCACATTTCTGCAACAAGAAACCCCTAATTTTACATTACGTTGTTCCTCTATAATCCCTGTCGCTTCATTATTAGATTTAATTTGAATCTCGGTGATATTTTCCTGTGACAGATCTACATTATGAGACATCTGGGGAGATTCTGTATATGTGCAAAGATGAGGTTTATATAGGTTATCTGTCATTTGTGGTAACTCTGAAGTGATTTGAAGACTTCCTTGTGGTTCTTGTAAATTATGATTCACTTTTTGAACCTCACGGTATATCTGACTATGCCCCTTTGCATACCGTGCATTATTATCGCAGGGTCTTTTCCCCGTAGAAACTTGCTGATTGAAGTAATTGTCCATATGCTGTGTCACAGAGGATACTTGATTAATCACCTGTGTCTGATACATCGTCGGTGGCATCTTCGTGGTTGTTTCAAATCCAGCACTGGTGAGGGGTTGAAATTGTTGCTTCGTTCTACTATCGAAGGCAGTGGGTGTGTAGGCCATCTTTACAATAGGATCTTCCTGACTAACAGCTACAGAATGCCGTCTTAGCATATCAACTGGTCTAAACTCCATTTTAGGCTCGGAATAATCATCTGCAAATGGCGACTTTGACCGCCTAATCCATTCACTGGGTCTGTGTAGAACAGGAACAGGACCCCATATACTTGCAGGGATGTGGTCTGACTTTTGGACCAATAGCTCTAAATTCTTCAGGGGCTCTCGAATCAGGTCTATTGCCTCCACGTGGAGCAAGTCGTTTGCATTGTACCCCTGAATCCTCAAAACGATGTCCCCTGGAACGAAGTACTGGGAAGCAAGCGTACCAGGAAACACCTGGAACACAAAACCTGTGAGATTAGGCGGCACGCAGTGAAGACGACATTCATTTATTGCTTCTTAAGTTCTTTAAGAATGTTATTTCACCGTCAGAGGATTATCATGAACAGTTAACAGGCAGGCAGTGACCTAGCCAAGATATGAAGTCTAGGGTATTGCGTATATACCATATGTTTTCCAAATCAGTGGTTCTTAAGTTTTCTGACTTAGTTACCGATAAAACTACGCCTGCAATGTGTTTTTTCGAGGACTGGTATTCTGTGCGACATTGTGCAGTAAACCCACATCCGTTTATCTACAGATATGATCATGACTGCCGCCATTAAACACACAGGACAGAGGGTGAGAATGGGGTGCAGAAGAGATGGAGTGACCTTTGAGGGATGAAGTGACAGGAGGGTAGAGAAGAATGTTAAATGAGATTCTACATAATTCTTAATCTTCTGCAAACATCATTAGTACGAGAGAATCAGAGATGACGGGATGACATAATTCTTAATCTTCTGCAAACATCAATAGTACGAGAGAATCAGATATGACGGGATGGGCGAGGCATGTAGCAAGCATGGGATAGGTAGGAAATGCGTACAATATTTTAGTTGGAAAGCCGGAAATAAACAGAGGGTACGTGTCCTCATCCTTCCTTCAACAATTTCTGTCTGCTCTGGTATAATATTTCATCACAAAGCAAACACGGAACTTTTGTTGTTTTTTCTGTTGCGCAAACTTTGCTGTTACTAACACAGAGTGCAGTTTCCTTTCCACTTCGTAGTGGACTTTTCCATGTAACTGTAATTTAAATCATAATTAGATTTTGTATCATGAAAGTCTAATTAGGCCGGCCGCAGTGGCCACGCGGTCTGAGGCATGGACCTCGTTCACCTGGCCGCTGGGACCGTGGGTTCGAGTCCCACTAAAGCCATGGATGTTTGTCCACATCTTTCTGTGTTTGTGTAGGTAGAGGCCTTGTGTCGGGCTGATCACTCATCCAAGGAGTCCTACCATTGTCCAAATAGATCAATCGAATAAATAAAAACCTCGACACCTGAGGGTAAAAGAGTGTGAGAGAAAGAAAGTCTAATTGGTTATGTAAAATTTAAATCTTAATTAGATTTTGTATTATTTAAGTCTTAGATTTTGTGTTATTTAAATGTTAATTGAATTTTGTGTCATGTAAGTCTAATTAGATTATGTGAAATTTAAATCTTAATTAGATTTTGTGTTATTCAGATCTTAATTAGATTTTGTGTTATTCAAATCTTAGTTAGATTTTGTGTTATTCAAGTCTTAATTAAATGTTGTGTTCTAATAATTAGGTCTATAAAATTACGATATTACCTGTTCTTGATATGTGTATGAAACTTGGCCTCATACCTTGAGGGCAAGGGTGTATTTGAAAACAGCATGACGAGAAGAATATTTGGACTTTCGACAAAGGAAGTAAACATGAAAATACTGAAAATTATAAATAATTAAGAAACTTGACATTTTGTACTAATCACCAAATATCATTACAGTTTCAAATTAAGTTTGATTAAATTGGCAGGATATGTATCACGGATGACGAGGGTCACACATGCATACAAAACATAGGTGCACGCCTTATACAGGAGCCTCGTATTTTTGGTGCACGATAAGGACTTAAGTCAAAACAAATTATGTTTCAAAACCCTTATTTCCTAGCATAAAAGATGGACTAAAACAGTGGATAATAAAAAAACAATGCCTATGGACTGGAATATCTTTTTTCCGGATAGGGTCAATGCCTGCCGCTTGTGGACAGATAATGAACCTTCGAGTTTTACGAAAGGCTGAGAAATATCGGGATATACAACTGTCAACTTCTCAAGACGGACTCTCCCCAATGACTTTAGTTTGTTAGTATTGTTTGATACCCTTTCGAACGCTGTACAGACTTTAGAGCTACGTATGTTCTAATTTAAGGCATATTTTTTAAAGTGAGAGTTTTATAGTTGGAAGAACATTACTGGCACAAAGGATATGTGTTCGTATGCAGAAGAATATTGTGGTACTTTAATATTTTGTGGTAATGATTCAAAAGATAATAAAATATTTTTGTGCTTTGATAAAGAAAATAAATTACTGCGTTTAATATGTTTCTGTCCATCGTTCACGGTGCGACGTCGACATGTCAAAATAAATTACTGCGTTTAATATGTTTCCGTCCATCGTTCACGGCGCGACGTCGACATGTCGAATCCCACTAATAACTTCAACAGCTGATACGTGTGTTTTTAATTCTTTTCTTTCGTTCAGTTCGGTTTATATCAGAAATTATATGTTCCCTGAGTTTGCTGTTCATTTTATCTTCGGATGCGGTTTCGCCATAAATAAATATAGCAACGTCACACGTGACCACGAGACGGTCCAAATCGCTTCAGTTTCTCTGCCAAGTTTATGGGATTTTCCTTTCCGGAAAATAACAAGAGTGTAAATATATAGGCCTACTCCATTTAGGAGTACACTGAGTTTCGAACTGCATTCTTCAGAAGGTTTGCCTTCCCAGACGTAAGTCTTCCTGTAACTCGTAGCATGTATGGCCACCCTAATGTTCAACATATTCTCTGTGGTCTCTGAAAAGAAACGGGTAACCATAACAGCTGCTAACTTTCAAAATATGGCTTTTGAGTTGCGGTAAATCGGTCCTATAGGACAAATTTACGCCTACCATATTGCTGACTAGAATTTGCTGACTGTCATTAACAATCAGCAAACCAACAGCTGAAAGACACTGTAGCTTCCTATTATAACAGTAACAAGGTTTAAAATGAGTACTCGGAGTACATTGACATTTCTTCCCAATCCGCAGCAGTCATGCATATTGCCTAACCCGTAGAGAAATCTCATGAACGAGCCGAAAAGGAGTTTTTTCGCTCATGTTAGAGCATGAAGAACAACTGACTGGCTTCATTGCGTAAACAGTATTTTGATCCAAGAACAGCCTATCTAAGTGACTTGGCAGATCACTTATCTCCCACACTCAGTGGATTTTTCCCCCCATCACAGATTTTCCTGAAACTCATTTCCGTATTTAAAGTTGTATTTTAAGAAATGATGGACCTTTTTTTAAATTACCGATTCACTGATTTTGGCGATATGTCAAAATTTTGCCATGTAGTTGCCCGATGTCCAGAAGATGGCGTATTAAAACAGGACTTGATATACTCTGCAGTGGATTAGTCGATATAACAGCACCTGCGATTTATCGTCTACCGCGTCCACGACTGGCACACATTCGTGCCATCACCTGATAATTCTTGACTTATTTAAAGACGACTTTTAAACATGTGGAACATTTGCACATATGAATTGGAAAAGTTTTGAAATGAAACAGCTGTTGTCCATATATAGACACTGTTCCACCATTTGCACATTGGACTTCCCGAAATTATAGTTATAGGCCCGCATTCAGTCAGCTTTCATGGCCATAAAGCCATCAAGGAGTACTCCTAAAAACTGTGGAGTACAGACATTTTTTTCTAGAAGGCTTCTCTCCAACTTATTTTGCCTTAATATCGATTCTACTGAAGATACAAATCTTCAGTAGAATCGATATCAAAATAACACTGTATAATACTGCCTACGTTCACAAATAATTTTGTGTTTCATTTACGTCCAAATTTTATATAAAAATACAAATTCTTTTATATAATAAGCCTTTTTTTAATTTCCTAGAAACCTGTTTTGATCTACGTCGCTTTATCGTTCACAGATGTCCTCAGTTTTTATAACCCCACACAGTTGATACGATGTCATTATACCCTAAACAACACGCTGTCCACCTGACACCCCTACCTCATCACCATCTGTAATCATGTTCCCATCTCATTTGATGCTATATAACCTCTGTATTTAAAATTAAGTCGTTAAATTTTTTATGGTTCCTTTTAGAGGATTCTGAAAGTTGGCAGCACTGTCACAGAGTTCTTAAATTTGGTACCGCACAGACTAACAGAGGCTCGTGCCTTGCCGCTCTGTTAACAGAGGTCATGGAGCGATTTATATATATATATGTGGTGTTCAGGCTCTTCAAAATGCATTCTTGATGGCAAATTGCCATTGCCATTGCAATGCAGGGGGAAAACCGCCTTGACATTTTCTTATGTGACATCAGGGACCTTCACTAAAAGTTATCGAGCGAATTTAATTTTTATTTATATCGGTGTACAATATGTACGTATTCACATGAAGAACGAGAATGTCGTAGCCAATTCCAAGGTGCTTCCACCTAGAGGGACTTGAAAGAGTTACGAAGGCATCGATCACTATAAACACACGTCCAGTTTCCAAAATTGGAACTTCCCAAATGCCGGGTAGGTATACGAGTTACCGCTCAACTAATCAGCTCATTAGGTTGTGGGAGGGGGGGGGGACCATTTGTTTCTTATCTGCGTATTTTATTACATTTTTCTCTTGAACGAATAATATTTGTCACTTTTGTGCGCCAAGTACAGTAATGCTTATGATAAAATATGCATCGTCCGTTCATTCTTAACCTCGACATTAGGACAGAGATGAGTGGTCAGCTTCGTGATTCGATGACTGTACCCCCCAGAAATATAACATATTCCAGAGATGAAAGAATGTTAACAAAGTGGATCTTACATAAATATCTTTACCACCTGGAAATGCTTTAATCTCTATAGGCTACAATGGCGAGCTTTTGTTGTGGCGGTAATGAGCCGTCGGGTTTCTTGTGCCAAGGAATTTCTTGAAGAGTCATTATACGTTGCTTGTAGCATTAAGTTAGTTGGTTAATGAACAGACAGAGAGTTACGTCCGACCTTATGATCCGGTAGCTCGGGCGATAATTAGATCATAGCATGTCTCCGTATAATTAAAATAGAAACAATCAGCTACCTCTCTTCGGCTACTACACAATCAGCTGTGAGAAGCACACAGCTTTGAGAGGGCTTCTCCATTTCCTTGTTCCTTATCTATCATTCTTTCATTATTTCTTAATTCTTGCCTCTATTTTGGAATTAAAATAAAATTAATACGCCGTACTTAAACATGCTTAATCTTACATCTTGGGAGCTTAAGCCCCCTCAGAAGCGTGGGGCTACAGCCCCGAACTGAGGGACGGAAGTGTTAAAAGTAGCCTTGATGTAAGTTGACCGAATGTAACCCAATGTTACATATTTTTCGAATTCATGGTTTCCCGCAAGCAGCTGCTAATTCTTCGCGACCGTCCGATGTTTCTGAACTGTTAGCCGGAGAATTAGCCCGTGATGTTGTGTTGTGTGGAGAGCAGATGCAGGCCACCGGATGCAATAAGACTTACATTGCAGCATTTCCGGATAATCATTAATCCAGAGGTTCTCTTTCTACCTTTTCCGGACCTAAGGCCAAATTCACACCTGCTTATCGAAACGTCTTGGAAATTTATTAAAAACGCTGCTGACATAATGTATTTAAAACAGGCTTGCGTATAACTCAGTTTGCTCAAATAAAATTATTCATTAGTGAGATTTAACATTGCTTTACTTAAGTAATCTAGGTTTAATTTATGTTTTGGTATTCGCATGCATCCTTCCAAGTGTTCATCATCAGTAAGACGCATTCCAGATCTTGATTTGACCTTACAGAGATTTCTGAATACGGGTCGCCATGATTGTTTTCAATTGTCAGACTTCATAATTTGTTCCCTTCGCCATTATTATTAGGATGAGGATCGCTATCTTCTGGGTTGTTGCGCCGGTTAAGAGGTTCTTGCTGCTTCCATCACCAAGGTGTTGATCGCCCTGATAATGCTGATGATGGAGGCAGGAAGGACCTCTGAAACATCACTAAACTTCTACGAAACAACACGGTACAACAACCCAGAAGTCAGCCTCTTCATACTCGCCGCCTTGAGAACTTGAAAACTCTCTCAATATTAAGATCATTAAATCAAAGAGTGTGACGTGGGTGGGGAGATGGAAATGCACACATAATTTTCGCCGGGAAACCTGGAACGAAGATACCACTTGGAAGATGTAGGAATAGGTAGTAGGATAATATTAAAATATATTTTATGGCGACAGCGTGAGAGGGTGTGGACTGGATTTATATGTCCCATGACTATTAGTTCGTCAAATTGTGTTCGTCACGAAATTTGTTAATTACAGGAAAGTGATGTGGTTTGTTACATCTGTTTTGTTGTTAGGTCAGAAGTCTAGTTATTACGCCTAAATTGTGTCGTGTTAAGCGGGCTAGTAGCTATGTCATTGTGCCCCAGCTTCCAATTTCAACCTAAAGGACGTTCTTTCTTAACCTTGGCATTGCCGTTGGAATAATTCCAAATTGAATTACGTACCTTGACAATTGTTAGAGGTTTGGCCAGATCTTTTCCACCCGAGATTCTGAATCCCCACTGGACATTGCTGTTGTCTCTCTGCAAAAGGATGTTCAGCAACTTGGGTGCCATCTTCACTGACCTTCCAGTGCGATTTCCGCCTTAATTTCCGCCTTGTCGTCCCAGGTCTGAATCAGGTTACGTCTCACGCACTATAGTTTGCTATTCTTCGCGTCTCTGAAGAAATGTAAACACTGCATAGTCACCGTACATCTTGCAGCTGCTGGTAACAGGATGTTCAATAACTTTGGCGCCAATTTTGTTTACGAAAGAGAACGCTGGTGATTGTCGCGATCCTCAGGAGTCTGACCGCCCCAAACTCAAATTGTTGTTGCTTTATTTAGGACTTCCGTTGTTCTATAACAATCGTATCAGGTTTCGCGCACCAAAGTCTGGTACCACACCCACTCCGAAAGAACAAAATATCACCGGGTGACGTCTAACCTATGCATCAAATGACGCAGTTTACAGCTGGTCATAGCAGCTCAACAAATATTGTGCATTTTGTAACGAGACTAATTAAAAGAGAGCAAGTAGGTTTGATGCGAAAAATTTCCACTGTTTTTTCTTTAAAAAAAACCTTTCTGCTCGCGTGTTGCAGCAGAAAGGTTTCACCAGCGTGAAACTGAATCACCGAGATCCCTCACAGATTCGAAGATTCACCAAGGGGCCTTTGGTAAATGTTTCCTGATCACCGAATCTTAACCACACTGACGTACCAATTGCAAACGCCTTGTGATATAAACAAAAACGAGATGTGACGTTTGCCTACAGCGCACCAGACACAGCGGGTGGCTGTAAAATCCTTCAGTTCCTTTAGCTGACCGAGGTGTGGCTGTCCGACTGTACCTTAGTCTTGGTACTGTTCGGGAGGCTGCAAAACAATGCTGCAGCTGCCATCTCTTAGGTGGTTGCAGAATTAAGGATGGTGCAAGCTTGTATCAGGTGCTGCGATGTTACCAACAGATGAGAACTACGGGGGGGAAAACGGATTATCGGTTACATCTGACGTCGAGAGACGGGAAAATATTGTGGATGATAAATTATGAAGTATATGACATAATTTAAGAAATCAAAATCAGCCTGGAGGGAATGGAGAACACTTCAATATCCAGGCTCAGAAATGCGATTCTAACATCCCGAATACGAAGCCAGACTTGGAAACATTCACGTGAGATTTTGAACATTGATGCAGGTAGCAAAGACAGGTAAATCATATTGAAGGGGTGGCAAGGAAATACGAAGGTGGAGTTCACACCGAAACAACAGGCAACAGATATTACGTGATACGTGTTGCTGGAAGAAACATCAACCATTAAAATGTGAAGTGTTCGCTCTTGAAGAACGTCACTCTTTAAGATTATCGCTGACTGACAGGCGATAAGTGTTCAGAACAACTTTTCTGCCATATCGACGACCGATAGGCATCGGTTATCGCTGGTGCGGGGAGGGGGGGGTTGTTTGTAATGGCTAACTGCGTTATCGCATGCATCATCACAGAAGACAGTTAAGTTCGTGAAAATTATAGAAAATTTGGGTATGCAATGATCATTTCGTAGGATTAGTGGTTCTTCACAGCGGCTAATACGGAGATGTCTGTCTTCTGGGTAAACTTCTACCAGACTACACACGACGCTACAACCAAGAGGATCTTTTCATTTCCTGATATTTTCACAGAGTAACAATTTGAATGCTTGTGTGACTATTTCTGCAGACAGAGGTTTTTCGTATGTGTTATAAATAAGTCATACATGCCCTTCAAATCGTCCGCTAATTTATGGACATTATTGTTTAGACAAACTTTGGCTTCAGAGGGTTAATTTTGAAATATTTAGCTAAATTTATGCGGGTATTTTGGGAACAGAAAATGATGTAGCCGTGTATCAACACCGTAGTTCTTAGAAGAACGTAAATTATTACAGTAATATTGCTTGTAATTCTGCATTTTATCATGAGAAGTTTGACGAATGATATTAAACAATATAAGACATGTACGCATAACGTATCGTAACAGTTCTGTCATTTTCAATATTGACGGGGTGATAACAGTTTTCGAGTTTAAAAAAAAAAATTCCGGAATATGCTATTTTCATAATTTCATAATAAACCTATTTTTGTTAGTGTTGTTCTCGAATGCAGTGGCTTCGGAAATTTTTGACCGGAGGAGAATCCAGCGGAGCTGGCAGACTTCACGTTTAGTGACAAGGTCAAAATCGGGTTCCTCGTCGAAGAGAGGACAGACCCAAGAAACTGTTATGCGGTAACAGGAGGTGAATGAACATATGCCTGAACATGGTTTACAGAAAGCCCGTTGAAAGTGCAGAAGAGGGTTGAAGCTGCAATTAGAATAATTTTAGGGGAAGAAATACCATGAGTATTCAATACGCCCGGCAAGACATACGAAACGAACTTCAGTCCCCTGAGGACGAAGATGGTTCTCGAAACGTTGGTGTTTTGATCATTAAACCAACAGACACGGCTGGTAGCCCCGAGAAAAATTTATTAAACCTGGTTCGAACGTAGTCTGGAACCCCAGCTATCCTTACTGAGTGCTTTTGGCAGTTTTCATTGGACGTAGATTCAAAAATAAACAGGAAATGTGACCACGCTATCTTCGTCATAATTATGTTATCAATCACGTTTATATTTTCTGCTAATATGTTGCAGTTGAAGTGCCTTTGAACCCACTACTAATGAGTCGTGGCCAAATGGTTAACCCTCTGGCTTCGTATTCAAGAGGTGCCTGATTCAAATCTCGACACGGAAATCAGCTTCAGTATAGCCAGGCGAATGTCGAGATTATGCCTTTAATTAGGCTACGACCGCTAATTCAACATATTCGCTAATTATCCTACCTTTCGATGCTACAAGCCTATTGTTTAAAATGAGCTACTGACAGCGTCGTTAAATCGTAAATAATTGTATTGATACGGGCCTGTTAAAGTCTTTGAAGATTTACCTGTATCACCTATATTTCAGTCCTTTATAGTCTGATCATTGCAAATATCTCAATTAATGCTGAGTAACTCAAAGTTATCAAACATCATATTTCGATTAAAACAGGATTTCGATCGATATCGAACGTATGAATTGTTACGAGAATGAAATGGGTGTCGGTTGGAGTCAGTTATGGATTCTGCGAGGCTTATCTGTGGGAAGACCGCTTAGTTTTTCTATTCAGAATTGAGGATTAGGATTGTGAGGAGTCATATCTTATTTTATCCAAGCAGTTAATAGATTACAACTTGGTATGTGTTCAGGTATCTAAGAACTCATGAATTCATAGAATTTTGCACTCTTGCAAAAGTTCTTTGCAGATTAGACGCTATGTCTGATCTGCAATTCTTTTCCTTTTCTTGTGAGTACGAGGCTTATCGAATTTTGTCATGATTATTATTAGACTCTCTAATTCGACTTGGTGTAAGTATTGATCAGACAGGATTTATGATGTCTTTTTTTGGATAGATAAGACACTTGTTCATTTCATTTCCACCTTCAAACCAAACAAGGTAATTTATCGAACTGAGATAAATCCTTCTTTTATCTCAGTCCAATTTCACTCATCATTACGAGATGAGGTCACCATTGGCTGATAAATAAATGGAACGAGCACTTCGGAAATTCTTGTACGATGACAGTGCAGGACACTCCAGTCCAGAATGAAGAAAGAAATATGGGAAGGGCCTGTGAATGGAGCTTGAGATGTCTGTGGGTTAGTTCCGATGAAGCTGTACTAATCCGGAGGCAAAATATCACCCATACCAAGTTCACTTTGTCTGTTCTCCAGTGTGAACCTGCATTTTGTCTCTGTGTCAACAACCCAAAACTTGTTTCGTTCTGTCATTTCTTGTTGAAACCCCCCGTGTAGTCTGGTAGAAGTTTACCTTCGCCCTGATGACGTAGGCTGGAAGGACCTCTGAAACGTTGGTAAAGTTCTACAAGACTTCACGGCAAAATATCCCATCTTCGTTCTGGCCGCTGTGAGAACCTGAAATGTCACCTTGTATGGGCCCTACGTCCTGACCCTCTTTTAATGTGTAAGTTACCCAGTTTCTGTAACTTGTGGTGGTCTGAACCTCGTAAATTGTTTTGAGGCGTGCTGTACGTAGATAACGGGGTAATATTTCGAACCGCCTTTGGTGTCATTTTAAACCGTGCTTTCCAGGAACGCATAGTGCTGGCTAACTGCGTTTACGCACGCCTTTTAACCAAACTTCCTTTCAGTTTAGTACTTCCGGGGAGTGTTGATAGACCCAGTAGACCCAAATGTAGTTCAGCCTATAACTGGTGCGCTCACATGACTTATGAAGTTGGAAATTCCTTGCGTCGTAAATCGCCATTTGCCATTCTGAAGTATTGCTGAAGGCACAAAAGAAAGGCCGTGTTATGACTCGAATTTTACTTGTGAATTTACGTGATAGAATTTGGTTTATGTTTTTTGTTTGTTTGTCATCAGTCTTTCGACTGGTTTGATGTGGTCCACCATTTTCGTCTATCTTGCGCCAATCTCTTCAATTCCTCAAAAATCTACGTCACATAATCCAATCTTTGTCTCCCCGTACACTCCTTCCCTTCAACTGTTCCTTCCATTACCAAATTAACCAATCCTGGGTTCCTCAGAATGTGTCCCACCATCCTATCTCTTCTTCTCGTAAGATTTTTCCATAGACTTCTTCCTTCGCCTATCCTGTCTAAGACCAGCTCATTTCGTACTTTATCAGTCCACTTCCTTCAATAGCACCAAATTTCAAATGCTTCTACCCTTCTTATTTCTGCCTTCCCCACTGACCATGGTTCTCTTCCAAACACATAACTTCAGAAAAATCTTTCTTAACTCCAAGTCAATGTTTGACATTAGTAGAGTTCTCTTTTCGCTTGTGCTAATCTGCTTTTAATGTCTTCCTTGCTTCGTCCATATTTTGTGATTTTGCTTCTTAAATAACAGAATTCCTTCTCTTTTTCTACTTTGTCTTTCCCAATTTTGATATTTAACGGATCATTATTCTCATTTCTGCCGCTCCTCATAACTTTTGTCTTGCTTTCGTCTAACCTTAAGCCGAATTGCTCGCTGAGTAATCTATTTATACCATTCAATAATTTCTCTACATCTTCCTCCTTTCAGCCAAAAGGGCAATATCATCAGATTACTGTCCTTTCCCGTTGAATCTTTATTCCTATCCAGAACTTGTCTTTCACTTCATTGCTTCCTCAACTTAAAAGTTAAACAGCTGCTTTCTGAGCCCTCCTAAGTCAGCGTCTTGTAAGTCATAACTGTGCTTATTATGGGTTTTACACATATCTTGGTTGTAGGAAACTTTATATGCATATAGAATTTTGCTGAGGTTATCTAGGGGAACATGTAATAAGAGGTTTTCACCGCGGTGAAAATGTAGGTCTTGGTCTTATGGGTTCTGAAGCCGTGTGGTCTTTTGAAGGTATCTTCTACCGCAGCGTTTCCCAACCTATTGTACGCGTACGACTGGTACGCGAGCCAATGTTGAGTGGTACACGAACTAAGTAAGAACATCGAAATATAATATTTTCCCTGAATTCATGCGTGTGTTTAATTAGAATTAATGGTACGCCAGCGAAAAAGAGTGAGAACCCATGTTCTGACGTTTCGGAGAAATATACTATTTTGGTCCTGAAGATTGAGACAGTATGTTCCACCTACAAGTCCACACGGCATTACAGCTCAGAAGAAAAACACTGACATCTAAAGGAACAGACTTTTTGAAGACTAGGACAGGGATGGCAGAATTTTCGCGTCATTGATTGCGACAATTTGTTGTGGAGCCTAAAACTATTTTGAACGTGTTAAATACATGGTCCAGTGACTGTGAAGAGCCTTTGTCTGTTAACAGAGACATCGTTGGTTTGTTAGTTTTCTTTTTTATTCATATTCGGTTATTTACTTACCCATTAATGTATATTTATTTAGGAAGTTTGTTAGTTAGTTAATCACGAAGTTATTTGTAAACTTAGAAGAGGAATATGACATCATCACATGCAAATGCTTGAAGCAAATATACAGGTACTTGAAAAGACGTCAACTCAATTTAACTGGCTGGGGATAGGTCCTGTGGCGGACTTTTGTTTTGGTGGTTATGAAAGTGCATGCACTGTTTTCAGTGAAGAAAGACTGGTTATTATGGATGTGGTTAGTTGCGTATTAATACAAAT
>NW_019059865.1:459240-503917 GCF_000696155.1 Zootermopsis nevadensis | reverse complement strand
TCCTTCTTGCCTTCACAAACACCGCGTAAAATCATTAATAACGCGTGCAAAATATCACCGATTTTCAATGCATCCTAATTACACTTTTCTTGGCGCACTAAACAAGTTTTGCCGTATGCCAAGGATTACTAGAGCCCACCCGGATTAAATAATTTCGTTGTCGATTTCTGTCTTCTGGGTTGTTGCGCCGTGTAGTATGATAGATTTTTGGTAAACATTGGTAAACGTTGGTAAGTATCTACCATAATACTACACGGCGCAACAACCCAGAAGACGGAAAACTTCATACTCATCGCCCTGATGATGGAGGCAGTATGACCTCTGAAACGTTGGTTGACATCGACCAGACTACACAGCGCAACAACTCAGAAGACAGAAATCTTCATACTCATCGCCCTGATGACGGAGGCAGTATGACCTCTGAAACGTTGGTTGACATCGACCAGACTACACAGCGCAACAACTCAGAAGACAGAAATCTTCATACTCATCGCCCTGATGACGGAGGCAGTATGACCTCTGAAACGTTGGTTGACATCGACCAGACTACACAGCGCAACAACTCAGAAGACAGAAATCTTCATACTCATCGCCCTGATGACGGAGGCAGTATGACCTCTGAAACGTTGGTTGACATCGACCAGACTACACAGCGCAACAACTCAGAAGACAGAAATCTTCATACTCATCGCCCTGATGACGGAGGCAGTATGACCTCTGAAACGTTGGTTGACATCGACCAGACTACACAGCGCAACAACTCAGAAGACAGAAATCTTCATACTCATCGCCCTGATGACGGAGGCAGTATGACCTCTGAAACGTTGGTTGACATCGACCAGACTACACAGCGCAACAACTCAGAAGACAGAAATCTTCATACAATTTCATTTCATTCCTTCTTTAGATTTCACATTAAAGAAGACAGAACATAAACCACCAGAGACAGTGATCGTGCTTTCAGGAAGTGTCAGAGGCCATTGTTCAGGCCCCATATTGCAGTCAATCTCTGTCATGAAGAACCTGTTGGCTGTCGTAGCAAGGAACGAAGCCCGGACAGATAAATGTAGCAACACCTGAGATGGAAACAGAGGATTTCTGTCATCACTACCACTGCGGTGGCTGGACCAAAAGATTCAGCATCAGAGCCCGTTCTTGGACACAGACCTGCCTTAGCCAATTTCATCCATCTTCGATATTCAGAACGTATTTCTCTAAGATCCGCCTTAACGTGATCCATCCTCGGTCTTTCAAGTGGAAGATAACCAAAATATTTCCGCAACAAATTATGTAAGCATTTCTTGTCTCCTCCAACCTAGCTACATTTCAAACCCATTGTTTGTACTGAAAACACTGGGTATCCTATATAAATCACTGTTTACTATGAAATTAAGACAATTAAAGGAATAGGCTGCAATTAGGAAATGCTTGTTATTTTTTATGTTCAAAAACTGTTTCCTGTTACGTTTAAAAAAAATATGAAGATCGAGATTAAAACAATTTTACCACGTGGTCTCAGTTGTGAAATCCGGGTGAGTTTAAACGTATTTTACGTATATTTTGTATGCAAAATGATAAGACATTACTTGAACATTAGAAAACGTAAGTGGGACATTTGTAATGACGAGGAATTTCGCGATTTTAAGGACCTGTAAAATGGCTGTCTTCGTGACAACCTGAAATCCTGTATAGGCTTTCGTTTTTAAAATGATCAAATCAAGGAGGCCAAAATGGACAGGACAAATAGCTCGGAGAAGAAATGCATAGCGCAGAAAGTTTTGGGAGGAGTCCCTTGAAAGTCCGAGGAAGATATGAGAGGATAAGATTACTTTTGAAGTGTCTGTCAGACTTAGAAGCCCTTGGCACGTTTTTTATATTAACTATGTTGTTCATTTGTCATCTATTTTATTTATTTAGTGTTCTGTCTGACGACAGGTCCTTATGAACAGGATCCTTCCATCCTTTTCTCTTCTCGGACTGGGACCTGTTCATATACGTTCTTGGCAGATGATCCAGAAGTGGTTTGCCATTGCCTTCTTCTGTGTGTGAATGGAGTAATTGTTGGGATTCCACGGAGAAACCGGGGAAGCCCCCGGAGGAAAACTCCGTGTTGTCTAGACCACGGCCTTGCCCAACACAAGTTATAAATTCGGGCACCGCCGGGAATAGAACCCGAGACCCCAGGATTACAGCGTTCTAACCCCTAGACCTAGGGGCGAACAGAATCAGCTTAGAATAAGGTGGAAAGTGAATTATGCGCGGGTTATTGAGAGACTCAGATGCCCACTGAAACCTGAGGAGAATTATCGACTACCCTGGCCAAGAGATTCGGTCAGTCTCTTCCTGCGATCTGTTCTGCTTCGTGACAGCGTGGAAAATGTTCAATAATTAATGCAAAGAAGCTCTACGCTGCATTTGAATACAATCTGCAGTTACACATCGAGCTTTGGCTTATACAAGATTATCGACTTAATGCGGAAACCAATTAGCACATGAACCTAACCTAAAAATCGATTGTGAATGCCATTTAAGACACCGGATACTACGTCATGTCAGTTTCCGTACCGAGTTTAATTTCGTCTATGGACATTTCTTTTCAATTCCTTCTACGTTCTTTGCCCACAATTTATAAAATTAACGCTAAATGTTGAGATCATATGTCTGTGCCCTCGAGAAGCTCTTATTTGCTCTGCTGGTTAAAAAATTATCAAATCTTTATGGAAGCCAAATGTTTATTACCGTGTTGGCAGAGTCCAAAGGGTCCAGGCAACAGCCTCATTTCGATAAGATCCGTTTTAATATTATAATTGCGTCTCCGCTTAGGTCTCGCAAGTGATATTTTCCTTTCAGTTTTCTGAACTAAAATTTTGTACGCATTTCCAACCTTGCCAGTCTCGTCTTGTCCGCCGGGTCTGATTACCTTAATAAGAGCCTCTACTTGGTGAACAGTATTTATCACGGAGCTTCGAGTAACTAGTTGATGGACAGACGCGACCTCCCGGTTATTCGTTCGTATTATGTAATTTCATCAAATAACGCACAGGAAGTTTTATGAATCATGCCATTCCTGTGTCAGCACGTTTGGTCTACACGTAATTAATATTATAAGATAGTGCATTAGGTTTTAGTACGTATCTTGATGTCTATCGTCTGCAAACAAGCCGCGTTCACCTGTTTACATTGCACAATGTGGCACGCAAAACAGTGCTTACTGTAGGTAGTTTATAATCTAGCCCACAGATGGCAGAAGAAGCATGCTATACGGACATTAAATAGCTTGGCCCAAACAAAGGCTTGTGTGTTAAACCAAGGCGATAAAAAATTAAGAAGGCATTGTTACACGACGTGAAGTACACAAAGGAAAGTGCCTTTCTTATTCACAAACACGCGCTAGTTTATTTAATTTGTTATTTCTCGGATTTCGGACACGATGATGGATTATTTTTGAGGGGAATCAGGACAGGAGACAGTATTTGTGTAGATTTTATTATTAAACCAACCTCGGACTTTCTGCTTCGATTGTTCTTTGTGCATTAAAACTTGTTCATAACGGAATACCACCTAATTTTATTAGAATGAGGAAACCAAGGATTATGAATTAAACAGGGTATGTGGCTCATAGAAAACATTAAAAATGCACACAAAGTTTTGGTCGAAAACCCTGAAGGAAACCGGTCACTCTACTGTTCTGGCACAGGACACAGACCAGTGACTGGCTCATGTGAACACGACAACGATCTTCGGGTTTCATGAAAGATGAGACTAGGTGAGCAACTGCCATTATGTTACGAGAATCCAAAGTTCCTGGACATAAAAAGCGTCATTACATAAACTATGAATAAATATTCTTACTCTCTCTGACTTAATATTTACTATCACCCCACAAAAAAATGTTTTGGTTCTATGATGAATCACATTGGTGTACCTCCCACCTCAGAATTTCGCACGTTACACCAAATAATAAAATAACACGGCAATGATTATGTTATTGTCATTCGTCTGGTTTTGCTGCTGTGTAAATGCGTAGGTAGATGCTAACGTTTCGGAAGAATCTCCTGTCTCCATCTTCAGGACTGAAAATGACCTCATATCATTTATCTGCTTGTATAATTCCAGGGAATATCACCTCATAATCTAAAACATTCGAACGCAACTCATATAATTTAATAATATACTTCAGGGATTTTTTTTCTCAATCTACGGTCGTAAATTTTTAATAAGGTGTCACCCTGGATTTGAAAACTGCTGAAAAAGACCTCTAATTGCTTCCCGCTGGTGCTGCCACTTCCAAAGATTATTCGTCTGGATCGTTTGCTACGACCTTGTCCGTAACAGAATCGCTGACATGCACCAGTGTCCTAGCGTCACTGTCTTCTGCTGGTGTGCGCCCTGCAATAAGCATAACTTCCCCAATTGTGAAGATTCCGCCGAACCGGAAGCAAGTGGCGACGTGCGTGATTCCTTGCAAGCAAAAGTAATATTGAGGTTAAGATTCAGAGTTCATGTAATCGTGAGTTTCCTGACAGAAGTTGCATAACGTTAGTGTGATAAATTGTGAAATGAAGTACCTTGTGTTAAAATACTTTGATTTGTGTACGTTATAAAACAGACCACATGCAGTGTGATGTAATCTTGGTCCAAACATAGTCAAGATGGGACATGATGCATCATGCAGTTCTGACATCAAATCCAATGGCGTTGCGTGGACTTCTTTGAGGTAAGGGACGATTGACAGATCTTTCTTAGTAGCTGACACCGCAAGGAAAGATTCTTACATTTTTAATTATTGGCAGAAATGTTTAGAATCAAAATGATTACTATTTATTAACAGTGGTTGAACCCTTGTGTTTTGTCCGTCAAAGCAAATGATCATATGATAAGTAACAGTGTGAAAACATTTTTCCACATAACCTTGAAAATGCACCAGTAATTCGCGTCCATAATTGTTTGTCTTGCCAGTGTTCGACACGGAAATGAATCATTGTTGACAAACCTAACAGATTCTGCGCAATATGTCATAGTCTATGTAGAATTGTAGACTAAAGAATGAAATTGTTACTAGTCTATAACAACCAGGTCTACTATCTGTTATTTTACGTGTACATTCAGACAAAATTTGTTTTCTGAGCACCACATAAACTCACGCCAATAGATTTAAGTACAACCCAGAGGATGTTGCATAGATCGAAATTGTTGTTTCAAGGTCGCGGCCGTATAGTTACTGCCCCTGCTAATTCTTTCTCTCCGAAAGGTCCAGAGTTCAAATTCCCACCCAGAGACCGTGTATCGTGAATTATTTTTCGTGGTTTTCCTTAGTCTCTCCAGGAAACGTCCTGTATATGTATTAGGCCACGACCACTTTCTTCCGTATCCTTTCCAATTTAGTATTCTTCAAGTATCCTCTGCTTTTGCATTGTGTTTTATTTACGTGTAAATTAGGTTGTCTGCTTGTAAATCAGGTACGTCTACATGTGACTTGCTGTTACTACAAAGTTTAAGTGTAATTACTTCTTAAAACTTTGCAGTGAAGTGTTACTTATTATGGTTTTGTAAAGAAATCACCTTCACAATCTGTTTAAAACCATATTTTTGATATTACATGAATTAATTCCCTTTTTGCCACTGATGACCTCTTTAGGCCGAAACGCGTTTGGTACTAGTGTCATTTATGGTGTAAACAGTTTGTTTGTATGCTTATTTTTATGTCATTAATGAAACACGTGAACGTTATTTTTGGAGCCATTTCTTCCATAAAATGATATTCATTTATTTTATTTATTGTACGTAATTGGCGTTCGGAAAAATGTGGATCACTTTAATTTTCAGCAGCAGAACCTAATTAACATGCCATCTATAAGTCGTAGTCTATTTCGAGATTCGATCCACTCCTCTTCCGAATGAAATGTTAGTTTCTGACTGTGCCCAGCTTACCTCCACTGGTCCCAGCAGGCCTCACTTTGTTGCCTGGCCTTCAGTGGCCTCGTCTTGATCTTTTTTACAGCCCTGGGTGTCTCAGGTTGGATTATCCAGGCCTCAGGAGGATCTCGATTTTCCCCTCTCCCCTTCGCGTTACACCCAGATAAAGCCCCAACACCTGCTTCAAGCCAGGATTATTTTAGCCTTTGGGGCTTTATCGTCCACGCCCTTTCCCAGGACTCTCGTTACGTTTGGATGTGACCCCCAGCGACGGTTACTCCAGGGACTTTGTCCCACGGGCCACATCTCCCCCTGCCATGACCACTAGGCGTGAACACCCCTGGCTTGCAGCGTCCTGGTTGCGAAGTTTGTCAAGAATTACGTTAGATCAGTGTTTGAACACAACAATGGACTTTGCAGCACATTATTGTGACAATGACACACGTGATGTGCGTGAAGGACGCCTTTGGAATGTGAGTTTCCTTTAAAGAGTACGTCTTTCCAATCTCGTTAATTGCAACAATAATGAAATAATTGCGTTTACGATGTTCTTTGGAAAGGGGGGTGTGAAAATAAAGACAACTTATTTTTGCATTGTTGTCTTTTATTCTAACGGGAAAAACACGAACTGAAAGAATTTTAAAACACGGGCCTACGACATGAATTAGGTGAACGTTGTTACTGCATAACAAAAAACTTTTCATTGTGTATTTGAAATTAACAAGAAATACACATTTTGAATCTCGGAACGATAATTTGTTTTATCGTGTTTGACTTTAATATAAAAGTGTCCTATGTCAATGAATTGGAGAAAGTGCGATTCTGTATCCAGTGTTGTTGAACAGGAGAATCACAAAGAAGTCACAAACCAGAATAACAAAATGGAACTGACATTGTTGTTCAGAAGCACGCGTTGAGCTGTGATCATATGGCCCTAGCAGCGCGTGGCATTGGTATTCATTGGAAATAATTTTACAGACAATCCAAATGGAAACATTACGAATAAAAAGTTGAAAACAAGTTTTTTTTTCGCTGCTAAATCAAAGTGAAGCGATATTTGTTTTTAATCCAGAATGTTCTCTACGTACGCCACGACAGTGCATACTCGACGCATATAAAATACGACTGAGTTGATGAAAAATTCATTCCATTGCTTGTGCCAAGAATGACAGAGATAACAAGCAATGGTCTTAGCCTTTTTTTTTTTGCAAATGTGGTCTGTAATTACTGACTTCGTGGTACAGTGTCTTCCATTAAGAAACTCCGGAAGGTTTAACATCGTATTCACAAACCTGCCATTGAAAATGGCGTGACATTATACATTATTGCTTTGCTAAATACTAATAAATTACACATTTTTATTAGGATAATGAATTAAATATTTGTATGAGATGCATGTATCTGATTAAACAACAGATTTATTCAGAATTTTTGTGTATAAAACTATTTTCGGTTCACGTAGCGTCGTTAGGCTATAACGTAGGTCATTGTTGCAGTCATTGTTGAGTAACAGTTTGTCCCAACAATGACCTTGTTCATTCTTGTTGCTGACTTCTAGGAAAATCGACAGAGAGACATAGACGAACAAATAATTTGTTCCTCGATCACGTTAGAGTGTAAAGAACACCTAGAAACCAAGTTTGGCCCGAATCGGGTTAGGTTTAATGCGTAACTTAAAATTCGAAATCACCAGTCAGGATTTAGGATATCGTTTCCGAATTAATTAATAATAATTCTGTTTTTATTTCTTTTATTTGTACCTGTTACGTATGTACGGTCACTGCAGATTATAAGTGACCATTTAACATGTTTCGTTACCATGATTTGCGGCCCAATGGCTCCATTTGGCCACAGAATATAAATAATTGCTCACCCCTGCATTATACTGCCTGCCCTCCACACATCTCTTCACTGCACACAGTCAGCGATCTCTTGCGGCGCTGAGTAACCTTTACAGTTGATACAACGTCGATTGTGGAGCAGGTTTCTTGGCCGCCACCTCACCGCGGTAGGTTGAAACGTAATGAAATACAGGTCGTGTGTTAGCACGCATCAGTCATGGTCGCTGTTCTGACGTCCTCCTGGCGATGGTTTGGTTTATTTTTGGCCGTGTTTTCGCCTTGTACCTGAACAACGATCCCTCGTTAACAGGTAGCCTACACAATAGTCACTGACACACCGTGAAGTGTAGTAGCGAGCTGGGTAGCTCAGCGGTAATGACCACGCAGAGGTACTGCATAGAAAGAACTGGTGGCTAACCTCCATGCATTCGAGACAGGAATTGTCTCTAATACACAACTAACTAACTAACTAGATGGCTTGCCGAACCCGAAGGTTCATCACCGAATTAACCAAAGCCCTCCACCGGACCCTGTCTCCTTCAACTCCTATCTCCCATAGATCCCGCCTGACATTATCCTCCCATCTACGTCTAGGTCTCTCGAGAGGCCTCTTCCCCTCAGGCTTCCCAACCAACACCCGGTGCACACCTCTTGTCACATCCATGCGCGCTACATGCCCAGCCCATCTCATTCTTCTCGACTTAATCACCCTGACAATATTGGGGGAGGAGTACAGATTTTTAAGTTCATCATTATGCAGTTTTCTCCATGCCCCATCATCTTCTCTCCTAGGCCCAAATATCCTCAACACCCTATTCTCAAACACCTGCAATCGGTGTTCCTCCCTCTCAGTGAGAGACCATGTTTCGCACCCATACAAAACAACAGCCCTAATGCACAACAGTTAGCATAACTCAGATCCAGTCTGAACGTGCCGGGAATTGAATCTCAGCTATTCTGACTTCTAATCTTGGCAGCACTATATAATATAACGAAGTTTTCATTATATTCCTTATTTCATCTAAACAGACATCTCTGAAATAGGCTACAAATGATTCTTAAGCACTCTTTTGCTAACAGACTCCGTGGTGTGTAATCTTTCCTGAGATTAATAAGCATGTCGTATACTCCTGTTATGAATATTTCATCTCCCAAATTACTCGACGGGTCACAGTGTGGTATTCGGGATCTTCTTTCTTTCTTTCTTTCTTTCTTTCTTTTTTTCTTTTTTTTTCTTTTTTTCTTTTTTTTTTTTTTTTTTTTTATTGAAAAGTTGTCGCACGAATGTACCATGAAGATGGGAAGAGATATCTCCTACGAAACGCTGAAGTCCACGTACAGGAGCACACGATGTCAGACCACAGTCTGAATCTAATTGTGTCACTCATTGTCCTGATGATGGAGGCAGTAAAGACCTCTGAAACGTTGGTAAATTTAAACGGCATAGCAACCCAGAAGACAGCCATCTTCCATTAAACTCACTGTTGCGTAATTTTCTCAGTTTTGTCTTCCGGTTTGTAAGGACTCCATGCAGACCTATCAAGTCTGACACCCTCCGAATCGGACTTGCACACGGATAGATGGAAGTAAGTACCCGAGTCAGGATGGCGGGTCTTGATATGCTGGCCTCCTGAGTAAAAGACAAAGAACTACTTATTATGCACCACGACATTTCCATACAATTGCTGTCCCAGGAGACAAAGGACAGGGAGTGCATCCAATCAAATTCCTCTGGAAATGTGGATCAGTCCACTGCGTAGTGGGTGACAGACACACTGGCACCTAGTGAGTGATTACCTGAGGTCCAAAGGTCCTTGGTACTGCTCATATGAAATTGGAAATTTCTGTGTTTAATATACAAGACGTTTTGGACATTGACTGTGCCCTTCGACAGTCACCCTTAAGGCTTGTTCACACACAGCCAGTAATTTAGTCGAGTAGCGAGTAGTAACTATGACTAAAATGGTTTATAGTCGCTTTTAATGTGTCCGGACTAGTACAGTTGAGCGTTTGAATTCACGCAAGATGGACAGACGACACCGTGCAGTTATAAATAATGGTATCAGAAACCTTGCCAATTTTTTATTAGAGGAAATTGAAGAAGAAATTTCATACGAACGAAAGCGACTGTGGGTTAGAAAGTGGATTAGTAGAAGAGATTTATTGGGGGCTTCAAGTTGTCTTCTCAGAGAACTAGAATTAGAAGATCCAGCAGAATACTTGAACACACTCAGGATGTCTGAAACTAATTTCGATTTCTTGTAAAACAATGTTAAAGCTCGAATTCAACGAAGAGATATTCATATTCGCAGTGCAACTCTAGCAGAAACGAAACTTCAAACCACCCTGTACTTGATTGCAACGGGATGCAGCTTAAGAACCCTGCAACATTACAGTTCACTCTCCACATTCCACAGCGATTCATAATTTAAATATTCAGTAATAAAGCGAAGTGGTTAGCACTCCTATTTCATGTCCGAAAGTTCAAATCTTGGTTCATTAGGCCCGTCGTAATCTCTGAGAGTTTTCGTGGTTTTCTCAGTCCCTCCTGAAAAATTATAGGACAGTATCTTAAATTAGGCCACAACTACTTCCTCCCACATCCCCTCAATTTTATTGGTCATTAATTGTCCTACCAGTTGAGACTATAGGGTGTATAATAAGAACGTCTTACGTCATAAAATAAAAAATAAATAAATTGAATTGTTCTCCTATCAGAGTCTGCATTCAACGCTGTAGTTGACAAAGTTTTGTTAAAGAATCAAGGAAGTATTAATACTTTAAAATGTAATCATTTACAAGCCTCTAACCCTGCTATTTTCCTGGGTGGAAACTGTAAACAGAAGAAAAGTCTTTAAATTCGTGTATTACGAAAAATTAATTTGAACTGGAACACGAAGTATTTACCACGACTTATGAAAAGAACATTAGACGGGAAAATGTAAACATTAAGGGTAGAAATAAAATAAAATGTCTTCCTTTCAGATTCGCAAATACTGCTGTTTGTTATAAGCGTATAAACAAAAGCCTACTCTGTGACATTATGATGTAATATAATTCGGAGCAAACCAGTTCCTGGCCTCTGGATAATGCATAAACTCTGTACTCTGTGGGTCAGAGAAGGGAGATTAATTACGAAAATCTCTTCAGAGCATGTCTCTTGTTGATTTTACACATATAATTAAACAATTCCATAATGTTCTGATTAATAAGCAGGCCTACAGTTTGGTTTTCTGCTGTTATCACGAATTATGGAGGAGCCATCGGGACAGTTTGCGTGCAATTCCTGACAATTTTTAAAGTAGTCTGATTGCAGATTTGCTTAGCAAGTGCTGGCTACCAATAAGACAATGTTTTTCACACAGCGATGGATCATGATTTAATTTGTATCAGCACGCCTTCCCAGTTCATAGTCTTGCTTAACTTTTGTCTGCTACACTTACCAACAGGAAAAAATAATACAGTGTCAGAGTTAGAATATACTCTTTATGAATGGGTGTTTTTAATTAACATATTTATGATCGTTTTTCAGGAAAATGCGATTTGATGCTTGAAATTTCATACAAGGTGTTAACTTTTCAGCTTTAAATTTCAAATTTGTTGAGCGTATAGAAGCAACAGGCAGCAGTACAAACTTCTGAGGTGGGACTGACACTAATATAGGGCCATGAAATATTGAGTAGGAGACGTGCATTTTTGTATATTTTTTTTTTTTGGCATAATATTGTAACACGACCGTCTCGTGTTATGTATGTGTTAATGTTTAATGGGAAATACAGCATCTTAACCATGGTCTATCCGGTGTCAAGAACCGGGTTTTGTTCTTATGTCACCAACGTTGCAAGTTCTCGTGGTGATTCAAAGTAATTGTCCACTTGTATGTAAATTTCGTATGAAATACGTAAAATTAAAGATACGACCGGAGCGAAATTTTCGGACGAGTAGGATTTGAGGTTTTCACGACGATGAGTCCGAATATGGCTGTCTTCCGGGTTGAAGCGCCGTTTACCGACGTTTCAGAGTTCCTTACTGTAGCAATGTTGGTAAAATTGTACCAGATTATAACCCAGAAGGCAGCCATCACCTTTTGAGACAATGTCTGGAATGTGAAGCAAACGGAATATTTATATATAAGTGGACATTATAGGAAAAAAATTAATTATTGGATTGTAGAATTATTACTTTGAAATCCTGATAATCTTTGAAAGAAAGCACCACGGGTGTGGTGGAGGTATAATTCAAATTCCTCCTTTACCTCGGCACTAGTGGAGGCGAATGATTATGTAATACGTTTGCCCATTATTTATTTTTATACTTGTTTGTATTTTAGAAATTTTAGCAAATTGCTCCAGAAATAACTTCTACAACTTGTTATAATTATACTCTTCAGGTTTTCAGCCACACGCGTCTGCATCTCGCATGAATTAAGACGAAGTAGCAGCCCCGTCTGTAATCGCTGCTTGTAATATGAACAGTAGCAGCTTCTTGGACGTGTCAGGGAACCATGTTCAATTATTTACGAGGTAACGACTTCACAGATTTCACAGCAGGAAATTGATTCAAGTGACCTTGGAAGGACAGATTTGAAAAGGGAATGCGTACCCCAGGGGCACTAAACACGTTCAAGTTATGAATTATTGCACCTGCAAACAATGTTCGACAAAATTGTTCCGGGACTGACTTCATATATGCAAATTAAACACATATAGATACATGAAACGTGTCTGGCTCTTCATATATGCAAATTAAACACATATATATACATGCAACGTGTCTGGCAGTACTTGTTAACTTATCCCATCCGGTTCGAAGCTAACATTCTGCCACGCTCACCGGTCACTGTAAGGCAGTTCATTGCCAAGCACATTATTACACTGGTCCACTGGTTATCTAACCATCTTATTCGTCAGATTGCACCAAGTAACATTAGTAGGTTGTCGAAGGAACAGAGTTCTTCTTTATTCTGTGACCTCTCAACGAGTTCCATGTATGACCACGTGTCTTCTGGTTCAATTACAAAACCGACGTCATGGACACTAATTTCTCAGTCATCCTGAACTCGGTATGAACACAGGAAATTTCCATATGTTATTATTTTTTATTGGCATCGTTAGAACCAATATGGCGGTTGCGAGAACGGAAAAGTTTTGAGGTGGAAGGAAAATATGTGTTATTCAACATAAGAAACTATGGTAATTGATGTCTAAGAAACATGCTACATTTGTTAAGCTTGTCTCTAAATAAAATGGAAAATAACAACATCGTGGTTGAACTAAATGGTTTGGCGGGATTCGGTAACTAATAAAACATTGTAACTTGACGTAGGAAATATTTAAAGTGATTCTTCAGAAAGACATCGATTAATCATGCTCTAGAGAGTGGTTTTGAAATTACACTGTCCAGTGTAAGGTTTGGGGTTCTCACGGTGGTAAAGATGATGTTTTTCTTTGGGCTCATAAGATGGAGACAGTATTTACCTGTGAGTCTACACGGCGTCATAACCCCGAAACTTGCTTCAAGAAATTTCAGAGACGCGGAAATCGAATTATGTCCTGAACGAAAATTATCAGAGTTGCTTCAACAAGTGACAGGGCGGCGTGGACATATGCTTGCATTGACAGGGAGAGTTCAAATCTCGGCCCATAGACCGGATATTCTGAGGGCTTTTCTAGTTTTTCTCAGCCCCTAGAGGGATTTTCCGTGGCAGCAGCTTAAATTAGAACATGGTCGCTTCCGTCTCGACCTTTCCAATTCATTCTTCACTAATCATGAATCATTCGACGCTACAGACTATAATCTGAGCTATTGACAGTCGTTAGATAAATAATAAGTAAATACAATGTTCATCACGTGCGTATTTCGGATGTCTCCCTCAAGTTTCCGATAAAATCACGTCGTTGCAGTCAAGCACGTTTTGTGACGGTATCAAATGTCATCTCAGAAGAAGTTCGCCGTAGAACAATGTATCCCTCCACCACGTTTTCCCTCACAAAGATAAGCAGGCCTTCAGTTTGGCAGGACAATTTTTTCAACATTCCTATAACGGTGTCGATCTTTATTTTCGACCCGGAACGGTTTGATCTTTCCTCGTGTAGCTTATATTTTGCATTGACAAGTTCTGATTTTAATCTCTGTTGACATCAGGCCTGAATAGACAATAGCATTACAGGTTTGCCCGAACTTACGTGCATATGGCCCGGTGTTTCCCTTTACATTGTCACGAATCTAATATTAATTCACTCTGATTTGTGAAGAACAGAGATTAAAGGTGTTTGAGACCAGAGTTATGCATCCGATAAGAAGTAGGCCTCTGTAGTAACATGTAAAATTGATTAATGGAGAGATTTGCCTATTTGTCTTAGTACGGGTAAGGAAGTCTGGGAGGTTGTGATGGGGAGACAGGAAAGAGACAATTATGGAAAGTTAAGCGTATACGGCGAAATGATATTAAAATAAATAAATATGAAATAGAGTTTTGGGAGAGTGACACTTGGATATACTAGCTCAGGATAGTGAGCAAAAGGCTATAAATCTTTAGATTTCATAACAACAAGGAATCCTTACATGATATTTAAAGATTTCACGACGGTCAAACGTGGATTATGACGTCATGTAGACCTGTAGATGGTTATAAGTTTTTCGGGTTTTAAGGGGGGGTGTTTTCCCCCACCGCCAACTTGGCTGTCGAACTCGTAGACTACGTGCCATGAGGTAAAATGATCAGACCTGTTCATCTTCATCCTGTACTTCAGTTGCGTAGCATTTACAGGTTTTGATCTAAATCCGTGTTGATATCGGACCTGAATCTGTAATCATATTACTGGTTCGCGTGAGCTCCATGTGGTTGTGTCTGGTCACATTTATACATGTGACGTAGTCCTGGGTGGCAGAACAAATATGCCCTCTCGGTCAAACGGGGTATGTGAAGAATGCTAGTGTCAACTGTTTTAAACTTCTGTCATATTCAAACTGATAATTGTCAGATAATTATAATTATTCTACCGCTCTCGTATACATAAGCGATACGCACTCAGTTTTAGTAGAGTTTAATTGTTTGAGTATTTATCATTAGTCGATTCGTAAACGCTCGTAATCTGATACAATCAGAAATTTTAACGTTGATAGCACAGCGTCTGTGTTTGTCTTACGTCCACCGCCCGTTAATGCATCCTTTTATATTGATTTGGTTTAACCTACACACATGGGACGTACCTGGAGTTTCCTGACAAACTTGTAGGGAATCTTTGTTGGCTGAATTTTGAGTCTAAATAATCAAACATGCAGTCCGACGTTGAACAGTTACGGAGATAAGAACATAAGAGTTTTGGCTGTTGGACATTTATTAACAACCACACGATTAGGAACAGAAAACAAAAATAAATTAAATGTGACTTATAATTGTTATTAACATGT
Source organism: Zootermopsis nevadensis (assembly GCF_000696155.1). Next base: position 488,747 of record NW_019059865.1, on the reverse strand, counting down.
TTAATTAATAGCCGATCGCTGTAGTTGTTCAGTGTCCTTCATGAGATTTCATGTTCTTCTCAGCACGCATCAATAGTGATTGGATAACTTCAGCAATGATCTTATAATGATTAAGTATGTTCTCTGCAGCTGCAAAAATGTGATCAAACTCTGAGCCTTTGTTCTGTAAACTAAGCCTCCAACATTCTCTTCAGGTTTCGCAGGTTTTGTCACCATCCTAGTACATTCTTTAGGTATCAACTACTTCGTTAATAACAGCAAGGCTACTAAGTAATTTAGATTAAATAACTGTGCAATAATAAAAAACCTGGCATTTCCAAGTTTTATATTATGACTTGTAACTTACGCGACATACGTTCTAAAATTTCCAAATTCGATTTTTGTGAAATGCACACAAATGTATCCTGCTGCTGCTAGAATCTGGAAATCCCATTTACGTGAACCGTTTATCGACACTTCTTTTAATCCTTTGTTCCCCTCAGAAACCTTTTTTTTTTTATTTGTCGGGTTTTATGACAAGGTGTCCACCTTATAGAAACCGCTCCACTTGAAACCCGTGACGAGACGGGGGCCGGAGGGAGGAAATCTGTTCATGACAGCCACAACCATGCGTATCGACGATTAAACTTTGTTACGAGTTTGCAAAATCATTTTCGACTTAACTTTCGATTCAGTCCCAAGCTGCATGTATCTCTGATTAAAGTTGAATTTGTGGGGGTTGGGGGGGGGGGGGGGGGGGGAGGTGGAAACGAAGGCTTATTCAAGGGCCTTTTGCGCATGTGTGTACAGTTTGGTTTCTATGGCGGGGGTTAGACGTCGTGAGTAAGGGACGCGGATTTTCTCTTCTCATGTTCCAGATTCCTGAATGAGTCCCGCCCTGTTCCATTAGCAGAGCTTTACACCGCTTATGAACAGTGTTCAATACTCGACCACGCTTTTTCTGCCCTCGTAGTAACTGAAATTACTTGTTAAAAAGGTCTGGCCGGATTTGTAGCTGTTGTTAATGACGAAAGACCTTTCTTTCTTAATGATCTTGTTGTGGGTTTTGGCACCGCGTAGACTCATCGATAGATGCCAGCGTTTCGCAAAAACCTACTGTCTTCATCTTCAGGGCTGAAGTGGCGATCACCTACACGGCCCCAAAACCCACGAGAACAATATCAACATCCTCATCGCCTTGAAAACCACAAATGTTACACTTTCTTGATTTTAGTAAAACCTCTTTCACACAGATTGCGGAAGTGAGGAAAATTTCGAATACTAGAAACGAGCTCTGAGCTTTAAGTATTATCTTTAGCGATTATTAACCATAATGTAGTTTGATGCAGTCAGCCAGTAAGGTGTCCAGCTGTTAAATCGATTTTTGTTTATATTTTAATTGTTCAGATTGTATAGAGTATAATGATAATATTATCAGTAAATAATAAACTGGAAAGGATAAGGAAGGAAGCGGTCGTGACCTAATTTAAGTCATTAATCGATAAACAAAATACATCGACTAGGATAGTCTGCCTCCGGACAGGTATTTGAACCTGGAACATGCCGAATACGAAGTAAGATTTCTACCCACTCGACCGCGATGCTCGATAAGTTATATCACTTAGTCAGCAACGTTGTAGGCCTATAATACACAAATGAACATCTTCGTATGCACTATGAAGGTAAAGCGGGTTTTAGTTTGTAGTTTTGCAGAATGGATTTACCGCGTTTGCTGCAGATATTCATTGAAGCTGAAATGAACTCTGTTTTCCATGAATGACATTCCTCCTTGTCTCTCTGGGTTCAATGTATTTCCTGTGGACCAAGAGCTGCTATTAAGTCATCAGCCGTACAAACTTTTCTGTTGACACAAACGTTTGTTGGTACCGAGTGACCAATCACATGCTTGCAGCTTAGCTCTCGATATTTTTCCGCCGTCGTATCAAGTATCTGCAATCGCGCTTTGCGTCAGTGTCATTGTATCCTCACACCCTATTTCTCTATGGTAATTTTCATATCACTCTCACATTCACGCCTAGATCTTGCAAGTGGCTTGTTTCTTTTACTTTGATGTAGTAGGGGCTTTCTTCCACCTTTCTCCTTCTTCCTCCATCTTACGCTCAAATATTGACACTGACATTATTATTATTTATTATTTAGTGTTCTGTCTGACGCTAGGTCCATATGAACAGGATCCTTCCGTCCTTTTCTCGGACTGGGACCTGTTCATATATGTTCTTGGCAGATGATCCAGAAGTGGTTTGCCATTGCCTTCTTCTGTGTGTGAATGGAGTAATTGTTGGGATGCCACGGAGGAAAACTCCGTGTTGCCTAGACCACGGCCTTGCCCAACACAAGTTATAAATTCGGGTACCGCCGGGAATCGAACCCGAGACTTGTTACTGTAATTTAAAGTTCGCAAGTGTCAATTACGTAATTTGACCACAAATTTTTCTGTTTGTAGTTTTGCTTTCATATATCGAGATCTATAAATATCGATTAATACGTTGGCAGGGCTTTAGGGGGTTGTACCTGCGTGGATCTTTTAAGAAGTCAGATGTAGGCTGAATTAGACCGGCTTGCAACGCGTTCCAGTGGTTCTTGTGGACACGGTAGTAGACCTTCGGGTTCCATAAAAGGCTGAGAATTCTTTGACTATCTGAACGTCTATTACTGTCTGATGCAAGAAAGAACACATCAGATAAAATATTGAGCTCATGGCTACATGTTAGCCGCAAGGCGTACTGGGAGACCGGTCACTTTTGCACGTATTTTGATAATATTTTATTTCTACCAGCCAGCAGCAGACATTTCGAATGCTGATATAGTTTTCCGCATAATGCATTAAATTTTAATAAACAGTGATCAGCCCGCGTTTCTATTTTGTCAGCCCCAAGTCACTTGCAGCTTCGTATTTTAACCCACATGGGGTCTGAAACATGAATTATGCGAATTCTCCTACCTTCCGGATAAAGCAGAATTTTTCACACTTTACTCTCGACGAGCGTTATGAAACAGATGGGTCTAACGCCAATGCTGTACGCCTTCATTTCAGACGTCTCCGGATTCGAATCTCGAACTTCTTACCCGATATGTGACTGAATCTTCTCTTAAGTTTCCTCCGTTTCTCCAAGCGAATGCCAAATTGGTACCTTGAAATAACCCCTTTAAATCCTGCTTATGATATTATATGACGTGATACTTTGATATAAATATGTGGCTTGGGGGAAATTTTTGCGTGTTTCTCTGAATAATTTAATTTTTGTTTTGAGTGTTGGGTACGTTTTGTTTTCGTTATTTTACTGTATTAATTCGAGCATTGTGTAGGTCGATAGGCGATTTTAACTTCTTCCGTGATATTATTCATTATTTCAATCAGAGTTGTTAACTTTGAATAAGCGTCGTTAAATAATATGACTTAAACCGACATCAAAGCGTAATTTATTCCCTTGAAATGGTCTGTCAGATACACTGAACTACCCCTGATGTCATGCGGACGACTTAAACATCGCGAAACGTCTTTTTGTGATGTCCTCACATCGAAACATGGACCTACCAATTGTTTACTGACCCGCAGAGAATTATTGGTTTTCCTTAAAATACAATTTAAGAGCCTTGGATTGCTTCTCCCCCCCCCCATTCGCCTTTCTTAGTTCTGGTGTATAAAGAACTGTTATGTATTACAAGGAAATGAATAGTCTAAACGTAGATTAACATTTGCAATTGATTATATAATACGTAACAAGCGATTCAGTACTTTCCTTCCTCTGATGTTGCGTCCCGGGTCACGAGATCAGATGATAAAACGGGTCCAGAAAAAAAAGTTGAGTCTATGGATCTCGGTTTGAACCTCCAATAACCTTTTCATACCGAGCCTTATTAAAATCCATTTATCGGTACATAAATTATCGGGAGGAAACATCAAACACACGCCATAAGCCGTTAGTTCCTTATAAAATAAGGAACGTAGGACAAGAAAGTCCATGTGTTTCTCACGGTTCCTGTGCTTATAGTAACCACTGCAGGTACTGAGTTCATTTAATTGCAATGGGTCGCGGATAACAAAAGCTGTTTGATGCTGAATACTAAAAAGTATCGTCATACTTTGTAGTTGACAGCTGAATACCATAATAAGAAGTATTCCAACATTTAAGACCTCGCCCTACTCATGAATCACACAACGATTTGAAGAAATTTCTTGGACGCCAGTAGAAAGCTGTGTACCGTGTTGGAATAGGCCTACTACATAAAATTTTCTAAGTGGTTATTTGACTGTCATTCTTTAAAAACGGCTTACCAGGAAGAACCTGACTTATATTTTTCGTTTCTTTACTCAACATCTCAACAGTAGTTCCGGGTTGGTACCTTAAAATAACTCACGAACTTCTTCTTCAAAATTCTTACTTTTTCACCGTTCCATATAATAAGTTATCGCCGTCTAAGTAAAGTAAAGCTGTCCCACTATACGCCATGTAGGCGTTTGGGGGAGGTGTGATATAACTCCTGCTCATTTTTCAATTAGGTACTAGATGGGGTTGAGTGGTCAGCGTTACGCCCCGGCCGGCTTTACCCCGGGAAAGTTCCCTCTGGTACCCAGAAGGCTGGGTGGGCCTCAAAGCCGCAGAGGCTAGAGGAAAAATCCTCTGCCCTGTCAGGCATCGAACCTCGATATATGTATATAATTAAAATAAAACACTCCACTATCTCACCTGAATTTAATTAATTTCGTCGCATGCAAATTTTCACGCAGTTTTGTGATCTGGAACTGAAATGTTTTTAAGAGATATTTTCTTGAGGATGGTTATAAGACATCGAACATTGCACTATGGCCGCATTGAGAAAATATAGAATAAAATGGAATGCTTTTATTTCGATTTATTATACGCAATTGGTCATTCATCATCAAATATGTGTGTACGGCCACCATGTCTCACGGCTTTCATTCAACAAAAGCCTTTTGTAATAAAGTGAGTGGTGCTATAATTATACTTATGCCTACGTATTAATATTGAAATAAAATTATTTTGCTTCTAACAATAAACGAGAAAATTATTTATTTTAGTAACGTTTGATTTGAAAATTTTTGCATGTTTTCCTACCAGAAGAAGTCTAATTGACTCTTGAAGATTTCGAATTGTCAGCTGGGATTTTTTACTGGAGAATTTAACCTGTATGATGAATAAAAATTATCATAAATACTTTTCTATTTAAATTATTGAATTCTTGTGGCGACCGCACTTCAAAACCACTGAAATCAAAAAAAAATCGTGGCGATATCGGTCCATTAAATAGTGTGTTTAATTGAAATTGTGTTAATAAGTGAACCAATAATCGTAATTTTCACAGTTTAATCTTCTTTGATTTCAAACGAATATAACTAACTAACTAGATGGCTTACCGAACCCGAAGGTTCATTACCGAATTAACCAAAGCCCTCCACCGGACCAACAAAATCCAGTCTCCTTCAACTCCTATCTCCCAAAGATCCCGCCTGACATTATCCTCCCATCTACGTCTAGGTCTCCCCAGAGGTCTCTGTCTCTTCTCCTCAGGCTTCCCAACCCGGTGCACACCTCTTGTCCCATCCATGCGCGCTACATGCCCAGCCCATCTCATTCTTCTCGACTTAATCACCCTGACAATATTGGGGGAGGAGTACAGATTTTTAAGCTCATCATCAGTTTTAATTTATTTACATTTTGCCATCCCCTCCACCCCCCTCAGCGGCATCTTTTCTTCCTGGGCTCCTTTCGGAATTGCAGCGTGAGACACTCATTACTGTCAGCACTGTTGAAGTCGATACTGGTGACACAGTTCGATAATGTTTTGTCCATCAGTGACTGATGAAGAATCAATTGCAACTTTATTTCTCTTTCTACTTGTTGTGGTCGGCATGTCGCTTTGTCGGTAACAGAAACCTTAGGAAAACACGGTCACGTGACATTTCTTTGCTACGTGGTCTGCATCGTATTATGCGGTTACACTCTTTGCCAAATACATCGCCATGTTTCGCCACTATCGTACTTGCAGTAAATAATTGACACCGTGGCCATGTCTCGTGCACTCACACTCTGAATATCAATACTTGTCACAGCACAGAATGTGCACAGTAGGGAAAATATTAATCAGAAGGCCTGCCTGCGGACGTGTAGAATAACTTAAGTTGGCCAGTCGTGCATTCTGTTGCGTTGGTAAGGGAGAAAGTAGGATTCCACATTTCCAATAGGATCTCGGATAATGCCTACCCTTGGCGACGAAACGATAAAACCCTGAGCAGAATATCTGCATAAAGAACAAGGTAATACCAAGAGGATGAAGGCAATTACACAAACAGGAACATTATAAATTGTGTGAGCAAAATTGTTCCAAAGCTGTTCACTCTGCACACAGATATACACTTTCCTTGTATTTTGTTGTAAATATTCCCCACATCTTAAAATGTTTCATACAAAAGCGACAGGTCCTCCAGATTACGTAGGTATATATTTTATGTTAGTGTACGACGTATTTGGTAAGATGAACCGTCGTTTGGGTTGGATTTAATTAAAAACGGTTTATGTTTGGTCGATGCCAGACAAAATTAAAATTACTAAATTTACATCTTTCAACGTAGACCAGTGGTCCCCAACGCAGTGCCCGCAGGCGCCAAGGCTTTTCTTGGGTGCCCGCGTTGATACGGAAAGAGGTTATACTGAATAATGAAGGCTGTTCAACCACGAACATTATAAAATCAAAGCGCAGATCTCGACTTACTGACGCCCGTCTTGACGATTGTTTGCGAGCAGCAACATCATCCTACACTCCCAAATTTTGAAAAACTTCTACGAGACAACTCGGCGCAACATACAAGACAAGTCATCTTAATAAATGATGTTTTAACAATGTTATTAGGTAGAAAATTAAGAGTGTTGGAGGTAATAGTGCATTAGTGTTTAAATGTTGGAACCATCTATAGACCGATGTGACTAGAGGTCTAGTAGGCCTGTAAATACTCAATGTATTAGATTTTAGGTTCTCACTGCCGTGACAATGTTGGAGCTCGTCTTCTGAGTTGTAAAGCCATCTAGTCTTGTACGTAAATACCAGCGTTTTGGAGATGCATATTGTCTCAATTTTGGGGGTTCTTTCCAAATTCCTTTCTACTCACCATTCATGATAATCTTCCCATCTCACTAGGTTTGTGTAACCTTTGTTGTAGAAACAGCATTTTAAATACCCAATCACAGAAAAAATGTGGGTCTGTCGAGGCGAATTGTGGTTGAGTGGCAGAAATATTTGCTCCTTCTACTGATTAGGTTTATTAAATCTTCGAGTGAAGTGGGCGCATATTGGACAGGTTATGTGTCCGTCTTTAATTTAAAAATTTAAACTCCCCCAAAACATTTTAACTGTACCCGACGAAATTTGATGTGAAGGTGTTTTAAGTCACTTTAATACCTAATTTACATAAAGCTCAAATGTAGCAACTTAGACTTCTTGAAAATGATATAAAGCATAAATTATATATAAAATTATGGTCTGTAACTATAAATAAAAAACAAAGTAGTTAGGCCTCTCCAATTTTAATATAACCCGTCGTCAAATAGGTAGTCCGTAAATCAGTCCGTAGTCATCAGTCAAATGACTGGCTGGTTAGTTCATTAGTCGGATAATCATGAGTGAACTACTTAATTTGTCAATTAGTACAAAAGATATCTATTTAGGAATAAGTGACTTCGTCATTCAGAAAATTATAAAACCAGCTAGTTGTATAGCAAATCTTACAGCCAACTACTTGGTTACGTAATCAGTAAGTTAAACTGTTACTTAGTAATTCGGATAGCCAGCTAGTTAGTAAGTCAGATAACTAGCTAGTTAGTTACTTAGTAAGTCAGATAGTTCCTTAATCAGTGAATCAGATAGTTAGCAAGTTATTTACTTCATATCGTCGGCTATTTAGGTACTTTGTAAATCATTTACGCAGTAAGTAACTCGGCTACTTCCTTACACAGGACTTACTCAAATGATATGTCGGTCAGTCTGACATTGTAGCAATTTCTTGTATTAAAGCGACTCTCGTGGACAACGTATTTAGGTTTCCCTTGCAGTGGAAAGTGCCTTTGCCAGTTCTTTTGTTGTGAAATCAAACAATAAGTGTTTCCGGCATGGCAACACTGTCCACGGCATATTGATCAGCATTAAACTGAGGTTCGCTGAAAGTTTTGCGCCAGGTGAATAATTAATGAAACATGTAGGCCGTGACATTCAGAGAAACACAGCGATACTTTAGCGTCGCCTTACAAATCCCTAAAGTCGAGTTTCCTTTGAATCTACTGCCGTCCGGGTTAAGATAGGCTGGACAGAGAAAATGAAGGACGCTGTACCAGTTGGATGAGACCTTGTAAAAATAGGCTCTGAAGTGTAGATTTAATTTCAACTGAATCATCTCACTCTGGTGTGGTATTTTCTCTTATCATTTCCGAGTCGACAGATTCTACTGTCAAAACGATAATTAGTGAGTCGCTTATTAAATTTTGTTAATTCAGCGAGGAATTCAGTTCTAGACGACACTGATTAGCTCTCAACCACGTCCAGATCAGAGCTGTGGAGCCCATCCAGCCTCCTATGTAATGAATACTGGGTTAATTACTCGTGGATAAAGTTGGCCTGAGCGTGAGTCTGACAACTCGGCTCAATTTACTGCCAAGGTTATGAGTGCGCGGATCTCTTACTGCCCTTAAAAACAAATTTCCATGGGGGCAGTGCCTAAGCACAGAGATAACTTTAAATTTCAAATTAATAATTTATGTAGTTAGTGAGTTGAGTAAAGTTAAATATTTTGTTTGTAGGCTATAACTTATTTTTAATCTACTCCATTAATCTAATATGTTAATTACTGAACGTGTTAGGTTTTGAGTTACTTCAGTGACTAATTCAACTTTCTCCATGAATCAGAATCGTCCTTGAGAAACTTACAGTCGCTCAGCTCCTCTTTTACGGAACCTGAGGTTTACGTGCTCACAGTAGCCCGTCACCAGATCGTATCCCGAGCCAACTTAATCCAGTCCACACCATCAAACTGTGTTTCTTTAAGATTCGTTTTGATTTTATCCTCACATTCACACCCAGGTCTTCCAAGTGACTCTTCCCTTTTCCTTCTTCGACTATAATTTTACACGCATTTCTAATGCTCCAGGCGTGCTACATACCCCACCCCATCTCATCCTCCTTGGTTTTATCATTCTAACAACATTTTTGCGAAGAGTAGGTCTCACATGAAATTTCCTCCTCTCCCCTTGTACTTCTTATCTTCAAGGTCCAAATATTCTCCTATTCTCTGTATTAAGGAGAAATACGAAGTTGTGTATATGCCTTTATTTTAAAATCACTTACACAGTTGTATAATTATGTATCTAGTTAGTTAACTGATAGTAATAATAGTAAGTTAGAGGTCAATGTTACTATTTCAGATAATTCACTATCCTATTAGTAAGATGGTTCTATTTTACAAATAACTGTCTAATTTTTCGGAATATGTAGTCCTTATTTCACACCTAATAATATCAGAATTTCCCTTCTGTTTGTACTGAGGTCCAGTTCTGCAATTATAAGCCCCACATTTCTGTTACGAGTGTCAGCATGCTTCTTATTAAACTCTCTGAGAAAGTGCAGACTCATAGTGAGACCAGTTTCACACTGAACACTTGGGAAGAGCGAAGCCTATGCAATTTCCCACTTAACATTCTTCGTGTAGCTTCAAGCCCACATTTAATCGCTTCAATATTTAAAATATCAGTTCATATCCGACAACTAATTCTGTCTGCTCAATCCCGAGGTTGTTCATGCGGGATCTGCGGTGATGCTGCAGTGTAAGAAACCTTTCAGAAGGGTCTGTTCATTACCATGCTCACAAGAGCCCTCCATCAGGCTGAACCAGATGAATCCAGTCCACACCCTCCAGCACTTTTCCCCTAAGATCTATTTTAATATTATCCCTCCATCTACTCCCAGGTCTTACGAGTGGTTTTTCCCTTCGGGATTTCTAACCAACATTCTGTGTGTATTTATCATCTCCTAATACGCGCTACATGCCGTGACCATCTCATTGTTTGATTTAGTCTTGATAAAAAATATCTGACGAAGGACACACATCGTGTAGCTCCCAGATGGCTGTAGCGCCTTGTAGTTGATAGATGTTTACCGACGTTTCGCAGGTCCTTTGTTCTCGCCGCCGTGAGAACCTCAAATCCTTCTGTAGAGTTCATCATTATGGAATTTTCTCAGGATTTCTTGTTAGAAGAGAGCTTTGATGGGGCTCACAGCCTTCTGGACGTTGTGAATAAAATATAAAATTAACATTTCAGCGGGGAATCGAACTACATCCGTTAATCCCAAAGCCAGTTCACTTAGCGACTAAAGACTCTCAATGAATCTTTTAACACCGAGCAGATGCGTAGATGTAACTGTATAGCTGTATCTAATTTCTTCTGATTACTTGCAGTCGTCGTCACTGAAGATTTTCGTTATCTTCCTCAGTCTCGTCGTTCAACCAATATACTTGAAACATCTGCCAGAATCGGTGCCTCAGACAATGCAGCATTTGTCAGTTATCGTGAGGTTAAAGGTCGCTAAACTCGCGTAGACACAGATTTGAGTGAGGAAACCATTGCTGAATTTACAGAACTGTTTCGGAATAATCAGTTGCCATGGAACCTTCACCACGAGTGTTTTAAAACAAAATATAAAGAGTAGATATACATAATAAAATAGACCATATAATAAAGCTGCATCGCCCTGAAGCACAGAGAAAGTCAAAAGTTGTAATTTGCTTTTTTAGGGAGCTCCAATTTTTTAACGTCGCTCTTAGACGTTCTTGGAAACTCTGGGAAATCCCTTTGCTCCTCCAACCGTAAATTGATTAATAGGACACTTCCGGTCTATCTGCTACTGTTTTTAACGCTTTAAACAACAGTGCTAACATGCACGAACCTCCTGCTATAACATTCGATTTTGTCTTCAGAGTGTGTTTACGATTTCCTTATGATTCTCAGAACAAACAGCGATTATATTTCTAAACCGCATAATCCTTGTAATCGAAAAGCATCGTGTTTCTTGCCAGAGGTAGGAAATGACCAACACCCATGGAGCACAGCGCTTTTTTTAAAATCCGATAGTACGCTCAGCTAGTCTAGAGATGACACGCCTTTTGCGGAAACCAGAAGGCTCGTTACCACTTTCACAAGAACCAACTACCAGTCTCTGTACTGAGCCATATGGGTTCAATCCACATCCTCGAACCGCATTTTCATAGGATTCATTTTAATATTATCCTCCAATCTACACTTAGGTTTTCCGAGTTATTTCTTCCCTTCGGGTTTTCAAACCATGCACATGCTCAGTTCTGTCACCCCCTTGATATTATGATCCTAAAAATATTTTGTGAGGATTATATACGAATCATGAAGCAGTTTTCCTCACCCCAGCACCCTATTCTCGAACACCCCCATCGCTTGTCGGCGTCCAAGCCTGCTTAGTTGCTGTATTCGTAGTCTGGAGGCCTTGTACTTCATCCTCAACCCCAGGCAGAGACTTTCCATGCTGTGGTGGCAAGGGGTTCACGGGAACTGAATTTTTAAGTATTAGGCCTATTTAATTCAGCATCGAGCATCAAAGGGTTAAATATTGCCGCTTTCTTACTAATTTCAGACAGCAGTTTCATAAGGATGTGATTTAATGTTAATAATAATAATAATTAGATCCATTTATTGCATCATATTTCACAAATAAATGGGCTAAATTTGATACCTAAGTAATATAATTCAATTTAATAATTCTAAATAAAATAAATAATACTAAATAATAATAATAATAATTTTGTCACACATGCGGACACTAAATAGTTAAATTAGTTAAATAATAATAATCATAATAATTTTGTCACACATAGGATTTGTTTTTATCAGGACTGCATCAGGCAAGGACTTGACTAAGGAGCGAACATCCTTTCTGCCCGATTCGCAGCTCAGCAACAGCTGACCAGCTAATTGGCCGGCAGTTTGCGTACTTTCAGCCGACATGTGTCCGCTCTGTCTATACGCGCCTTAAAATTTACCGTAATAAGTAGCTATGAATATGCCATATGGTCTTGTTGCACTCATTTGTTTACAGATTCACTATGTATATGTTCACATAATTTGTTTCGCGGGAAAAATAAAAATTGCACTAAACCGGGCGTGTTCTGACACGCTAAGTCACTGAGTAAGTGTTCACTGATAGATTCAGATATTGTGAGTAAAATGAATTTCCCTGAATGAGTAACTGACTTATTGAATGACTGAATCTTTGAATGCCCGATGGTTAAAATACAGATCTGATTAAAAATTTAATTTATTATTTAAAGCCGGGATAATTCAGTGACTAGCTACGAGCTGAATCAATTCTATCCTTATCAGAAGGGCAAGCGGTCATTGCCTGGGAATCTTCAAACAACAAGATTTTCTTTCTCCCCAGAAATAGTCTGTCGCGTCTCCCCCATATTCTCTCTCTCTCTCTCTCTCTCTCTCTCTGCGCTTAAGAACTTAAATTAAGACCTCATGCTGTCCGTCGATCTGTGCTGTGCGGACTGCGTACATTTTTGTAATTCTGTGTCATTAAAAATGGTCACCGATGTAAGAGAACGGGTCTTTGTTAATATCGTCAGTTTTTGGAAGGAACATTTCGCTGTGAGCAGATGTACAACTTGCTGAAGAATGTCATACCGAGAATCAGGTCGAGTCTCACTGATTGATGCAAGAGAATAAACTAAAATGAACTTGATAACTGAACGACTGTCCATATGTATATAACCTTTCTGCCCTGAAATCCGTAAGAAACGGTGAATGTGGACCCAGGTCTGGAAAATTTTGGTAACCCTTGATCAAATACCTACTTAATACGTAGTATTCAGATAATGAACTTCCAATTCAAGATCTCTCTCTCAGAGTTATGTTGGGGTAGCAGATGCTGGCTGTCGAGGATTCTGCTTACAACACTGTTTACTCCATCCATTAATTGGCCGTACCACTTCAGAGAAACAAACAAACACGCCGAAGATCAAAGCATCAACCTCGCCCTAAAATAAATAGTGCTGTTTTACACCAAGTCCACGGGTGGTCTCACAGATCATAAAGCCCCTTTTTTTTATTAAATACATAATAATTAGTTCCTTCTTGTTTGATAATCAGCGGAGTTAACTGCAAGCATCAGTATCGTAATTTTGCGTTGCCAAGGTACGTTGGATCATGGGCAAATGGAGGAACATGGCTACGGTTTCTCGGGTTTGTGTCTTCCGAAAATTACAGTTCTCGCGGAACTAGGCCAGTCCCGGATCAAGGCACCAGATGGTCTAACGTTTCATTTAACGTTGCAGCCCGCTAGAATAGACCTATATTCCCGTATATCTCACGACACACCAAATTATGTAACTTACTGTAACGTTTTGCGTTATATTTGTATATATGTATTTATGTACTAGGTTTGCTGATATTATTAATGTGCATTTCAATTGAAATAATAAGTTACCAAATTAAGTACGTCTTGAAAAATAATAGTAAATGATAGGAATGAGGATAAAATATTAATTTTTATATTTTTATTCCGCAAAGGTGGATTATGCAATAATAAATATGGTGACAACTACGATTTAAGATAAAAATAACTTACAGACAAGTCAGGGCTAAACAAGAATTTCACTGCAATTACTACTCTTTGTAAAATGTAGGTAAATATGACAACAGGTTTATGAATTTAAAGTTTCGTCGCACATTTGGCAGAAAAGCGCTGGATAATTATTCTGCCTGTCATTTGTTTCTTAATTTATTTAATAGAGCCGAACGTCGCTCTGCTTTCGGCTCGGAGGCTGGCCATCCGGACTCAGATTTTTTGTGATTTTCCCTATAAATTGGGATGCTAGGATAGTGCATTAAAACAGGCCACGACCCTTAGCTTAATGTTTGTTAAGTAAAATAAGAAGCTGTAACTTTTTATTCTATTGCCTTGTTTAAGTTATGACCTGGCATCTGCAGATGTCATCACTCGAAATACGTGCGAGTGTAGGCAGCTCATTTATTTATGTATCCTGTTTCTCATCTTTGGATAAAAAGACTCGACCCTTCATAACGGCGCTCAGATTAACTGGTTAATTACGAAGGAGTTTCAAAACGTAGGGGCAACATTGAAACATTTTCGTTGTATGAGTGGTAACACTGCTGAATGGTAGTCGTGCTTTAGATCAAGGTCAGACGGTGATACGCTGCGAGTGTGGTTCAGTTATAGTCCGTTTGCGGATGGCATAAAAATGGCTGCTCCAGTAGATGTTTGCATCAAGGACAAGCAACTTACGATAATGACCTTTTTCGTGTCTGAAGGAATGAAATTGGCAGAGATTAATCTAAAAAGAAAAACAAAATGTTTGCCCCAGTGAACTATGCGGATTGAAATATCTAAAAGCAGCCGAACCAGTGTTATTGAAGCAGACGAGAGACTGAACAAAACGTGGAGTGTGCTCAAACGATGATTCTTGGAAACCGTAAAGTGACTTTTGCGGAAATTGCTGGACGATTGGACATTAAAGTTGCTCGTCCTTGGTGCAGATGTCTAGGATAGCAACAGTCTTCAATCACACTCTCGCGGCTGAACCACGATCACAGCAAATCACTGTCTGACCTTGAGCCAAAGCTTGAAGAGGCCTCAACGCTGTCCTAGGTCGTATAGTCTCTCATCTCTGCCATTGATTCGACTTCTTTAAATAACCTGCAAATCGTTATTGTTCTCCACTCTTACCTTTAATTCGTTCTTCCCTCCCACCAATTCTTCGTCTTCTATTTGTTTCAACCTCGTTAACCGTAAAAGATTTATTGGAATCTTTACAAAGAAAGCAGTAGTGATCCCTAGATGGGAGATCAGACTTTAACAGAACACGGAAAAATGCGGCCATTTATTCATGCTCCGAACGAGATTCGAACCCTCGATTCCATTGTCCATTGTGGCTTGAGTCGTTCGTTTGTCTTAACATCCTATGGCTTACCTTTCGCTCGTCCAGTTCTGTCTCCACGCCACGTGCTCCGCTCTTTGTTGCAGTTGCACCCCACGACTAGACCCCACCGCCCTGATCTTGAAGCTTCCTGTATTCATCGCCATTCCAATTTTTTTAAAAATAGTTTACAATTTCTGTGCATTCGAAATTGTCTGTTCCGGCCTAAAAATTCTCATTTACGCGTTTTTTTAGTCAGCTTGTACCACGTGACGGCGAGAGATCTCAATTTATAGAGTAGCTTTCTTTATATTTGCTATGAATAGAATGTCCATTTGTTATTTAGAGATCCGTGAAGGAAACTGATAGTTTCTGAAACTAAAGTGCGCAAGGCGGTGAATATATCCATGGTCGTCGTTTGGGTTGTCACTCCATGTCGGTTTATACATGTATACCAACGTTTCGAAGAAACATGCTGCCTCCATCTTCAGAGCTGAAAGATATCACAACCCAGACGACCACTAAGATCATGTGTGTCTTTCTGACTATGACTAGTCAATCCGTGTGATGTCAGTAAGGTCATCTACGCGTCTCAATGTTCTTCCTATGGTTCAAAATTGGCAAATACTTTGGGAATACGATACCAGGTCTGAGTGGTAAATTCGGACTCAGTGAAAAGAATAGTTAGCAGTTGGGTATAGTCACATTGTGATCAATTTCGGTCCTTTCGTTTTAGGAATAGATTAAGAGACAAAAGATTTTAGACTGAACGACAGTATGCAATTGCTTCTGATTTAATTAACTTCTTAATCTCATGTACGTTCGTTGCAGAAGCTGACGTACTGAACAGAAAAGTAGAATTCAAGTTTTGCCTGTCACATAGCAATAATTTCCTGACACTACGAATAATACAATTTGAATCCTGAATAGCTCGTTCTGTACGTGGTCAGTAACGGATTGGACAGCGAGGTTTCGCTCCCTGCGTGAACAGATCTTTTCTCTTCGTCACAGAGATCAAATTGATTGCGGGGCCCACCAAGCCTCCAGTTGGTGCGCGAGGCCTCTCTCTCTCTTCTCAAGAGTAAATCGGCCTGAGCTTGAAGCTGACAGCTCACCACTATACAGTGTCGAGGTCTTGAACGGCTTGGGGCTTAGACACGCATTTCTGAAACATGAAGTTCATTCAACTAGAAGGAAGTTGGGGACTAATGAACTGTCATTTACATTTAGTACCGGAAAGTTTCTTCATGAAACTAAAGACGTAATTTTTGAGAAACTAATAGTTATGACACGTCATCGCCTAGAAAATAAAAATCCACTCAACATTCCTATGAGCTGGTTTTCCTATACATGAAAACATTAAGCGGATTAGTATGCAATAAAATTGAACAGAAAACCAGCTTTTGTGTTTACAGTGGCGTTTTTATTCCGTTCGTCAGATATATATTATGTGAAAAGCCGGGACCTCCTGCCCACAACACGTGGGATGGACACCGTGTACTTCATCATTTAATTTCTTTCCGTCTCGATGCACTTCTTGATTCAAGTTTTGTAGTGGGCGAGAAAGGGTAGGAGGGGGTGTATGGGGTGGGGGAGATGGGAAACTATTTAATTCTGGTCAATGTTTTAACATGAGGAAGGAAAATAAAAAAAATTCGCTCCTACTACTGCTGTTCCCATCCCACCTCCTTCTCATTTCCCCTTGGGTCTCCCCCCCTTTCTCTCTCTCCGACATGTTATAACTCAGGGGTGTTCTGCAATTTAAATAGCCCAGCCTCCGCGGCCCGCTTTGATCTTGCAAGCCGCTTCTCTTTGTATGCCCTTATATGGCAAACAAGCTGAGCGCTGTCCGGAATGCATAAGCAATGCTAGAGCTCAACTACGGAGGGAGCTGTCAAACCCCTCACACTGCCTAATTCCATGCTTTTCGCTGAGCTACGAGTCAACCGAACTGCTATTTCACGTAAGTTGCTGGAGGTTTCTTTTGTACAAATGTGATACAAGGGACATGTGACACGCGTGTAGAGATTAAAAACGCTTATGACTTTTTTGTGTGAAAACCTGAAGGAATGATTCCACTTGTAAATTCTGTGCACAGATGAGAAGATACGTAATTTTAAAATAGACTTTAAATAAATAGATTGAGCGTGTGGTCTGCATTGAAGTGTAGCCCAGACTCGGGCTTAATGCCAGGCTGTTGTGGATTTATTAATGTAATGCCAGGTTATTTCATGATCAGCTGATTGACTATCAACTTTTTAAAATTATCATGATACTTTGAATTATGGTCATGCCTTGACGAGCAAACGGGGTCTAATACTAGGAAAGACAATGATTATGATGACATCGAATTAGGAAAAGCTTGAGCTAAAAGGTAACGTAGGGTACAAAATTTGTTGTAAATGTTTCAAATTTAAAGTGTCTGGGAACAGGAACAAAGAAATATAAGGTTCATCGTGGAATATAGATAATAAAATCATAAAATGTTATATCGCTTCAATTAAAATAAGACATTTAACTGGTGAAAAATGTATAATTGTAAAGAGATGTCAAGGAAGTAGACAATTCATCGTAGACCTATAACGAGAGATTTCGTCTCGTATTTGTTAAGGTAAGAGGGTATTAGGGTTATGGATGGTAATTACAGCTAAATCATTGGGCGTATTGTATTTAAAGTTTTGTAAAAATTTCCAGTTTCGCTGCAATTTTCCACTGTCGTTTAGAAACCACGTTCATAACGTAAAATGCTCATGGGACTAATGATTCAGGTTCCAAACAAACATGTTCTCGTATGTGACGTGTCTCCTGGGATGATATGCCGTGCAGTCTGCTTAATAATCTCCTGAATATTTGTGTAACACTTCCTGGTACGTTCTGTATAAAGCTTTGGTTTTTCAGCTCCAAGTACATTCTGCATAAAGCGATCTAGCCTGTGTCTTATCTACTCACGTGACGTGTACAACGGAGTTCATGACATCTCCCTCGTATCCTCTGACGGACAAAGCATATTTCAGTCCAGATTTGCTGTAGATTTTAATAAAATTAGTATTAGAAGTCTATTTTATATCGACGTCTTATTCATTTCAAATGTTATGCGTTCTTGAAGGTCTTCAGTGATACCGAACATGTACAAGAAAGAACTCCCATCACAGTTTGATGCGTCTCTTTTGTCCGTCTTCTCAGTGTCACACATAGTTCCAGAAATAGGGTTTATCTTTAAAATTCCGAACCTCGCGACCTTCTGCTTATCACTCAAACGTATTCAGCGGTTCCTGAGGTCGAGTCTCGATCCTGAGGTTCTCGTAACTTTCCCGCCTCACACATTTTATTGTTTAGTGCTTAATTAAGCACCAGGGACAACTACAATTTTTCTTTTGTCCCTCCAAGCAAACACATGGATCTTGCCTTAAAACAAGCACTCGTCGGTTCATCCCACATCTCTACCAATTTACCAGTCGCGGTCATTATGCATTCGATTTTGTTTAAAAGTAGTGTCGATAAATTGCCCAGTATGTTAAGAAAATTTATCATATAATCATTTGATTCGGCGTTACAAGGATGTTATTTTCACAATTAGTTAGTTTCTCTGAAGCCATTGTACCGCGGGTGTGATCATGCCCCCCCTCCCTACACTGTTATACGCCATGGAGCAGAGTAACTCATGGAAAAGCTGTTAGTTGCACAGCTGCACAAGCAATTCTTCGTCTTTTATCCGAGTTAAGGTTCATTACCTTTTCCACTCAACTTTGCCAGTGGATCCTGTAACAAGTTATATTAATCTAGTCAGCATCCTGATTTCTTTTCAAGCATTTTAATATTATCCTCTTATGTATGTCTAGGTTACTCAAGTGGTCACTTCCGACTAAAATTTTGAGTCAATAAAAACGATAACGTGTGACCATATAGGCCTAAAATATTATTCTTCTGAGTTTCGCCGCCATGTTGTCTCGTATATCTGCCAGCTGTTTGGAGGAACATTCTGTCTCCATATCCAGGGTTGAAGACAGTATGTTTCTCTGAAACGTTAGCATCTTCCTCGAGTCTACAAAAAACGTCATTCCCACCGCCGTGAAAATTTCAGCTCTCACGTCTAGACCCGTACATCTCAGTAGCACGGAATTATTCAGGAAGGAATTGAGGGGATTGGCCAGAAAATTTGGCGAACTGCCAGAATCTTATAATTTTCATATATTGCTTCCCTCTTTGACGTAAATGTCGTATATTCTCCTCCTCTAAACGAAACAGGTGTGCAACGGCAACTTTCTACATCGGATGTGTCCAGTTTGTGTCACTGCCAGGTTCCGTCGGTTTTCTCAAAGACAGTATGTTTCTCTGAAACGTTAGCATCTTCCTCGAGTCTACAAAAAACGTCATTCCCACCGCCGTGAAAATTTCAGCTCTCACGTCTAGACCCGTACATCTCAGTAGCACGGAATTATTCAGGAAGGAATTGAGGGGATTGGCCAGAAAATTTGGCGAACTGCCAGAATCTTATAATTTTCATATATTGCTTCCCTCTTTGACGTAAATGTCGTATATTCTCCTCCTCTAAACGAAACAGGTGTGCAACGGCAACTTTCTACATCGGATGTGTCCAGTTTGTGTCACTGCCAGGTTCCGTCGGTTTTCTCAATCTCTCAGGGCGATTGCCTTGACGTACACCACAACTAATTTCTTCCAACTCCGAACATACTTATTATTCATCGCAATTTTCGAATGTTAATCTACGCGATACTAGCTAATAACATACTTATTATTCATCGCAATTTTCCAGTGTTAATCTACGCGATACTAGCTAAACATGTACAACTTACCAATAAACACGTGAACTGGCAAAACTTCATCAAACATCTTTGTTTCTTTCTTGGTTTATACGACACTTTATGAATCAGTAGGGCTATGTAGTATACTTTAAAATAGGCCGACTTCACAGCCGTTTTTCCCCCCCAAATATTACGTAACTGAGTTTTCAATTTACATCTACAAGTTAAAAGATTTTAATTAAAATACGTAAGAATGAATCAGTCATCGTATAAAGTCACAAAATCTCTGTGCTGTTAACATGCGTTAGGCCCTTCATAAAAACATATTTTAACTGCGTTCTTTTTCAGAGTACGGTTGTGCGTTCATGTCGTCGTCACTTGAACGTAACTCAGGGATACCGAAGCGTTTCTAAGTCTCCTTATGGGAACGCGGGGAACAAAGCCTCGTCTTGTTGTGTTATTGGTGTCACTTTGCCAGTAAACAGGCGACTCTTGAATGTATTGAAGATAAATCTCGGCCTACCACTGCGTGCCGCTAATTCTAAACGAGGCCAGGAATTATAGTTCGCTACAACTTTGACGTTGATCACTTGATAACGAAAAGTAGCCTAATCACCGTTTGGTATTCCCTAAAGACTGATTCTTAAGTTATTTGACAACGATCGTCCAACAGCAAAGATTATGTAACGTTGGTTTACTTGGAAACATGATCATGGATCATAGGCCTAAATAGATAAGAATTTAGAATATGTCTATCGTGGCCAATTGGCATATACAATCCTCACTTTTGCCTGGAGGTACTGAGGACAACTACGATCAAAATCATAGGTCAGGTTTTACATCAAAATATCTGCCCCTAATCCAGTGATAACTGGGCGTAACTTCTGCCTGTTTTAATATTCACTCACTAACTCTGGATATTTCCCACAGAGCGTATGTACGAGTTGGTTATGTTTTGGAATATAATTTCAGTGGTAAAGGAAGAATTCTAACGGTGGGTCTTTGTGGCCTTTTCGAGTGTTTATTGTTGTTGGGGTTAAATCAATTATTTTGAGTTATAAACGATCGTGCACTCTCTAAAACCATTACGACGTTGCCACTTGATCTAATATGCAGACCTAATTAAAAGCTCTGAAACAAAAGGATCTCTATTTCTTGCAATGTAACCTAACCTCGCGCTCTGCGGTAGAAAGTGGACTTGACTTTACGCCTATAAGTCTCTTATTCCTTGATTAAAATCCCTTTCCTCTTCGGTTTTCTCAAGACATTTTGGGCCAATCGCTTAAATTACCGCTGCCAGTAGGCTATTTTTTTTTTCGCAGGCTGTTATAGGCTGTTACTACCAGTGATCACATCTGTCGACGTGCGAGAAATTGATTTGAAGTGATACGGTAAGTGATATAGGTATCAGCACAACTAACCCATATACCATATTGGTTTTACACTTCTATGTTTATACGAAAATGACGTGATCATCTAATATTTTATGGAATACCCTATATCGCGACTTGGTGGTCTCTAGCACTTCTGGTTCATAATCGGAAGGTCCCGGATTCAAATCCCGGCTCTGAGACTGGTTTTCCTTACCGAGACTTTTTTTGTATTTCTTCAGTCGCCTCTGACAAATGACAGGCTTGAATATTAAAATAGGCTACGACCATATTTTCCAGTTCATTATTCATCAGTCATTTATTATTCGATACAAATAAAAAATAAAATGTTTGATACTGTAGACAGTTTAACTGTCCGATAACAGATTCCAAAGACTTAACAGGAAATGCAGGTTCTGTTGCCAAGCGAAGAAGATTACTGTCGTGCCTTAAAAGCGTTAAGACAGGGGTTGACCTTTTCCCGACCCGGGAACACATTAATTTTTTTCTGCTCGATGCCTACAGGTTGTAAATGAGGAATATTTATTTAAACTTCATGGCTATTTATTGCAAACGCTCTTAACTTGGTATTGCAAGGTTCTCTTGTACTCGATAATTCCTTTTAACAAATGTAAGTCATTAGTGTGTTATATGACGCTGTGTTTGCTGGAGTAATCACCAACTATCAGGTTTAGCAAATTGCGTAATCCACCAAGCGCTTTATAGGAAGATGCTTTCTATTGTTTGATTTTACGTTCGTCATTAATGTGAACAGATGCTCACAGCAATAGGTATGTACCACGAAATACTTGCGACAATTAACAGAATAAAACGTGTTTACTGACGTCAATGGTCTTAATCACTCATGTGATACATTACTGTAAAAATTCATTCGGGCCTAGAGTTCAGAAACTTGCGCTGAGTAATTCTCCTGATTCAGATAAGATTCGGTAGGCCTGTGGGTAATTTACAGTGAAAAGTTTAATTAATGTTGTGGTACCTTCTGAGACACATCGGTCTGTCAGTGTTAGTAACACACAAAGATGAACTAATTCTTGTTAGAAAGGGTCCCACTTATTTTTCGGACTTGAGCCGGATCTGATGGTCAAACCTTTGAACCGTAATCTTGGATTCAGACGCCTTACGTCTGCAGTGATTCAGAGATACAGAGTTCAGAAGATCATTCTTGAAGGCAATCACAAGGGCTCTGGGGTTTCCTCATTGGCTCATCCAAGAAACCCGAAGCAGTGCACTTTAAAATAAGTCAAGATGTCTCCTTTCTAAATCCTGAACCCGCCATTCGTCATTACATGCTTCGTAATCCGTGAGATTGAAGCAGCATCTTTGTGGATTCTAATGACTGGCAAATGCTACTGTACTTGTATCTGTCAATATGGGATTGAAATTTGCATCTTGAAGCCATCAGCAAAGCAGTAGGCTTCCAGCTATCTGCTGTATAAAATGGCTGGGATCTGCTAAATCAGTGTTCTCAGCCGAACATATGGTGGCACTCCCAAGCACACACTTGAAATTACTGAGAAAACATTCCCAAGCCGAAAGTATCTAAATCTATAAGAACAAAGAGCTTATTGAGATGGCCTGTCTCCTCCAGGCATGAACTTTGATAATCCTGGCCACTAACCGCCCTGGAGAAAGTAGAAATACGAATTATAGATGAAACCACCTGTGTGGCCATACACTTGATTTCTGTGGGACAAGAATGTCCCGTGGAGGGGGCCTAGGAGTTTCGCTTTGCGATATCCAGTCCTTCTTGTATTCAGGGGCTACCCAGTTCAAATCTGTACTCCTCGAACATCTACCCTGATGGAAGAATTCGTGTTATTTCTCATAACTTCCAATGGAATGCAGAAGTAATATTTTATAACAAGAAATACTTTTACCTTTCTAACGTCTTTCAACTCGCCACAAAGGATCACTTTTGCATCTCATTCCATGTTAAGCAAGGTTTACAATCGATACAGGATCGTTAAATAAACAGGTGTACGTCTGAACTAACCTTGTCTGATGGGCTATGTGTAGTTTCCTCCCGTTATAAATGGAGGCTGTCTGACTACTGCAGCGAAACGAACGTAGATCAATGGGAAATGCAATCTGTAGGCGAAGCTCCAGCCCATATGTGGAACCACTGTTCAGAACAGACGACGAGCCGGCTTGCCACTTGCAATACTTTGTGGCCTGCTACTGGGAGCTCTGCGGTGGTGGCGTTGGAAGGAAGCAAATCTGTAGTCGATTTCGCCTTTTCCATTCCTATGTCCGTATTATATCTATTTGTATCAGGAGCACGGTGATAGTTCCTGAGTCGACTTAAACCCGACATGACATTTCTCTATTTTCGAGTGTAATCTAATGATGATCATGTTAAGTTCTGTGTACTAGTTGTAATTCCAGCATAGCTTCTTCATACACACAACTCGCAAAGAGTAATGTGTGTGAATTTAGGGTTAAACCTCACAAAACACAATGATCAGGTTTCCTTGTGTCTTATGGAAGTATGATGGGAAGGTGTGGATTGAATTCATCGACGTGCATTTGTAGACACAGTAATAAAAACCTTGGAGTTCTATAAACGTTGAGAATTTCTTAACCAGATGAGAGCGTATTAAATTTTCATGAGAATATGGTCCATACAGATAATTGGTTAGTTTTTTTTGGCAGATTTGTAAGATAGTCAGTTACTTATACACTTAATTATATCTTCAGTAAGCTTCTGAATTGTTTAATTTCGTGTTAAAATCGTTAGTCAGTGTTGCAATCGTGTGTCTTGCTTAAGTAGCAAACTTCCGGATTAGGCAGCTGAGGATGACTCGCTAGGGGCCTCCCGGTCGGTAGGATATAGGCTGAAGGCAAGAGGCAGCCTTGTTTGGTTTTCCTCGCTCTATCGACTCGGGTTGGAAATTGGGTAATGACAAAAAGTACGTAAATGAATCTTATATATAGTCTCCCTTCCCTCCCGACCTCTCCTCCAGCTCTTTATAAACCATGTACAAAAGTTCTAAATTGGCTTTCAAAATATGAGGACCTGTAATGTGAATCTGCAAAGCAAGAGAACGAAAGAAAGAGAGAGATGATAATTCAGGGGTCAGGAAGTTTAAGAACAAGAAAAATAAAACAGTTCCTTTGATAGGGCTTACAACTACGAATGTGATAAATACACACGATGTAACAAACAAGATTATGACAAATGAAGGACCCTTGCGGTAGGCAACCCTTCGTACAAAAACAAGAAATACGTCTCGGTGCATTAGCCTTGTTATTAAGTGTAATTTACTGTGCTTCAACAGGACGGAAAAAAGGTGTATTGGCAACACTCAAGACCGCACGATTCCTTCATCCATTGTTAGGTTATTTATTGATGCTGTATCAAGAACAGAGTATAAGGACAGAACCGTAAATGACCATCAACGTGTAATCTGTAATTTTAATCTGACAGAGGCTTTTAGTTATCAGTGTCAACATACACTTACTACATGTGACAGGGCCTTCTTCCTTGCCGTCTTATCTTCAACGAGTTTGTAGGCCCAAGTTTGTTTAAAGCAGGCTTACGAGGATAGATATGGCGACCTTTATATTTGTAACTGTACAATTTATATGCGAATTAAAGCTTGTATTATTGAGTAAACTTCGATGCCTTCTTTGTCATGTGGGGTTTTATAGCCTGACTTTTATATACTTGGTAGAACTTGCACGAAATGCCAGTGGCTCAAAGCCTCTGCCTAAATAGGACAACACCGAAAATCGGTGACAAACATTCATGACTCAAGTGGGATTCAAACCACGATCCCAATATCCAAGCCGTCAAGACTCACGCCCCAGACCGCGCGCCAAAATTTAACTTGAAATGAGTTATTACAGATATACAAATACTACAAAAATAATGTTAATCAAAGGGATTTTTTGAAATTGGTTATGTACTTTGTAATATTTTAATGTACACTCTGAATATTCTACGTATCGATGAGTCCCCTGAAGATGGGAAAAATAACGACGAAATATATTGGATTAATATAAGGAAATCTTAATTACTTCTGTGTAATTATAAATAATAAATAAAACTGATTAATTACAACGATGATTAAAATGAGTAGGTTTCTTAAATAAATTCGATTTTTAATGCTGGAGGTATCAAACCGTTTCGAAGAGGTTTGATCTATATCCAGGAAATTCTGTGTAATTAGAAAACATGGCTGCTTTCAATTAAAATATTTGGGAACAACAGAACAAATCAAAATTACATTCACGAAAAAGTTAGAGCAGATTGAATCCGGGGAAAGCTTGCCACCAGCGAAACTTAAGCCATTTTTGTCATACGTTCATTTATTACAAGTATTTAAATGTGGGCCACGTCTGTGTTAACATGTTGGGCAAATAGTAACTGTAATAACATATCTACATTACTCAATGAGCAAGACATGAGACATTGAACCAACAAAAACTGGTACTCACTCACGCACGTCGGTATGTGAATGCGAAGACATAGCAGGAGGATGGAATCAAGGCGTACAAACTTATAGGGAGGTTCTGGCAAAGACGCAAAACATGATAATTAAGAACAAGGAAGATAAAATTTGTTGGTACAGATAGATGTAGCATTGCCACCGAATGTGGATGTGATACAGAAGACTGAAAATAAATTAAAATACAAAAATCGAAAATCTGGAAACTTTGCGAATGTGGAACGTCAAATGTTATGTCATTCCAGTAATCACTGGAGCCACTGGAATTGTAACTAGAATACCAGGAAAATATTCAGTAGCTTCTCTACAAAAGACAGCCATATTAGGATCATGAAATATTAAAAGGAATCTGCTACAATCAGAAACTTGAAGCCTGATTGATGAGTTTCAATATTGTTCGAAGAGAATTACCAGGAAAATAAAACTGTGATAAAATGAAAAAAAAATCAATTTAATTGTTTATCTTAACTTGCTGGCTCAATTTATAGAGTTAATCTGTACAATATTAGACGTGAGGCTAGCAGAACTTTCAGAAACAATGAAAGATAATTTAAGAAACTGACTTGGTAGAGATGAAAATGCTAATGTCCTTGCAGTATCCCGCGATATTTTTAAAAAAATAATTAAACTTATCATTAAACGGGCATGCTTGTTGGCTGAAATGCCTTCAGAAGAGGCATTAGCACATCAATCTAATTTCTTGGAGTCAAAGGTCAGTGGTATGTTGTAAATAAAACATTTTTGAACACGCTAGTAAAAATTTGATTTACAGACTTCCTTACACAGAGTATCTGTCCTTGGAAACCGACTACTGTTTTATCGGTCCGTGAAAGAGAAAAGGGCGATATTTGAAAGTGCAAAGGAAATGATTTTCCAGGGATAAGATGCTTTCTTCCAAAACACTTGCCATCTCTTTACAGCCCACAAACCATAAACCAATAAACATGTCATATAATCAGAGCTATTGTTTCAGCTTGGTTAAACAAACAACCTTCATTGCAGTACTAACCTCTCTCTTCAAACAGATAGACCATCAAGATAATATATGGTCTATTTATAATAGGGAACAGTTCAGTCATCTAAGTGGCTGCCTGCTGACCAGATAATCAATGTTCGATTCGTAACAGACGTTATAGAATTATATTTTCTCTCACGTTCTCGTAATTTCTTCCCATTGTTTTGCTTGGGTGTGAAACTTGGATTCTCAGTCTTAGGAAAATTCAAATCTTGAAAACAAATTGCCTTTTATGCGGTGAAGGGTGATTATGAATGATGCATTTGTAATAATCCATAAGGAAGCAGCAGTGACTATAGTAGCCATCGCACAAATTGGATGCTTCAATGTCACAGCAATATCGTACAAGGTTGCATTAGAAATTCCGAAGCACAGGCAAGCGATTACAGCTTAGAACTCGCAGTGTAGTGTGACTTAGACCGCGCAGTAAGAGGGGTGTTGTCCTCCGTTGGCCTTGAACCATTCAATTTGGTGATGACTACTATAATTTCATGTGGAGGGACCCCTCAGTCGGGACAGTCAGTCTCCAGGTGGAGAGTTAAATCTACTGGACTGAGGTCGTGGAATGGACTCCTTTCTAATTTTCGTTAACATTTCGACGTTGCAACATAAAGCCGTGTGCTTAGACCAGCCAGTATTCAGGTTGTTTCCAAATTTAGCTCAGCACGAAACTGTGTGATTCAAAACTCTGTTATTTATACATAGACAGCTCCATCGTCAATTCTGATACGAAGTTCCGACCCTGAACGCTTGAAGGTTTAATTGATTCGTACAAATACAAAGTTGTTTGCAGTAAGGGAGATAGGGTGTTTGAGGTTCTCGCTACAGGAAGATTGAAATGACCTCTTGTGTTTACCCTTCCGTGTTGTTCAGAAATAATATAAGTTCCTACCGGTCTGTATGTTTGTTTAATAATAATAACTTACTTATATCCATTCGCCAACATCGAGCAAATTTGTATGGGGCAAAGAACCCTTATAGAACCGAGAAGTGCTCTTTAATATTTAGAATTGTACATGAGTGTATATTTATCGTTATAAACATCTTATTTGTCATTATCTGCCATCTTATTATAGATCTTAGGTCTTTAAAACAACCCTTCTAATGGCTAACTTATTAATTCATATTTTATATAAGCTACCGATGTACTTTAAGAAACAAAAACGCTTCTGAAATGTTTTATTTTTTTGGCAAATTAAGTCGTTTGTGTACAGTCAGATTCGATCACGGAATCTATATTCAATCAGGGTGCCACTGAACAGCCGATCACGGAAATATTATTCGTAATTCTAGCGTTCTTTGATTGTGGTTGCACAGAGTGTACGAACATTTTTACGTACGGGTCTGAAATAATAAATTATAAAAGCTTTCTTTTGTTAAACAAGTTGACAATAAACAGAGTTCTATCCTTCATTAGCAAGTGAAGCTATATATATGTTAAACAAAGTAGGTACAAGCGGGAATAGGAAGCCGTTAAACAACGCTGCCACTAGGATCAGAACTCACAGAATTCTTCACTACCTTTCGAAGCTCTTCGTAATGCATTTCCGGAACATTAAATAGCACCCCTAACTAATAGTTCTGTTGTGTAGACACAATTAGACTTTGTGTGAGCAACAATTTCCAAGGATTCCAACTTAAGATAGGTAGCTCTTGTTAAGGATAATGCCTCCAGTTATGTGGTCTTTGACCACAGTGGTCTTTAGTCTTCTGAGATCATCAACATTTTAGATGTAAGCACCTGATACGACGGTATTTTCATTTTGCCCTTAGTGACAGTTGAAGGTGAACTTTAGGGTCGGCAGGATCTGAACTGCATTCACGAAGTGAGGTTTGAGATTTACAGCCGTGAAGAAGATTCTCCTCTGGGTTGTGACGCGGTGCGGACTCGCAACGTTTCGGAGAAACATACCGCCTCCATCTTCAGAACTTCAGCTGAAACGCTGGTATCTATTTTGGCGTCACGACCCTTAACCGCAACGTCGTTACATTCACGAAGTTTCGACTTTGTCAGAGGTGACAGGGAACCCCAAAATGGATCCAGGCGATATTTATTTCCATATAGCATTTTTGCAGGAAGACATAAACCATCAATTTATAATTTTTAAACTCCGGTCACGGTGACCCATGAGCTAAATTGCACTGTTAGTTTTAAACATGGATTGCCAAAATATAACATCCCAATGCAACAGGAAAATATTGTTTAGTTTTCTCATTTAATCTATAATGGTTTCTAACAAAATACAGGGGTGACGCGTATGATTTGTAAAGCAAAAGTTTTTCGAAAGTTAAAATAGTAGGTAACACTTGATCGTGATTTTACATCGACTTTATTTTATTTAATATTCATTTTTGCTGTGACATACTATAAAATGGGGCAGTTAAAAATAATTTCTTCTTCATGTGTGCTATCTCACAGATATACGCCCGAAACAAAATATCCCTCTGAAATATGTTCAACCCCTTTATTTAAATTTCTTGTAGCCTGTTTATCTCTTGATTTATAACCTAGGTTATATTCTATCACCATTTATACGACATAATATGTAAATCTGGAAGGAATTTTATATAGAATTAGTTTCGATAAATAGTTTTCGAGTTGAAACATTCGAACAGACGTACACGACCTCCTTTATTTATTATTTTATTTATTTAGTGTTCTGTCTGACGACAGGTCCATATGAACAGGATCCTTCCATCCTTTTCTCGGACTGGGACCTGTTCATATACGTTCTTGGCAGATGATCCAGAAGGGGTTTGCCATTGCCTTCTTCTGTGTGTAAATGGAGTAATTGTTGGGATGCCACAGAGAAACCGGGGAAGCCCCCGGAGGAAAACTCCGTGTTGCCTAGACCACCTCATCTTATTATTATTTAGTGTTCTGTCTGACGACAGGTCCATATGAACAGGATCCTT
>NW_019059865.1:428465-454548 GCF_000696155.1 Zootermopsis nevadensis | reverse complement strand
TTATTATTTAGTGTTCTGTCTGAGGACAGGTCCATATGAACAGGATCCTTCCCTCCTTTTCTCGGACTGGGACCTGTTCATATACGTTCTTGGCAGATGATCCAGAAGTGGTTTGCCATTGCCTTCTTCTGTGTGTGAATGGAGTAATTGTTGGGAAGCCCCCGGAGGAAAACTCCGTGTTGCCTAGACCACGGCCTTGCCCAACACAAGTTATAAATTCGGTTCATTGTTTCTTATGGAAGATGCAAGATGGTAAATGCTTTTAAACAGAGTAATAAGAACCATTTTAAGTTGGCTCATCGTTCTGTAGTTCAGAAAGCTGCACCTATGCGTGGAATGGCGCCTGTGCATTGATCATACACATCATGTAATTACACAAACATTTAAACATTGTAGCAATGTCATGGCTGATGAACACTTTCAGACGTTCCTCGGAAAGGCGGAATAACTAGAGAGTGTGGAAATTGCAGCTGTAGAAATTAATTACGTGTTTTGAAAATATGCAAATATGCAGCAAAACTGGTTATGAAAATTGTTTAATTCTAGGGTTTAACACAGAATGGAGTACATTATAATATCCATTAAATCACAGAATAGGTCAATTAGCGTTAACATGCTAGACTTGCTTCCCCATCTAAATCTTTCCTGGTAACTACCTGTTCACCATGTTAATATCTTCTTGTAGTGTATGACAGATTTAATCGAAGTCTGTCGATTAAAACCGCTCAAATTGGCGTAGCAGTTTTGATTAACACTTGTATTCGGGATTCACCCGGTTCGAATCTCTGCTGGGTTACCACGTATCTGACTGTGGTAATTTGTTTAATTCTCGGCATTATAACGACGTGATAATAATAAGTCTTGGAAGGAAAACTACGGAATAAGTCTCGGCAGGCTAACGACACGGTAATAAGTATCGGTTGTCTACGACGTGATATCTCAGCATATTAAGACATGATAAATCTCTGCAGGCGAACGACATGGTAGAAGGCGAAGTCTCCGCAAGGTGACTCTGGTGCATGATAATTGTTTTATCTATACCACGACAGTGCAGCTTTCTTCCAAATCCTTACCCAAATAACGTTCGTGATCATCTCTCCAGTTTGAAACGAAGTTGTTAAATAACCTAAGAATCTGTTCAAGTTGTTTCATGCGGATAAACAGATAACGAATTGTACTGAGTTGTGTGGAACACGTAAATAAAAAAGGACATCTCTCTAAAAATGTCATATCTGGTCGTGTTGTATGTTTGATACCTCGTGTTATTTTACATCTTGAACAAGTATCCTCACTTGAGTTATCTCCTTAAAATACACACGGCAGGGACGAGATAGGGTCCTACAGCATCAGCCCGCCTCAAATCTCTTCAAAGTCAACAAATGCACTTCTGATAACCGATCCCATGTTTTATTTGTAAATTCATACACAGTTTGGCTTCCATACAGATACGTTTGTCAGGATTTTCACTGTAATCTTACCATTGTATAAAAGACAGTTTTCTCGGTTTGAATTTTTAGAATAAAATACATTAATATAACATTATAATAGATTATGATCTGATTAATCCCTAGTAGAGACAGAAAGATTTGGAGGTACTGAATCTCGAACTGCATAGAGATTTAAACGAGTCACGTGATTTTATATCTGTGGACACAAAAGTATTTGGTCTGGGAAAAAACGGAGAATATTTAGAGCTATTAAAGAGGACGCAACAGAAGGGTGAAGTTGATTATATAACGTGGAGCGTTACCTTATGTTGCTAAGGAGACGTAGCACGCACGAAGACATGATAAATAGTGTCATAATTTGATTGGAGGACTTCGAGGGATGGAATGGCTTGTGAAGATGTGGACTGGGTAAATTTTGAATCCAGTGGAAGATTTTTTTGAACTCTGTAATGAAATTTCTGGTTGTTGACGAGCTGAACTATCGGTTACTCAAGGAAAACCCTGCTCCTTCTATGTTTGTTGGTATCACAGATGGAATGTCTATCTCAGCCTCCGGGGTTTACATAAATAGGCCATATCTGCATTTATCATTCAGAATTATATCGTACTGCTATTGGATGCTAGTTGTAGTGTAACTCATTACATGCTGAATGTTTAAGGTGAAAAGTAAATGTCTTGTTTGTGTATCTCTGTGATAGCTCAGAGTATTCGTTATGGAGGAGCCAAAAACGGTTTGTTTCAAAATATGACCGAGATTTCATGTTTGATAATCATAGGTCTGTTCACAGTAACCAATTTTCAGACGTGTTCGAACTTAAAGCTGTAACGTTGATTTTCTCTTTGCTATATCTATCCGTTTATTCGTATGTAACAACAGTTCGAGAATGAATGAACAGATTTTCACTAAATTTGATACTGGTGGAAGTTTAAAGCTTTTGGCTTATTCCAATTATGTAAAAAAATCAAACTAGAATAAAATTCACTTTGCATGCTTTTCTGCGCTCGGAAATGGCTGGGTGGGGAATCCCCCAGCCGTGTTACCACGTGAGGAAATCGAGATGAATTCTCCTTGAGGACGTCATTACCCAGCCAGGCAGACGCCAAAAGACTTCGCTCATGCAAAGGTCATTGCTCCCAGAAACCTCTGACTTCCCTCGTGCCATCCACAAAGACCAAAGGTTCTACATTTGTTTACATCATGCATACATTTCCTAACTTCTTATCCTTTCAAGTGTTAAAAGAGTCTCTTCAGCACTTCATTCTAGTTTTTCCATTCGTCACAGCATTAAGAAAGTGAAGAATGAATGACTGAAGTAGGCGGGACCGGATGTGAGGCTGCTAATCGCTTCAACCCACGAGTACGACGACTACCTGCCGGTCCACGGCGTGCTGGTCACACGTTCCGTTTCTCCAGCTAGGCGGTAATACGCGAGAAACTGAACAGAAAGATTTGCGTCCTCAAACGTGAAGACGCCTGCGACTACACGATAAATAAGTAAAATTTAGTCACGAAAGATTTGGTGGTGGAAGGAGAAACATTTAGATCAGGGGTGGGGAACCTTTTCATGTTGGAAGGCCGCATTCAAGAAACTTCAATTAGATATACATAAAAATGTACATTATTTTGTAAAAATCGTATCTACTACGTACTTAATAATTTCAAAAAATGAAAACTATTTGTTAATTTTAAAGTTAACTAATCTTTTAATGACTTTCTTGTGTCTGCTTTTTGTTGGAAAGCATTTGAATGTTTGGTTGCAGCATTTATTAATAAAAATAGAAGGATTATGAAAAAAAATTGGATTCAGTCAAAAGGCCGCACTTAAGGACCTAGAAGGCCACATGTGGCCTCAAGGCAGCAGGTTTCCCACCCCTGATTTAGATGAACAAACCAAAGTCGATATGTGTCATGACATGTCTTCGTGTCTTGATTTGTGAGCCTTATTTTAAAATAATACGAAATGAAAGCGCGATGGGGAGGTAGTAGTTCTTCGTCTGTGTGCCTGCTTTTTTTTTTTTAATTTCCGATGCTACTGAACAGATGCTGATACATTTAGTTAAAAGTGGTCAAGAGAGTTTCCTTTTTGTGAGAATTAGTTTATTTTTGGCCCTATCCTACTTTACAAGTAGCTAAAATCGATCATTAGCTTCCCAGATACTGCTCATGTTCAAAATTTAGTATAGGCCAAAATTAACAACAACAAAAGAGTAAATAAACAACCGGACTCGTAGATCGAACAGGGACAAGCCTGAAAACTAGCCACAGTTGGGACTTTCCACGTTATATTAGTTAAGGTTCATGCTCGTATGCTGGAGAACAAAGTATAGTAGGAATTAAAAATTAAAGTCCTTTAATACGGCGATCTGATTCTATGTGTGCTATTCACTATTAACAGAATTTCCTTGTTTGTCGGATTTTTCCAGAAATATTCATTGAATGATCAGTTTCTTTATGAACGTGCTGTACCAGGACAGAGAATGCTTTAGGCGGGGTGTGGGGTGAGGTAGAGGTCCAGTGTTTGGTACGAGGGTTCTGTTCACTTATCTCCAGAAGTCATCAAGATTGTCTGGCCCTTAAATGTAGCAAACATGAGCACTTTTAGGTTGAGTGGCTGCAGTGATAGAGGAATGTTCTGCCCGCAGGAGAAGTTGGACGTCTTTACGCCATTAAGATCTTTGCTCTCGGTCATTAGGCCCTAATCAGTATCTAAAAGTCAGAAGCTAGACAGTGACACTGGAATGTCTTCATTTCAGAAATATTCACAACACAAGTGTTTCTCAAATTGCTGTCCTTTTCGCGACTAGATTTTAATGCATATTTCTAGTTTCCCAGTTAAGCCGTAAGAGGGTGTGTTGCTCAGTATTCAGCTCGTCTCTTAAACGTGACAGTAGCGAAATTCGGATTTCTTTTTTTTTTGCCTTGTATATTCTTGAGTCCTTCCGCGAAGCTTGCCGAAAGAACGTGTGGATAGGCCACGGCCGTTCTTAACCAGGCCCTTTTTAATTCCAAACAATCAAATAATTAATTTTTAAGGCGGCAGAACTTATAATTCAGCCGTCAAAACAGTCACGTGTTTGCAAGTAACCGGGGGGTTTATCATCCTACTCTCGAAAGTCGATTATTGGACACTCGTTCTGCGCAGCTTTAACCCACCTCCACACACTGTTTAGTTAAGATCTATTTTAATGTTATCCTCCTACCACATTCCTTAATTTACACCTTACGTTTTGGTTTCCTGACTAAAACTTTACATTCGTTTCTCTCGTTTTATACGTGCTATATGTCCAGCCCATCGTCTTCTTTGAGTAACGCCATAATAACTCATCTCGTCTAACGCCATATGAAGAGAAAATTGTTAAGTTCATTATGTAATTGTCTCTAATCCCAGGATTAATGACTGTCTTCTCATGTTCAAATATTCTCCTCAGTGTTTCAGTCTCAAAAACCCTCGATCCGTGGAATATGCGAAGGAGTTTCATACCAGTACAAAACACCAGGTAAAATCAGTGTTGAGCATTTAAAAGCTTTATCCTTTTAGACACTTCACGGACAGATTAATATTATGAGCTGAGGTTAGCAAGCATCTCGAAATTGAATCCGCCTCCGGTGCTATAATCAATATTCTGTTCATTAACTCTGCTGCAAAAATTCTGCAGTGAATACAGCGTCGTTAAAAGATGAGGTTATCTCTGAGGAAATTCCTGGGATTATGACGTAACGTGGTTCGTCCAGGACACACATCCTGCCTACCAGAAAGGAAGTCTTTTTGTATCGTGTTGTTATGATTCATTAAAGGATGTTGACAGACTTTGAGTGAAGGATGTTACAGGCTTCATACAGCCTTGACTTTAACAGAAGAATAAATCAGCCGCAACGTGAAGCTATTTTGTGTTCGGGAGGAGACGGCTATCGTTAGTGAGAATTTTGTTTTTTCTCAGTTCCTCCAACCAAATGTCTGTGTTATACCTTAAGTGAGTGGTATCTCCGGGATCACGACCCAAAATTGGGCCGCCAAATGCCTCAGTAAAGTCTCAAGAGAGGTTGAAATATTGTTTTGAAAGTTACCTTGGAGTGAGTGGGCTGAGTTTGAAGAAGGAAATATCGCAGCCCTGTGGCCACATCTGTTAACGAAATATGTAAGCCAAGCGAGGGGTGCGAACAGGGAAGATCAGAGGCGAGTAGAACGGAAGACGAAGTTCCGAAATTCGCTTCAGCCAGAACATGACCTGCGATGTATCCCGTCTTTTACTAAACCACACTTTGAAAAATGCTTCGAATCAAATACAAAGCTAAAATTCACACTAAAATGTTGGCCTATTAGTATTTTTGGTTACTTATTTGTACTTAATAACTTTTTATATATTATATTTTACTTAGCTGATCAGTAGGTAAAACAAATGTTAAATGTGTTGCATTTGTTCTTAGGAAAGGAACGAAGTTTCATTGTCTGGTAATTGTCACTTTTAAAGTGCTTAGTATTTTTATTTAACGGTTAAATGGTCTTTCGGTTTTATACGAGGCGCGTCCCAAAAGTAAGTTTCCCACTCGTCCTACCGCTAGCAAACCTTATATTGAGCGAAGCGACTGTGCGTACGTGATAGAGCAATGACGTAGCATGGCGCATGCACTAACGGCACTTCCCGCGTTCTCACAGTAGCATCGTTGCAGCTGTTGAAGATGGAGGTTCTTATTCCAGCTCCCGCCGACTGTGAAGTGCGGTCAGTGATAACGCTAGGCCGCACACGGCTCGACGGACAGCAAGTCTCCTGCAGGAGTTCAGCTGGGAGGTGTTTGATCATTCACCCTACAGCCCAGATCTCGCTCCCAGTGATTTCCATCATTTCCTACACCTCAAGAAATTCCTGTCCGGTCAGCGTCAGCGTTTTGAGAATGACAGAGAGGCGGAGATGGTTGTCACACAGTGGTTCCAATCCCAGGCGGCAGACTTCTACGACACAGGTATTCAAAAGTTGGTCCCACGGTATGACCAATGCCTCAATTCCGGTGGCGAATATGTTGAAAAATAGCTGGACACTTGCTGTATCTGTTGCAATAAATATTTCCATGAAATTGTGTTTTGTTTCTGTAAACGGCCCCAGGGAAACTTACTTTGTGGACGAGCCTCGTACCTAATGACCTACTCACTTTTATTCTGTAAATTTAATTTCGATTGAATCTATAACATGAGTCACGGATGAAAAGGTTTAAGAATCGCTGCCTTAATTTATGCCACAGAAACTTGTTTCCACATCGGCGTTCGGCTTTCGTCATGTCCACTCCGAAGTCAGAGGAAGCGAATCGTAATAATATCTTTTGTATTTATTTCTCAGTTTTCAGTTTCTCGCGTCCCGGGGATAACCACTTGCTTCCTTCGGGTTGTTCGAAAAAATGCATTACGAAATACGGAAACCAAAATTTTTACCCCAAAGATAGTGTGAACCAAAGAGTAGAACAGAACAGTTAATTGAGATTACGGAATACATGACATTAGTCTATTCTTTAAGCCCCCCCGAAGACATTATCCACGGCTCACGAAGAGCACATGATCCACATGTCTAATGTGGAATGAAACATCTTACGTTCTTCCCAGAATTTTTTGTTATGGTGTAAATCTTCTGGTTCCATAAAAGCAAGCAATTTCTTGACGAACCGAATTCCAGTCTCAGAAATAATTTGTCATTTAGTTGTGAAATCTGAGTTTTCGTCTGTAAAATTTATTTTGTTATGACTTATTGTTCAGTCTGACATGGTCATTAGTTTTAAACCCTGGATCTTTATATTATAATATACAGGCTCACGTTGCTTTATATTGTATTATAATTTATTTTTGAATGTAGCGATTGTCATATACGACACCGTTTCCAGGAAGGAACGTAACATTTTCTGCACAAAAACATTACAAGTTCAGTCAAAATTTTAGTTCTAATTATAGCCGATTAATTAGTTAGGTACAACAGGAAATAAATCCTTAGCTAATCACCAGGTCTGGGGTTCTCCCAGGTTCCTTTACAGATGATATGTTAGGGATTAATCGGCCAAGATTAATACCTCTAGTGCTGGGTTAAAAATTTGTGGAAATCTACATCTAGTCCCGGAATCGGTAATTCATAATTCCATTCTTTGGAAGTGTAGTTTAGCGTTCTCCTGTCTTGTGTGAATGGGCGTACGAGACGGCATGTTTTCGTGATGTGCTTAAACAGAATAAATGAGTCACGTATGAAGTTTACAAGGGATTCACAAGTATGCTGTATTGTTGCATACTCTCGCCTCCATCTAGATGTTGAGAGAGAGGAAAAGGTTTTTTTTTAGTCGTGTGATACGTGAATGTATGGTGGACCGTCAAATGTGGTCGGACAATTTTTGTTGAAACCAGGCGACAGGATTGAATTACTTGCACGACAACCAGGAAAATATTTATGAATAATTTGTTTGAGTATTCTCAATTGATTTTTGTTTTTAATTATTGGTTAGCACTACTTTTGTTTGCGTTTCCATTCTTCTTCTGTTCCGCGATCAGCGCTTAGCGGCCACGCGTCGAACTTGCTCAAGTTCGGATTTGCCCGGCACACTTCGTCTTTGCCGAACCGGCTGCCATTACCGCGGTTCGCGCGGCGAGGGGAAGGAACCATCAACATCAAAGCGGCACGCTGATTGGTCGGCAGAGAGTCACGTCCGACGGCGCCCAGACTGCAAAGCGCGGGCCGGCAAAACGAGCCTCAGTCAGTCAAGTACACAGTGGGATGGCCGGTCGCGACGGTCAGGGTGTTGATGCTGTTTTTACAGCAGTTATACAGTGATTGCGGAACACTGCTTTCTTTACCCTTCCCCCTAGTGCTGCCCCGAAAACACACGGGGTAGGGGAAAGTCAGTGCTTTATTTTTAAACAAGAGTGATTTTTTAAAATGCCGCATGTAAGCAGCGGGGGTGGGGGAGACGATTTAGGGAGCACCGATGAGGTTAAAGTTTTCAAAGATGAAGGTGAAGATGAGAAGAGGTCGTCTGAAAACTTAACCGAAGAGAAAAGTAGCTTGATAGACCTTACAGAATCTGAGGTACGTAGATTGGAGTGCTGTGTAGTGCAATTTACCTCATGGTGACGTATTAGTGCCGTGTGTCGTCAGGTTAATGAGCATGTTTGTGTTTGTACGTGTGGTGGGATGGACAACGCGTGTTAAGGCGAAAGAAATAATGAGAGGGTTATTTCTTATAGGCCTACAAGAGACATCCATAAGGGTGAACATGTGTGAGATGTGTTCATTTGTTTTTCAGGAAAAGAGCGGATCGTTACCCGGACAGAGCTATACCTCCAGCAAGAACGCATCGCGATCAGATCACAGCCCTGTTTTTGGTGAGTACAGATACGTGAAAGTATTCGTATATATGACGTCTGTTCGGGCCTCGTGCCGTATTTATTGTGTGCGACGAGGCAGGCTGGCAAGATGGTGGGTAAGCAGAGAAGAAGGGGGGTTTTTGAAGGTCGCTGGCAGGGCCTTCTTAACAAAGCAACGGCAGGCAGCGCGCTCGGTGAAAGGCTATGTATAACGAGCTGGGCGACTTGGCGACGTTGCCCTGCGATACGGACAGGATGAAAACATTTGTTCGTTGTGGGTGGATTTTGTAAGCGGGCTCGGAGGCTAGTGCTGTGATCGCTGAACGGCCTAGTCTTTGCCGACAGATTGGACTCGTAGCTAGCGGTGGTTTGGGCCTTGTTCCGTTTTTGTTTAATAAGAGATTTATTGGGATCTCAGCACCAGTTTAAAGTAGAGCCTGTGCCGAAAACAATGGCAGTGATGATGACAAGCGCAAATCTTTTGAAAGGAACGTGTTGGCAATGCGATGTGCGGGATTTTGTTATAATCTTTGACAAAAATTATTTAAATTCTTTTATTTGTTTTCGAAACACGAGGAACACTTGTCAATTATTTACCGTTATTTTAATTGTTTTTCCACCACGTTTAATGCATAATCGTGGAGGTACCGTTTCGTACCGATCAAAGATATTCCCAACAATAATAACAGTCATTCATGAAAACAAATTTATCAAGGAGAGATTGAATTCACAGTACGTTTAAACTAGACATTATGGAGAAGTGTATTTTCTTATTAACTGATTACTATCTGAAAACATTAGCCGATTATGTTGGAATGTAAAAGTAACGGATGCCTGATTCCGTTTTATGTGAATAGTGTATTATAAATTGCGTTGTTCTTCGAACGGGTACATCACGAAAGTTTAATGGTTTTGTCGCTTTCCGAGAACAGTAATAACAAAAAAGTGTAAAATCACAGCAAGTCAGTGATTCCTTGGTCATGTGTCTTTGTTGATTACATGGTTTCTAAAATTTATCTTGAATTATCATCATTTTTTAGCACACTTTTGTAATCAAGTAGTGATATTTCTAATTGATTGAAGTCGCGTACAAATGCTTACGTTTTGTACTGATTATTTGGACCTCACCCCGCGTCAACTGCCTCCATGGACGAGTCCTTCTTGCAGCTAATAATTATCCGGTCAAGAAATCCGCGTTGTTCATAGCCTTCTTCTCAACAGCCCGGCCACAGGATACTCTCTGAGTCCCGGTGTTCAGTTTTCCGCAGAGTAGGTCGCTCTGAATAAATCTAACCCATAGTAATGTGTAATATTTCCTACGTGCACTTTTCTACAACCCCCCAAACCGTATTAATTTCACCGTTTATGTAGCCAGGAAACATACGCGGCGAACTGGAAACAATGGGGGGGATCGAAACAGCGTGTCAATACGCGAGCAAACATTTTTAAAATGCGATACCAAAAATGAAATGTTGCCATTTTTATATTTCATTGTCGTGTTCGCGTTACATGAGACTACAACAGAATTTCACGTAGGAAATGTTTTGGAATTATTTGTAAGATGTTTTATTCTTTCTTTCCGCTCGTTTAGTAAGCAAACAGGGGGTGGGGGGCTTGAACAAGGGGGCCTAGCTTTGACAACCGTAATTATTGAAGGTAGTTGCAGCTTTGGCTGATGCCTGGCAATAAATAACCTTAGAGAGAAGGAAGATAATAAAAAGAGTGTGGAGATAAAACAGACATGGTTTATGATTGAGGGCCCCCTTTCCTTTGTAGCCTCTTTGTCCCTGACAGCAAGAGAGAGAAGGGGGAAAGTTTTTGGATTGCTTTATCCCCCCCCCCGGCCCCCCTGAGTTTAAGGATAACCAAAATGTCCAAATCCTTTAGAGCTGTAATGACGTATTTAATATGAAATTATTGTTGACTCGAATAAAATTCCTTACCGTATTATTTTAAGTAAGTTTGTGAACCTCGTGGCGTCCGATTTTTTTTTCGTAGCCGAACGTGTTTGCCATTTACCATTGTAACCTAATACTGTCTAGAATGAAGGAAACGTAATAATTGTCTCAATAAAGGAACTTTTTTAAAAAAAAGAATCTTGTGTTATGAAGATTCTGTTCATTGTTTTATCAATGCAATAAAGAGATATTGAACACGTAACTTTCAAAGAGGTCTTCTTCCTTTTTTATGCCTAAAATTAACTGGCATTTTCTGTAAAGCAACAATGGCTTTGTGTACGAGATGTCAATTACGTAGTTTAACAGTTAACAATAACACAGTAAAATGACTGTATTTTTTAGCTGGCGATTCTACATATTCGTATTTTAATTTTCGTGGCTTATGAAAGTAATTAATTATTTTGTTTCCACTTCCGCTCTGAAATGACATTGCGCAGTTTCAGACTAATGCAGTTAAATGAACAGTGAAGTATGGAATAATTGCAAAGTTACTGCCCTTAACGTGTCGCCTGTGTTTTTATCACTTTTTTAAATCGTGCCACAAATTGAAGAGGGGCATATGTAACCGTTTTTGCTAGTGACGTAATCGTACAACTTATAATTTTTTTACCTGCGTGCATCTGAGAATGTGATACATTTTAATAGTTTCATTTTCTGCTTGGTCAGAAGCTGTACGAATAATTTATGCCTGATTAAGAATTTCCAATAATTCGTAGCCATCGGTTGTGGAACGTACGATTAAAATTTAAGTTCGCTTGAAACGTAAGTTTAAACAATTTATCTATTTTATGAAATGAATAGAATTTGAGATTTGACACTAGACGAGGACGATTTTGGAAGATAGAGAAGGTTATTTGCGTGTTAACTTTGTCGTAAATTATAACCTACAATGTTCTGGTTTCACGCAAAAAACTTAAAAGTTGAGAAGCTCAGAATGTATTTTTATAGTCTGTGCCGACGGGATAGGAGGTCAAAGGACTCGTTCACACAGAATAAGTAAGTTAATTGTACTCATTAACTTACTTTTATTACGTGGCAGAGATTACAGCAGGATTATTTAATTTATGGTGGAGCTTCTAATCAGTTTAAACAAAAATGTATTTCTTTGTAACGATGACGTCATGAGTTTTGGAGTCTTGTAGACTCGTAGATGCCGGCGTTTCGGAGAAACATACTCTCTCCATCTTCAGGGAACCTAGACGATTAAGACTCTATTTCGAAACCCAGAAGAACATTCTCACCGACTTGAAAACTAAAGGGTCTCGTATTTTTTTTTGTATATTTTCACAAATCTAACGTGGTAATGGTGTTGAACTTTGTACTAGACGTGTAGTTAATTACGTTAAACGTGGGTGGTTGAATTATTGCCTGTCAAGGACTTTACTGTTTACAATGCATGGTTTTTTCGTTGAGTGTACAAATTGGCGCGATAATTTTTTTGTGTTGGGACGTTCGTTACAGTTGGTATTCCTGCGTTCCGACACGATCCCTTTTAATATTGTGACGATTAACTTTTAGTGCAACAAATTAACTGTTTCACGTGTATAAATGTTAATAATTTAATAAGGGGATGTACTGAGTATAATGTGTGGACCAACGTACGATACTTAACGGTAGTTTCTTGTGGAGACCGAAGTTTCTGGCCGCGTCTGATTGGGCAGTTTGTGCCCGCGACCATAACCAGACCGGTTCTGAGGCTCATCAAACTCCCTCTCTGCTTGTTAGGGCGATGAATGGGTCTGCGACGTGAAACTGACTATTTAAGTCATTGACAATGAATGTCGAGGCTTATGACGGACTTTGGTACAGAGTGATGTTACGTTTCGTAAGTTTGAGACGTAAAACCTGCGTTTAATTGTGACAGGGTTGATTGGGCAACCAATGATGCAGAAATAGACTAAATTTATCCGACAGTTGTCAAATAACTAACTTTGGGGGGTGGGGGGGGGGGGCAAGTGTTTGAATGTGTGCTCCTTAGTCAGGGCAATTGCACACCTCGTGGGACGGTGACAGATGAACTAATCATCTACTCTTGTTTCTTCCAAGTGAACTTTTTCCTTGAGGTTTACAGTGATTTTGTGTCGTTTCCAGTGTTCGTTAGCCCTCGTGGCGAGTGGGCGAATGTGTTATTGAGATTTGCCCACGACATTGAAGTCTAATACCAAATTGAGGTCTGTTTGGAACTTTAAGAAACACGATTTCACATTCCATAATCCTGTTGGGCTGTAAACTGAACTGTATTTTTCCACAAAAAATGCTGGAAATAAATTGTGTTGAACAGATAAACATTTATAACCACATATTTTTTTTCAAATATTTTTTTATAATTTTTTTGAGGGGGGTAGCAATCGCTTTCATAAATGAAATAACTTTTTATTATTTGATTCAGTCAGTTCTTACGTGAATTTATCCGGGGAGG
The DNA here is from genome assembly GCF_000696155.1 of Zootermopsis nevadensis. Next base: position 441,392 of record NW_019059865.1, on the reverse strand, counting down.
GGGCTGTTAATTTTGGTATTTATCTGTAATTTTTTTGTCATTACGTAAACGTAATCTCGTGACAGTTTTTATAGGAAGAGAACACAGACAAATATTAGAGCCGCGATTATCAAATTTTAGTTTACCTGTAGCTACATTCACTTTTTATGTTTATTCACGGGCCACAAGGTTTATAAATATGGACAATTTATTGAAACGTCGTGGAAGTTTTTTTAAATGCTATTAATTAAGCCTGACTTATTGCCAGTAATATTCCTTCATTAGTCTGATATTTCACACTGTTTTTGCTTGAGTCATTTTTCAAGATCGTAGAATTTCTGTTCGCTTCGCTTGCATTCCACCATGTGTTCAGGTAAGACGTGGCCTAGTCACTGATTTGATGTTCTTCATCAAGCTAAACGGTTGCTAACAGCAACAACTGCTACCAGATACTGCCATTACCAACCAAGACCTCTTAGAATCGTATAAGGCCCGCACAGAACAAGTCGGCATGCCACAGGTTGAGAACCCATCCTAAATGAACACAGTAACAAATTCACGTGTTAAATTATTTTATCATTTGTTCAGGAACTTGGTTGGTTTGATAAAACTTTGTTTTGTTCGTAACTCGAATATCTGTAACAGTTATGGCTAAATATTGGCATTTCTGGAAATTTAAGCTAAAAATTAGCATTGGGGACAATATTTATACCCTCGGTGGACGAATAATATGGTAAATTTAGTGCTATTACAACGAGGAAATCCATGTGCGTTCTCCAGGTTACCCTCTATTTAGTTATGGTGGCATCAGGGACCTTGTTTTTGAGAAAAACACAGACTTTTGATGGATGCGTAATGGAAGTAAGCCACTATGATTTGGGATGATCGCTCATATTCTTTGTGCTGTTGGTGGTTTACGTTGCGTGTTATATAATTGACTCAGGTGGTAGGATTGTTCCACTTTTTAGTTTTAATCGTGTTAGACCTAGTTATCGAGTTAACGAGTTTTACGACCACGGCATTTTAATTGGTATTGCGTGAATTAAAATTACTTCTAAATGTCTGTGAACATAAAAAGTTTCTGTTTGAAAAAATTATCGACAAATAAAGATTTATTTATTTATTGTTGAGGCCAAGGATTCGCAATATGGCTGTCGTAAGTGTGTTTCTTGCTGAAACTTAAGACGCAGAGCTACGATTTACAACAATTTGGCGCCTGGAAGATGTTACTCGCAAAAATTAAGCCGGTCCGTAATATTTGGCTTCGTAAAGTTTATTTATTGGTTTGTCTGAAATATACTGTATCTGGTATGTTTCGCTGTATAGTCTCTTAAAAATTGACCGACGTTTCAGAGGCACTTACTACATCCATCATCATCGCACTGATGACGGTGGCAGTAAGGGCCTCTGAAACGTCGGTCACATCCTACATGACTACACCCTCCTTAACAAGTTGAAAGATATTATTAAGATGGTGAAGCCTGTAGTTGGACCCACGTAAACACACATTTGTATTTTAATATTGTACTCCCATCTATGCCTAGCTCTTTCAAGTGGTTTCTTTCGTTGAGGGTTTCACGCGAAAATGTTATTCACCTTTCTCAGTCGTGTCTACATCATCTGTTTAATGATCTTGGTAACAGAAGCAAGGTACAGATTATGAAACTCCTCATCCTGTGTAGTTTTTGTGCTACATCCTGTCTCTTAATAACACAAACAAGGTAAACTGATACTAATAATAGTACTCATTCAAGTTGTAATACTCATTCGATATATTACGATTACGAAAACTGACTTTATGATCGGTTTTAAGACGAAGATTTGCAAGGGTGGGGCTTGACGTAGAAAGTTGACTGACCGAGAACAGTTGGCCTCTGAACAGTGACGTAAAGAACTAAAACATCAGACCTACTTAACACAAGGAAAAAAACACATTGTAAAACGAAGTATTAAATATCAACAGAAATTGATAGACGAAAGGAGCTCTTTGCACTAGTTATAATAATTAAGTTACAAGCTGCGCTGGAACAATATTACAATTTATAGCTGCTTTGTTGTGAAAACAAATGAACGTCGGCGTATCGGTAATTGCAGTTTATTCTGAGTTTATCGTAAGAGGGCTACGAATCGTCACGTACCACATCACTTAAATTAAACACAGTAACTTACCTCCATTGTTTCCAAAGAGAATGTTTTCCGTTCATTTGTGTTACACGCTCTCCTCTCCAATCCGTCCTACCTTCACCACATTAGTTAACGATTACGAATTGTGAAGTTGAATCTAACATCTTGCAGAGGGTAGTGATGTGTCTATTGGAAGAAATTATTTTCTTTAAAAGAGCCTAACTAATGCTCATTCTTACCTGCCTTATCCGCGTCCATCTGCCAGTATTCCCACAAAAGATTCATAGGTTGTTAGGAACTGATGACGAAATATAAAATTCTTTTTGAGCAGTATTATCTTTGTGGCCAGCTGTTAAGAGGCTGGTCCTGTCTTCAGAAACTGAATCCTCAGATCCTCTTAAATGTACTTACTGGGGTATTTCTTCACACAAACCCCTTTCACATGCGGAGTTCACTTAAATGACATTCTGTCCCCTTATTATCTACCTGGAAGACAATGAAAGGAAAGTTCCCGTTGTTGCGTCCAGTATAATTGGCGGATAAAATCACTCTCTAAGGGCTGGATGACTGGGGTTTCATCCCTTGCTAAAGCAGCCAGGTTTCTCTTCTGAAATTCTGGTACTGACCATTCTTTTTCTTATCTAGAAGGTACACGATGCTGTTTCCTCGTGGAAGTTTACGTTCACGCCCGTCGGCGTCGGCTGCCTTCTGGGCTGTAGCGCCGTGTAGTCTGACGTTTCGGGGGTGTTTGCCGTATCCATGATCAGGGCGAATGTTCTAGTCACGCTGATGATGGAGGCAGACATGGGATAGTTTGTTTAACCTCGTAGATCTTTGTTCTAGGCGCGGGAGAAACAAGAATATTTTCGTTAGAAAACCTCTAGATAAAGGCCCACTGGGAGACCTTTCTTGTATATTACGTGGTGTTAAAATAAGATATTTATTGAGGGTGAATTGTGAAGAATGCGGGAGGGAGCGGTTGTAGCACAAAGATTTTAGGGACGAATCAAAACAGCGAAAGTGTTGTCGGGATACCGTGTCACTTCGCCGAGAATCGATCCCAGAATATCCAGAAACATAAGCAGGAGAGTCATTACCAAACCGCGACTTTCATTGTGAGGCGTAGATGGCAAGATAATATTAAAATGTACCCGAGAAAACCAGTTTGAGAGGATATGAACGAGTTCGAGCTGGTTTTTGCATATGATCCAGTTATAAAGCGTCCAAGTCTCTTAAAACGTTAACTGAATTCAGGATATGCAAAAAGTATTCTCATTAGCATCTTATGGTTCTGAAATGCGATTTCAAGTACGTATCAGCATTTTTTACTTTCAAAATTGATTACATTAGACCACGATCTAGTGCTTGAGGAAAAGTTGTCCTTGTTATTAATTAAGCGTTGTCTAAAATAATGGAGCTACATGCCAGATAGCTGTCAAATATTTATTCTGATTCGCGTGAATGTCTATGGAATGTTCCCATCAACATTCTGAATTCACCGGCCATTAGTTATTGTTTAGGGACGTGAAGGCGTTGGTAGGTGACGGCAACAAGAGACAATGGCATTCTTTGTTACCTGTTCTGATTTGGAATTTGAGATTAAGAAATTGATACTAAATAGACGATACAGAAGTAGAGTACAGCAGCTCGTTATGATGTTTGCTGCTACGTACAGGCCACGCGGTGGGACTAATTTCCGGGCACCGAGCTCTGGAATTTGCTGACGTCAGCACGCCCTAGGACTTCCAGTATGTACAGAGGGGCGAAGCGGTCGGAGCTTGAAACCGACGACTCGCCTTTTGCTGGTGATTGGGGTCTAGAATGCGTATGGCGTTGCTTACATGAAGCCTTTACATATTCAACGTTTGGTGGTGGTAGCTAATCTTGTTCCACGCCTTGGCTTAAAGTGAGATACCAAGTTGCACACTCATTTTCAACAATAGATATAAAAATATTCTCCCACATAATAATCAGGTTTTAGACAGACCAGTTTTCACTCTGTTATAATTTGTTACGAAAATTATTTCACAAACGAGTGTGGCGTTTAGTATATTCTGAATTTCTTTAGTCGTATTTTGTCGTCAGCAAAATTTTTGTTTGTTGGATATCCCTGCAGTCCCAAAGCTCCCCTCTCCAGCACTTCTGGACAAACCCGCCCTTTCTTTGGAGTAAGCCTTTTCCAGCTCGCAACCTGACACGTTTTGGAATGTCCTATAACACAGCCTGCCCACTTGGTAGCTTGGCATTTTCAAACAGCCTTCTCTCCTACTTTGCCTTCTTCTGTCTGAACTGCAGGGTCATTCTATTACTCGCCTGGGTCGTAAATTCTGGCGAGTTTGACAAGTCTCTTGCATGCTGCCTGCCTGCCATGCTTCGTTTCTTTTCTTGGTTATGCCAGCTCCAAGGCTTGTCAAGTTTAATGGATCCTCGTCCTTGTGACTGTAATCTGTACTGTTCGTTTTAAAGCTTAAATTCGTCACTAAGGCTTTGTTAAGTAATTTTGTGAACCCATTGTTTTGTAAGTTAATTGCACTACGAAAGCGATAAATGCCAAATACTGTATCAGTATGAAAGTAGGCCAAAACAGAGCCAACTCTAATTTAACGAAGCCCATAGAACGGTGACAAATCCGTATTCGCATTCAGGAGGTCGTAAGATAAAATTTCGGTCCGAAGTCCGGCTATCCTCCGTATTTTTTTTTTTGTGGGTTTGTCCAGTTACTCCGGCCGAGATACTGCCTTAAATTACGCCATGATCTCGTCCTTCAATATCCTTTTCAGTGCATATTTCTTAAATAATGGTTTCATTTGATGTTTCATAGCCTTGAGATACAGACATCGTCGTTAAATAACCCATAAAACTAGCCAAACGCAAACCAGAACTCGTACCAAACCGGCTTTCCCGTAGAACTAGAAATATTCCAAACTTGGAACAGTACGAAACCACATTGATTTTGAACCAGTTCACAATCTATCTTTGAAGCGTCCTTCGTATGTAATGTGGAAACAGTGATCTAACAGTTGTTTTGTGTGGTCGTTAAAAGTGGTACAGTGGACCCCTTGCATAACGAATTTAATTCGTTGCAGGAAAAACTTCGTTATGTGAAAAATTTGTTAAGTGAATTTGGGAAATACATGTTAAAGGCCCAATTCGTTCCGAGACCATCGTAACGTAATCTTTGTGACCTTAGAAGATTGAAACACTATACAAGTAAGCATTCTAAGAACATGGTATAAGAGTTAGAATTAAGAGAAATGTAAAAGCACGAAGTCTGCGTGAGAGAAGTTTCCACAACCAAAACGCAACAAACTGTAAATGTAAATAAAGATAATTGAGCTCCACACGCTGATAAATGGGCTTTGCCGATTGGCTGAAGCCTGCTGTGTGTACTTAGGATCGCTCTGGTTGGTGCAATTGACGACCGCGTGCGTAAGCAATTCGTCTAGAGGGAGAATTTCGTTTTGTGCGTATGAGAAGCCTTTCGTTTAGCGAACATTTTTTTTATTCCATTACTTCGATATGAGAAGGCCCACTTATCTTTCAGAGGAGGACGTGTGTATATTTCATTCAAATTCATGACTGCACCGGAGTGGGCAGTTTATGATGCGACATACCCAAGACCTTGGTGATTTATACCGGTCACAAAATAAACTATTGTTAAGGAAGTGGATATAAAAGTTTACGATGGGCTTGCTATGTACTTCCTCGAATTTGGCAAAAATTTTCCCGTTCTTTTCGTGAGGACACTGGTTTAAGCCGGGTCCACATCTACGCGGCATAGCTTATTGTAATCGACAAACAACTTGCGCGCTAGAAAATTAACTGAGACTCTACTCCTAGTAATGGAAGATGTATTTGACTGTGGGGTGCAGCTACTATCCAGAATTGAAACCTGAAATAAATTTTCTGCAATGCCTGACCATAACTTTTGCCTCGACCCCTAGGAGTTATTTGTAATGGTCACTCACGCAACAAGTCGTTTGCCCACATCTGTACTATATTAACATTCGTCTGGAGTACTTGGACAGAACGAATATCTTAGTAAGGACATCCATTACCCCAAGTAAGATTTAGCTGGGTAACTCCGGGTTGGATATTACTCCTGGGAATTGGAAAAGTTTTTTAAAAAATATGGATTTTCGTGATAGTTTATAGTTGATGCGCATTAAGAATGCTACGTATACATCTTTTTCCGAAATGGCAGAAGTGTTTTCAGTAGCAGACCTACGTTACACACATATTCGTTGTAGCTGAACAATTGATTCGGTCTGACTAAAGGGTTTATCTGCAGAGTCCAGTAATGCAGATTTTAAAGGGACCCTTTTGCGTTGGACCTTTTGGATGTCGAATCCCGGATGAGGCCTAGAGCTTTTTTGGTGCCTGTTGTATCTTTTTGTCGTCGGCATGATAATCATTTCCTATTCATCATCTTCACCTAGAACTTGTTAATTATCCTATCGACCGTTCCGCAGCGGACATGAGAGTCAGAAATCAATGACGCAAAGCCAAATCCCTTTTTGACGTAAATACGTGATAATAGCGCCACTTGTAATTTTTTTTTTATTTAGTGTTCTGTCTGAGGACAGGTCCATATGAACAGGATCCTTCCATCCTTTTCTCGGACTGGGCCCTGTTCATATACGTTCTTGGCAGATGATCCAGAAGTGGTTTGCCATTGCCTTCTTCTGTGTGTGAATGGAGTAATTGTTGGGATGCCACGGAGGAAAACTCCGTGTCGCCTAGACCACGGCCTTGCCCAACACAAGTTATAAATTCGGGCACCGCCGGGAATCGAACCCGAGACCCCAGGATTACAAGGCCAGCGTTCTAACCGCTAGACCACCGTATGAAGGAAATATTTAGAATAAAGCCAATATATAAATTTCCTTTCCGTATAGACGTATTTACGTCAAATTCTCCGGAACAGTGGTTCCACTGACAATTTTTTCTTTCTGTCTGAAATCTTTTCACTTTTTTACTTTCTCATTCGGTTGTGAACCGCGCCTGTTACAGGTATCCAAGTGACCTGTAATTTGACCCACTGTACCCGCTGTGTCACTGAACTATGCCCACTCTCGCACTCCCACACGCTGTCACCATCGAGCTCTGGATGCTGTTCGATTGTAAATCGTAATTGGCAATGTCAGCCAGCGCACAGAATCGTAAATGTTTCTTCTGCTTAAGTACCTTGCTATGAAGTCAAACGAAGGATGTTGGAGCGTAAGTTCCATTGTTTTTGAAACGTCGTTACTTTGTAGTGTTACAATGCCATTGGGGGGTGATCGCGAACCGATTTTGGATTTACGGGTTCCTGAACGCCGTTTAATGCAACTAACCCGAGTTATTGCTCCAGTGACAATGCAGTTGCGTCAGTGTAGGCTGCTGGTATTGTACAGGATGATCGAAAAATCACGTAGCACATTTCTGACATGTTTTGTATGTCAAAAAATAAATTACATTGAAATTATAAAACAAAAATCATTGTCATATCAAGTGTCAAGAAATGTTCACCGCGTTCAGTGTTGCATGCATTCGCCGTACCACCCTGAGGAGAAAGTTTCTCATGAGTTTCGTGGAGAGCGTTAACAAAGTTTGTGGAATATCATACAAATTGTCAGTTAACTAACACTCGATGTCTACCGGAACAGTCTCTGTCCTGCACGTTTCCTGTGTCATGCAAATGGTTCACCAGACGAGATACTGTCGATTTGTTGGGTACAGGACAATCGGGAAATGTATCCCTAAACTGAACCTCGCAAGTTAAGATCTTGATGGCAGTTAGTGTTCGACAGTGAACATTTCGTTGCACTTTTGAAAGACACATCCTTGCACTCCGGCTGTTGGCAACTACGTCCACTGAGTACATGTGAGAGAAAATTGGTAGCTTCGCGTACACATTCTTTGGTAAACAGCCGCTTGTAGGAGGAGCCTTCCGTGGTCCCAAAGCATGTCTGCAATGACTCCATGAAACAGAATCCTTGAGAAACTGACAGTCGCTCAACTGAGCCTTATATAGAACCGGAAGTCAGTTTGTGCCTTCCTGGCTCCTGCCTGAAGTGTAATCTAATTTTTCTGTTGGTCTGTAAGGGCGAGAAACTTGTCCTGTAGCAGAAGGGAGGACACGAATTGACATTGAGGAGGATATTTGGATGTAAGGTAGAGGACGTAATCGGAAACCGGTTGAAATTACGTAACTTAATGAGGGAATTTGTATTATGCTCCAAATACTGCAAGGTTGATGGAGTCAAGGAGTATGGGATGGGCGTGACATGTAGCTCGCATGAAATAAATGAGATGAAAGCCCGAGCGAACGATACCACTTCGAAGACTTTGTGTGTGGGAAGACAATATTAAAATTGATCTTAAAGAGGTATGTCAGAGTATGGACTGGTTTGATCTGGTTGAGGATTGTTACCATTGTTTGGCTCCTCAGTGTTGGAATGCACCTTCAAAAGGCGCAAAATATATTCACTACCTGAGCAATTTTTAACCTACGAAGATGGAATTTTTTCCGTGGAATTAGTTGGAAACATTGCGATAACGGTATGTTGAGCAAATTTAATTAACTATGGGGCCGCTATAAATTCAGACAGAATTTAACAATTTTCTCAAAAGTTGTCCTCTTTAATCAAAACTGGAACGATGTATATTTTAATTTTTCTCACAGTTTTACTCATTGCAATGTTACCAACTTTGCACAAATGTGTGCACAAATTTTCTAGGCTGCGTCTTCATTGTGAACTTCCAAAAAATTTAATTTGTTAGAGTAGCCGTCACCAAATTGAATGCTTCAAGGTCACAGGAAAACCATACGTAGTTGCGGCCCGAACAGGGGGTCCCACACAAGTGTGGGCAGGTCAGACCACGGAGCACAGCTATGTACAGCCGTGATAGGTGTTGGGAGGGGAAATTAAGTTCTTTCGTGGCCTTGAAGCCTGCAGTTTGGTGACCGCTGCTATCACCTGGTTCTACTCGAAACAGTGAAGCTAACCTTATGTGCACGGAAATTTTGTGCGAACTGTTTCAATCTGTGACTTCACACTTGACGAAAAATATAGAATCTTCCGTGGTAATTGAATGTCGTTTTCATACACGACGAGCCGTCATTATCACTGAATACATTGTTTCTTGTTCGAAATGAAGGAAGCTTACAAATGACGTTACGTAACATTTTCTTGTTTCTACCTGTTCGGGAGTATAGTTATCCTATATTTGTGCAATAGGCGCGTATCTTGCCCAATAGTCACTGAGGAGCTGCATTATATTAAGTAATACTAACAATATTACCTAAACAGACTATACTGAAACTTTACGGTGCGTTCAGAATAGAGCGGTTACGCAAAGTTTGGAAATATCACGCTACAGACATATCAGTGTTCTGGACTACCGGGATTCGATGCCCGGCGAGAACAGGGACTAATTCGAGATAACGGACAACTTCAAATTTCATTATTCTTCAAGATATCACTCAGCACGGACCGCACAGCCACTGATCGGCTTTTGTACCATTAATACGAAAATCATGTCTGTGGTTGAAAAAGATGGACATTACATTTTGTTTTCGAAGGTTGCTTTGTCACACGAAGTTCGAGAACTTAATGACGTGTGTTCACAAAGGTACGTATTGGGGAGCAGTGAACGAGCAGTTGAATGGAGGCACTGAGAACGAAAGGAACGTTCCTTAATTACATGTAGACAAATGCGTTAGTCCAAGATTCTATTATTAGGCTCCTTAACTGCGTCACTACGTCGTGTGACCTTGTATGAATCCGGTAATGAGAGACTACTTTAATCAGTGCCGATTGTGGTCTTCTGAGTTATATTTAGTCTTGTACGACGTTCAACGGTTTTGTTATGAACCCTGGTGATGGAGGCGATGCGTCCCTCCAAAGCTGCGAAGCGTTGGTAAGAGCCTACGAGACTACATGGCGTCGTAACCTGGAAGACCAAAGTCGACTTATTAACCGCCGAGATATGTCAGCTTTTCTGGTTATTTCAAGAAAAGATTTGTACAAAAAACATCTTCGTGACTGATTTTAATTTTTGTATTGTAGCGTTTGGTATGGGGCACATTGATTGCATCTGACGTAACAGTGACAGTATAAATTTTAGTATTTAGTAGTAATTTGTTTTGTTATTCAAGATGGTCGTTGAGCAGCAGGGCAACCAAGGGTGTTTGTTTCTGAAGATCTCGGTTGGCGTGTTACCTCAGCGGCGTCTGTTCTGGTCTATATCAGGACGGTGCCGTATTGAACCTGAGGTTGTCCTGATACCAGCAGACCCGTCGTAGCCCTGTCATTTGATGGTAACGCCTAATAACACATATACTCGGTACACGCGAAATAATCTCTGTAGTTTACAGCATACAAAACAACAGCGCATTTGATTAATTAAAAATAATGTGGTGTGTATCGACACGATAATTGTCAGAGTGTACTGAGTTTAGAGGCTTGCTGCAGTCCACTAATAAAGTGACGTTGCTCGCTCGTCGTACGTCTTCCTTTGATTTTCCTTTGTATTTAACACGATCATGATGTGTTCCGGGTTTGGGCGTAGGCTGTAGCTTTGAATGAGAATGGAATCGTACATGGACGGAGATGGATGAAGAAATTAGAGAAACTTGAGAAAATCACCAGCGTTTTCAACCCATCCGAATTTACCTGCATGACGCGGAATGATGGTTGTTTTTGAATTTACTGCGTCTCGTTATCTGCTTGCCAACTTCGACTTCTCCCGTCTTTATCCTCCGTGCAGCAATGGTCTCTTTCTTGCAGTGTATGTTATTACATTGTCTCCAGTAACCTCATGTTCTTGTCTCACTGATGTAAGTAATTTACATTTCTGTGTAGGCTCATTTGTCGAATTTTAACAGTTTCGCTTCCAGCACAAACAGCGTTGTTTTGCAGCATTTACGTCTTCCCGGAAGCATGCAGTAAATTACTTGCACAGCGTACAACACGGGCCACATAATCTCCCCCCACTGATAACAGGCCTTTGTTTTTACCATTTGCCGACATCTGAAAACATTGATACTCCACGAAGTAGCTATAAATATTTAAATGTGCTGTTTTCACTACGATAAAAGTCAGGTACGGCGTGCTTACGGACACCCCCTTCCCCCCCTCCAACATTCGCATTCGTTTGGTCTTTATGAAAAGTCACCGACGTTTTCGTCGTCTGCGGGGGATATTCGAGTGCGATACTGGTTTTGAACGTGACGTTACGCGATCAACATAATGCGATCTCTTGGCCCAATCTTTATATTAATTGTTATTTTTGTCTTGTGGAATGTTTCACCGAAAATTTGGTCATCATCGCTGAGATAAAGGACTCAGTAATCTCCTCCGAAACGTCGATTAGAAACCACCAGATTGCACTGTGCAGAAAACAGCTGTAGTCAAGAACTTCAAATCTGTCCAAGCCACAAGGTTGTTTCGTTATAACACTAGAACAGTAGACTGTGGAGTAAGATACGTCCCTGGATCGTAGATCCCACCAAAAATCATGAAAGACAAGTTCAGTTATGACATTCGGAGAATCAGTTCACTATCAGATAATCCCGCAACGGGAACCAGTACTGAGTCATTTCAATCCAATACACTTTACCAAAACCTGTTTCTAAATAATTACTATTCTCTCATCACTGTGACGTGTTTGCCACTGGTGTTCTCTAGGGTGTGGGTGTTTCTCGTTTCGTCCATGTGTCTTCCTGATTAACTCAGCCTTGACGATACTGGGAGCAGAGTGTGAATGTCGAAGTTATTATTTGTGTATTTTTCCATGATTAGTTTCCTAATTTTTCTTGTCATTTAGGCTTATGCCATGGGACATAGGAGCTTAACAAAATCTTGGTTTCGTGATCTGTTTTGCTTTGTTTCTTTGATGCCAAAGTTCTGTCAGTAACCTTGGACGATATGTATGAAGGCAATAATGAAATGAATGTCCAAGCATCGGGCAGGAGACTGTTGTCACGTCGTATTCTACGCAGTACAGTGCTCATATAATTGATTATTCATTCGTCGACGGATATGACTGTAACCAATAATTCCACTTGGGGAAAATGGAGTTTTATGAAACTTGTTAAATTCGAGGCCCTTCTAGAAATTTATCTACCTTATTTTATTTCGGTTCGAAGTGGAGACTAGGCTATAGATTAACGTTTTCCAATGGGCGTTTTTGCATTTTGGTATATATTTTTTTGTCCTCTACGTATTAGACCCCACAGCCCTCTTGAATGATCGATATGGCAAATCTGATTCACCGCTGTATGGCCACATTCATATCGTTCGGTAACAATTTATATTTTGTATCGCCCAAAATTTGTGTTCCTGTAGCCACTTCAACGGTGATGGTTTGCTGTACATCTTAAATGTTAAGACTGCTGCTACATTAGGCTGTTAACGTATCCTGTTATGAGTGCACATATTTTCCATGCACAAGTCAGTGTGTACATGTAATTGGACCTAAAGATAAATAATGAGACATGTAAAACAGCAAATAATGTACGTATGTTTAACTTGCGCGGTTATTTCGAAGGCCCCCCGCCTATCTCAATATACTTGGTGGTCTAGCGGTTAGAACGCTCGCCTTGTAATCTTGGGGTCTCGGGTTTGATTCCCGGCGGTGCCCGAATTTATAACTTGTGTTGGGCAAGGCCGTGGTCTAGGCAACACGGAGTTTTCCTCCGTGGCATCCCAACAATTACTCCATTCACACACAGAAGAAGGCAATGGCAAACCACTTATGGATCATCTGCCAAGAACGTATATGAACAGGCCCCAGTCCGAGAAAAGGATGGAAGGACCCTGTTCATATGGACCTGTC
>NW_019059865.1:394355-417854 GCF_000696155.1 Zootermopsis nevadensis | reverse complement strand
AAATCGTCGGAGTAAAAATGCGTGTAGTGTATTTCAAGACGAAGTTGCTACAGATGTTTGGATTTGAGCCTGACCGTGTCGGACCAAGTTGAGATATTTACATGACAAAAGACCGGCGAATATAATCTGGCCCAGTGTTACCCAACAGGCGTACCGCCACTGGGTTTCAGGTGTGCCACGATTTTTTTAAGATCTCGTATATTCGCACGCAGAAAAAGGCAATATCTTATCTTTCGTAATACACACAGGTTCATTATCATTATCTATAGTTTTATTGAATGTTTGTTAACTCTTCGTTTTCGTGTTCGTGCATTCTTATAAGGAAAGTATTTTTTCTAGATACGTTTTTATGGCCTTTCATACCTCCATTTAGTGAGACGAGATTTTATGGTGTGCCGTCATGTGCCTTTGACAAACTAGGGTGTGACTTGGGTGAAAAGAAAAGTTTGTAGAAGACCGGTCTAGTTTGTAGCCTAGATGGGGAAACAGGAAATGAATACATACCTTTGATGTGGAAACATGTTGGGAATCGGCCATTTAGAATACCGCAAAACATAATAGAAAACGCCGAAATGGATCTTGGGAATTAAGATGGGACGCTTTGTAGCTCGGAAACTGTGATAGTGAGACAAATGCATTCATATTTTGATGATGAACTGCGTTAGGTTACCTGAGAAGCGGTGTGACACTGTTTTAAAGCAAACGTTTTGTTGTTGTTCCATGCGTAATTGATCACCAAGCCGTGATGGCGTATGGTGGAATGGAGGTAAAGCTATACGCTAACCTGAGCAGTAGATTGGTGTGTGGTCATCTTCACGTCCCGGAAAATTTACTTCCGGGTAAAGAGCCTTCCGTGTCCATCAGATAGAAGACTGGGTGGGTCACAGAGCCAGTGTGAATCATGCCCATAGGAAGGTACTTTTATCTCAAAACCGAAACCACTGGCTAGCTGAGGTACTGGAACGCCGTGGTAACTTGGCGATCTCGTCATCTGAAAACGTAAATGTTCTTCTTTTTTAGGGAAAGTGGACCCGACGCCCCACACATCTTCCTTCAACATGGGCTACCTGGTTTCGCCGTACCCATACCCCAACGGTACAGCTGGGCCCATCCCCGTCTCTATGGTGAGTGAAAAACAATGATATTGATATTGATAAGATGATGGCTCACGGTGGTAGATACCAGCGTTGCGGACGAACGTACTGCCTTCATTTCCAGGGCTGAGTTTGGCGCGTTCCTCCGAAACGTTGGTGTCCACCTACAACCCGGAAGATCAGTCGGCCGGTTCTTAGCTGATTTTCCGTCTCTCTCCTAACCCCTGACAGTCACAGACCTGTGAATATATATATATATTCTTTTTCACCACCACCGTGGTTCGGATCCCTCTTTAAGTCAACATTGCATTGCAATGTTTGTTGTATCTGTAAACTAAAACAGGTATGAGATTACACGTCTTCGACGGGGAAGACATTTTATGACAAGAATTTTCTCTGTTTGTAATTTTCCTTGGACGTTGTACTTAACACGTTGCCATGAGCTGTTAGCCTGTGGATGTCTTATTTTCAGAAATCTTACAGATACATTTGAAACTACGCCCATTTTGAACGTAGTTTCAGAATAATGCCTTTGATGGAGCGAAGTGTGTTCTCCCAACTGCATTTTAATACGTAATCGATTTATCGATTAGAAGGGTGTGTTTCTTGAAATGGCCCTACGAGTTACACGGGTGTGTCGTTGGGCCTCCTTTGTTCCGTGGTGATTTGTTGGTGTGCAATGTCGTGGTTTATGTGTGATTTTTTATTTCGTGGTTTATGAAAGTGGCGTTTGTTTGGACAGTTCTGCTTTGTAGCGGAACGAAGTGCTGAGAATTGTGTTTGGGCCAAACAGAAAGGAGATTCCAGGAGAATTAAGGGTAGATACTGAGAACCTTCATGATTCAATCTGTTATACTTCGTTAGAGTGATGATAAATAATTATATGCTCAGGTGAGAGATGAAATAGGTTGCAGGAATGTGAACTGAACTGTAACATTGTCGGATTTCAGTTGTAGCATTGTGCATCTTCAAATTCTAGAAGAGTTTGGTTTTTTTTTGTTCACTGAATAATTGCCATCGTGGAGTTAATTAGTTCGTCAATTAGTACGGAGAACCAATGGAATTAATTACTCATAGTTCGCCAGTCGGTGTTTAAGTTTAGAGGCAATTAAGTTGGTTAATTAGACAGTTCGCTAGTCAGTCGTTCATTGGTTCTTTCAATGACTGAGTTGGTGAAGAAACTATGGGGTAATTCTTGTCGAGTTTTTTTTAACCCCATTTGCGTGTTTCCACGTAGACTGTCTGAAAAACTTAAATTATTGAAAAGTTTTAAAATTAGTTCACGAAGTTATACATTTTATTACGTCTATACTGGAAAATTATAAATATATTCAGGGCAGGAAATGTAGATGAACTGATTTCTTTTTTAGCTTACGAATTAACGAGTGTATCAGTCGGTTGGTTCAGTTCTGAGCAGTGACCAGTATATCTTTTTTTTTTTTTTGAGAATGACTGAGTCTTTGCGTGCTTAATCATTGATTAGCCTGTCTTATGGCAAGGGGCGAAATACAGTCGAGTATAAACAAAAGCAATGAAGAGGTTTTTTTCATTTTCCTGTGGGGTCTGTCACGTCTTGGGGTTGTTTTGTTTCTCCTTCAGACGCTGTTGGTGGTGGAAGATTTGTTTATTATTCGGTTTTTGGAGGTCCTTTTCCATCTCTCATTACTAATGAACAAAGGTCTTTTCTAAATGCAACTTGAAGGAGATGAAATTGCCCTGATAGTAAATGCAAATGTGACTCAAGTTCGAACGGCTATCCTGTCAGCCAGTTTCTGCTTTTTATCAGTTATTCGTGAACGAGAGCCATTCTTAATTGCCGAGAATCCTATCCATGCCGCAAGACGATTTGCCTTACGATAAAAATCAATATTTTGTGAATTTATCATGTTTTTAGCTCAAGATATTAACATTAAAATATTAAGTTACTCCTGTACTTAAGTAAGCATCACACCATGATAACTTACAGGAGAATGGAAGTACTACTGCACGAATTGTTTAATGCCATCACTAGATGGAGATGATTGATCAGCTTCATGCTCCGGTTGCTTTACCATAGGGGAATGCCCCCCCCCCCCGATACCCAGTGTAAATACTGAAATAGAAATTAGGTGTGTAAAATAGCGAATAGCCAGCTATTCTACTGTCGTTCTTGAAACGTAAATTGGGCCTTGGGTCACTTGTGCACGCGATGTGCCCCTGCTAGGGTTAGTCTTGTATTTGGAGACTGCCTTCAACTCATAGTGACACAGATTGTTTGGGGAGGAAGTGCAGTATTTATTTCCACTGCCACAGAACGGTATTAATTTTCCACCCCTCTCATTCCAACTCCGCTCTCTCTCTCTCCATATATTTATTTTTTTTCTCGTGATTGTTTGAGGAAGTTTTCAGAATGAAAGGCCAGTGGGTTTAGTCTGCAGTTAAGTGTTAAGACAGCAAAATGAAACCTTATGCGGAACATGAAAAGCCCATAGCATTTCATACTAAGATCACTTGAATTAGAAATTTCCTTCGGTAATTTAATATTTTTACCGTAGCTCTCTCGTGGGCTTCATTCCTTTCTTTATGTAATGTCATTTTCCATTCGCCATTATTTTGTTTGAATATCATGGCTGCGTGGAACGGATAGCGAAGTTTCTGGATGTCGTGCTTACTTTGTACGAGAACCAAAAGCAGCTTAAATTTCGGGAGTAATATTAGCTTTCTTTACTCATTTGTGTGGAAAGATAGACTAATGGTATCATGTCCGTGTGTCTGCTTCCCTCTCGTTAATACCAATTGACGGAATTTCATTAAAATGTGTATTACTGTCATGTCACTGCAAGTTACTGCATCTTAGTACCGTACCGTCGTGGCTGTATCACGAATTTGTGATGTGACAGCTACATCAGCACCACGTGACGTATATCTATATGAGCTGGTAGATAATATAGAAATATGCGACTTTTTCACAATGCGCAACAGCTTGGCCAACTACTTGTTATCGATTTTACGGTGATGTTTAATGGAGTAGTGGGAGCTATGCGTGTTACATTTGGTACAGGCATTTTACACGGAAGTCGTTCGGTAAATACAGTGTAATTTTGAGTTTAAAGTCCTCACTTGCATCGTCGTCTTGATAGGAATGTCTGAAAGAAAGTGTGCATCTGAAGTTATTTCTAGAAAATATATTTTTTTGCCAGAGCCGGGCACATAGTGGAGAAAACTGGGCTGTTGGTCCCTCTCGACCCAGATAAAAAGGGGAACAATCATTTAATAAATGCAGGTTAGACGTCTTTTTCGTGTTATAAACTAGAGACAGGAGCATTTAGACAGAATTCGACAAGTCGGTATTATTAAACGCGTGTTTACACATACTCCTCCATAGGAAAAGGAGATATTACAAAATCAAGGAGCAGATGGGAGACATCAGTTTCTACTTCTGAATATCAGAAACGGCGTTAAAATATCCAGTCTTAGGAGAAGAATGGGAAATTTTGTAAAATTTTTGATTTGAGGTGCGCCCACACACACAGACAGACAGACAGTGGTAAGTGGATATACCGCAGCTGTGATCATGTCCCCCAATATGATTACATATATTTGACATATTTCACATATAACGCGGTATATATATATATATATATATAAAAAGCAGGAATAGGCATTTGGTTCCACGAACATAGTAGGAAGACTCGAAAATGAGTGTCAAATGAAATGAGGTATTCACAGGTCACACGTCACGTGTCTCTCTCTTTTTTTTACTTCATAAATCTGATGATTTCGATTGGTGCTAAAAACAGATGGTGGTGTTAGGATTTTTTAGTTAGTCGTTTTGGGAAATCTGATAAAATCTATTTGAGGTTTTAAACAAATGATGTAGTTACACAAGCTTGCATTTCACATATCGGATTTTTATACGGCGAAACATTTTTTAAGATATCAGATAAATTCGACAAGCGTGTGCGTGAAGGAGGTATCATGGTAGACCAGCGCAGTCCACAGTTATTTACGCTGAACTACTTCCAGTGATAAAACCCGTACCAAGTGACATCCTGCTCCATGCATGAGAAGATCCACTCAGTTGATGTGACACGCGGCGGACAGATAGATGACTCGTTGAATCTGTATGCATTTCTGTAGTCATATTGATTTATCCGCTGTTGCAAAAGTGAGAAGTTATAATTTATTACTTGGTATCAGTTGTCTGTGACATGCACTGATTAATCTCTGGCACAAAAACTTTGCAGCTAAGGAATTTGACCATCGAAGGTCAGCGCGAACTCAGTCTGTGCCCTCAAAGGGAGACCGACTCTCCGAACAGAGTCCAAAGGTTCCTTACTGTGGCTGTTACGTCTACGGAGTAAAAAATTGAGAGTACAGTTCACATTCTGAAACCTCGTTTTCCGAGATGAGTTCACAGTTATCCTCCTACCCGAGTCCCTTGTCTTCAGACCAGCTTCAGCGTGTTTTCCGAGCTGGCTTTGTTGTTAGGTTATTTAGTGACATCATATCAACTGTGTAACTTAGTTCACTAAGATAAAGGGCGGATTGTGAGAATTTGCCTTAGAGAAATGAATAGAATCGAATAGGCATGACGAAAATGCAGAAAAGAAAATTGAGGAGGAAAACGTCGAGGCGGTAGAGAAGACGGGATAAGTGGAATGTATAAATTATGAAAATGTCGAGGAAGATGGAAGGAGTAGAAAGGCAATTATAGAGAACGGGAGTCTTGACGTTCAGAGGGAAGAATAATAAATTTTAGAGTAAGGAAAAAATAATGAAGGAGGATGAGGAAAAGGAAATAAGATTAAAATAGGAATAGAAATACACTTTGAGTTATAGTATGAGGGTCATAAGAAGGATAGGAGTTCATGATGTGGAGGATAGGAATGAAAGAGAAGACGAAAAAGGAGTGGAACGAGGATAATAATCAGGAGTTTGTGCCAGAGCAAATGTGGTCTTGAGACTAAACCAAACCGTGCTCAATTGATTAGATATCGTGTCACTTCAAGTACGGTCGATATCTGAAATAGCGAGAGATTCCTGTTTTAAAAAGGAAGGCAGTGTCTGAACTTGGACGGCTTACTTGCGCCAGAAGAATGCGGGTGTTATATGGTTGTCATCCTCCCCCCGCCCCTCCCGTACTTTCCGCCCCTCTGACAAGTCCCTTTTCTCCCCAACAGTTTACAAGGTTGTGTGTATGTGGGTCTAAGTCGTCGGGATTGTGGTATTCAGAAATGTTCAGTTAAGAAGAAGCAACTCTCTGGTCGGACAGCTAACGTAAACGAGCGGAGGGAGGGTGGAAATGAGGGTTTGTTGTCGTGCTTGTTCTTTCAGTCAATCCCTCCTCCGTCATGGCTATTCTACTATCTTCATGGTTGCCTCCCTGTCCTTTTTCCTTTTTCCTTTCTCTCATTTATTCTCGGACCCTCCATGAACAAACAATTCGTCAGGTGGAGAGACATGCTGCTGTATAATAGTTAAGACAGGTAGTTTCTGGTTATACAGTGTTGTCAAATTGGCTGTTGCTGTGGGTGTGTTTCGTGCTTAGAACTAAATATGTCAACGAACCAATTGTACACGCTTGTGGTTCTAACGGAACTGATTTCTTGTGGTGTGTTAAAAAGGACACTTACTGAAGCATCTTATTAGACGAAACTTGTTAACAGAACGAATTGCTGTCTTGGTTATTTCTGGTGGAGTAACTGACTGGCTCAATAGGTAACTAACAAACAGATAAAAATGTACTTAGCTGACAGATTTGAACTAAACAGCTCAAACCATCCAGCTAGGTAAGCCAACGAACTTTCTGTCTTGTTTTTTTTTTGGATAATGTTGTTACAGGATTTGGCGCCGTGTAGTGTGGTAGGTGGTTACCACTTCAACACTGAAAATGGACGCGATAAGTTCTTCCGAAATTTGGTAGCCTACAATAAGTGTTAACTGCGTCATAATCGAGGAGACCACAAGGCATAAATTATCACTTTCGTGAACACTTCAAATCGTGTATAGCTTATAAAACACTGATGAGGAGCTTACAACAGTGGTATTCAACCTGGGGTACGCGTACCCCCGGGGGTACGCCAAGACATCTTAGGGGGTACGTGAGATTTAAAAATATGTATATTATTTTATGATAAACACTGAATAATCAGTAATGTAATTTATTTTAGATGTAGATTATATACTATGTATAACTTGAATTATACAGCAACAACTTTGGGGGTACAAAGTTGAAGAGAAATTATATCTGGGGGTACGAGAACAAAAAAGGTTGAATACCACTGGCTTACAAGACAAGTGACTTGGTTAGACAGTCTCAGGCGACAAAGAACAGTCGGCAGAGAAAAGACTGGCGGGCTTACCTGAACATGGTCATGAACCTTTGGGCCCCGTAAAAACATGGAACCTCTGGACTGGCTGACTTCTGCATGGAATCGACTGACTTCGCTGTTGCACTTCCGAGGGCGGATTAACACCACCAATGTCTAAGTGCGACGTTGTGTGCACACGTGTTGCGTGTTGGTGACAGTGCGTGCCATTAACGTAGACGTAATGGACTCCTTGCGTGGCGTAAGATCCAGATTTGGTATAATTAGAAACACCCGAAAAAAAGTGATCGTGTTGCTGTAGATAAGCGGTGTTTCTACCCAGTTCAGATGTGATAAAGAAACAGACGTTTGCTACTAGGATTTCTGAAGAAGAATATGATTTGCTAGAAATCTCAACATTCATAATGGAAATGTGTTTATAAGAAATAGATTGTGGTACGTTGATTGGATTGAACTGGCTTGCGATTGGTGTTCTTGCTGACGGTTGTAGGCAGGTATTTGCAGGTATATCTGTGTTTTTAAAGACCGTTTTAGTGAATAATCACCCGCTATTCGTAGTAGGAAGCAGTGTTCGTATCCCCGGAATATTTCCATATTTTGTGTATTTGCGTCTCCGTTGATTAGCTCCATGAACTTCAGGTTTTTGAATTAAACAAGTGATCATTCATAGCAATCTCACTTTGAACTCGCATATAATCGATATCTCGTGCGTTTCCTTCTCCGTGTTTCTGTTTGGGCACAACTTGCCAGGCGTGTTTTCCCAGTTTGATGGATTAAAGTTTTCTTTATTTTTGGAGGGGGGGGGGGCATATCATTCCCATTGTCAGTGTGTGATGGGCAACGAGAGCTGTTCTTCTGGTTTGCCTTGGAACTTGTTCGTCTCCCTGGCTGCTACTGCTGTGCCTTGCTGCTACCTAGCAATGCAAATATTTGTCTCTCCAGACGTCTGTGTGTGTGTGTTTTGCCTGTCCTTTTCTACAGGCGTGAAAAAAAGCAGGGTGGAGCGAGAAAGTTCTTTATCATGTAGACATGGTCAATACCTGCGTGTGTGGGGGGGAGGGGGGGGTAAACTTCATACCAGTCACCAGTTAGAGTAGTGATTAGGGTTCTAACACTGGAAGATTTTGGAAGCGTAAGAATAGTCCCCAACGCTGTTATGTATCATCTCTTAACTAACACGCCAGTAAATTATATAATTATAGAAGCCCAAAGAAATACCGTTTTGCCGTTGGACATAATTCTGAGTCCGGTGCATCCATTCCATTGCGTCGGAATATCATTCTCCTACTAGTCTACACGGCGTCGAAACCCGGAGAAATGACATCATCCTCGCCGCCGTGGATATCTCATATCTCCTTGTTCTTCCAATTGTCGCTTTTCAAGAAGTTTCCATGCCAAAATTCTGTGTGCATATCTTGTTTTTAGAAAGATGCAGTGGCGTTTGTCTGTGCTCGTAGGGATCCATAAGCGACTTGCAAGGTGTCAAATCCATTTGAAACCGGATGTTAATGGAGAGAAAGTGAGGGAAGTCCCCCCCACGACCATTTTCAGTCATCACCTTTCCAGTTAATCTCTATTCTTTGATACAGCTGCGCAACCCTTCATAACAAGCCTCCACCTACCCCTACGAAAACTCACACCTCTTTTTCTCTCCAACGAACCACGAAATTGGGCCAAGCATAAAAAAAACCAACAAAAGAAGAAAATTGCAGTGTGTACACTTGCAGGATAAAGGAATCCAACCTGAATCGTGTAGTTTTTCTGCAGGAAATCTGCAGCAATTTGTAGTTCGAATATGAAACATCGAGGGAACGAAATATGAAGAGGACGATTCCAGGTCTTGGTAACCTCGACATTCCACCGAGGAACAATATTTCGGTGCTGTACCTTAGCCAGTTGCATTCCAGGTCGCTGATTCCCAGGTGTCAAGGCGAGAGCAACCCATCTGGGGTATGTGTTGGGCCGCCTGTTTCTCGCAGTACTTTGGTTTTCCCCTTGCCACCGTCGTATCGCCGTTTCTGAGATGTGCAACAAGTCTCACTCGGCACTCACTTCAATGCTCTTGGGGGCTTCACCCTCTGACTTGGCCAGATTTTGCTTTACCCTAGTTCCAATGACCATTCATTCGTGGGGATGACTGACTGTGAGGAAAAGTTTGTATTTCCAAGAGGACATGCTCGACAGATTTGAGGTTCTCATGGCTGTAAGGACTCCGATGTTCTGGGATGTAACCATACCCATGTGAGTTTTCATGGCGTTACAGCCCAGAACATGTCCCAGAAAAGGACACTACAAAACAAGGAGGTTTATGATTTATTATTATGTAGTATTTTGACCTGAAGTATTAAATGCAATTGTAGCATGCATTGACGTAAAATAAATACCGTATTCTTCCAGAGTTTAAGTAGCCTAGATCTGATGTAGAGGTCAAGAATGCAAGGAGCTATAATTTCACTCTCCATACGTCTTCATGGCGTGGTAGTTGATTGAAAAAAGGGACTGTTACCTAAAAGAAGAAAACCATTTGGGAGACCTAAGGATAGATGTGAGGACAGCGTTAAATGAGATGTTAAAGACTGCTCAGTTGGGGGTTTTGTGATAAGGATGTGTAGCAGCCGCTTTCTAGATCAGTGCAGGTACTGAGGCGTTGTATCGAGGACTTGGTTGGTTGGTTTGTTTGTTGGTCGTATGCCGGTCAGAATACGTGAACCTGGAATGTTGTTCCACAACTGGAAGTAGAAAGTAGCTTAATCAAGCTGCGTACGAAACAATATTTTTTTTTCTATTTACTTCTTCATTCTCGGAAGCCTTCCGGTTCAAATATCGGCTCTGTATTGTGTACACGTATGGGTTCGGCTTTGGGGCATCAGCGTCAACAACTGTTGAAGGTTTTCTTGTGAAAATCTAAGGACAAGAATTGCATGCAACGTGTGGCTTTTTGAGATAAACGTTGAAGTCGACTAAGCGAAAATACTTGTAAAGGTACAATTTGGCTGCACGCGACAGAGACAAGCGACCGAGGCAGGCGACAGAGTTACGAGACTGAGACTGGTCGCTTCCTGTCTGCTCTCTGTACAATCGTATGAAGTACAATTACGAGCGCGAGACAGAGACAAAGCACAGGAGACCGCTCTCGGACCAGTAGTGTCTCGCGACGGGCTCAGGCAGCACGTGTGTTGTTGAGTAAAATAATAGCAGAAATTAAATTTACTGGTGACCAAGATGAGCAATTGGTAGAATTAGTAGCACTAAACCGACCCCTGACCACCGACAGAAAGATCCTTCTTCTCGTCTGGTTTTGAATATTTAACTCGTAGGTTTTCTTTGTTTCTTTCGCAACAAATAACACAGCAACACATAATCTTCTTCTTCTTCTTCTTCTTCGAGTAACCTTTTTAGAAGCATTTGTGTACTCATTTTTCACAGAATATGTGCACGTATGTCTCAACAAAACAAAGAAAACAAACACTTTGTCGCATGTCTCGGTCGTCACCACAGAAGTGTGTGGCGACAAGCTGCGATGTGTCCGTCTCCCGTCTCTGTCGCCTGCCACGGTCGCTTGTCTCTGTCGCGTGCAGCCAAATTGTACCTTAAAGGGCGTCTATCTGCGGCTGTGTCGTCAGATGCCTCACTCCGCTAGTGGTTAGACGTCATTGAAGCCCATTTCAGTCGTAGGGAACTCTGTGGCATTTGTGGAAACCATGTCTCTCTAATACACCGGTTCTTCCAGCCCA
Organism: Zootermopsis nevadensis; assembly: GCF_000696155.1. The sequence goes on along the minus strand of NW_019059865.1, from coordinate 406,715 downwards.
ATTATCATTTTATCGATGATCCACGCCCACGGTGTCAGGCCAAGAAGATAGTCGGCAGTGCACAGAGTAAGAAAGCCAGTTTTAGGTTTGGGTCTATGTAATAATTTCAAGTAACTGATTGACATTGACAGTTACTAAGTCTGTTGTTTACAGTTTTACAAAGTCGGACATGACTTCTTGATCCCGTGTCCACTTCTGAATTTTTATACATTAGTTTTATTTAAATTATCTGCTTTAATTTTAAACTGTGTACTATCTCCCATCTTTGCAACACCCGCATCCGACCCCAGTTCATGATTTATTACTCATATGTCATCACTGAATTTAATTAATTGGGAAGATGCAGCGAAATGAAATCCTATACTACAAAGTGAGTGGTACCGTCCACAGATCACGAGAAAAACCCTGCTGGGGGAATGTTACTTATCAGCTGGACTAGAGGGCTGCTATTGGTCGGAAGTGCGATACGTCTGAGTTTAAGGCTACTACACACAGACTGAAAACATCAAGCAGTTAAGAGTAGCGTGTAGTGAGCGCAATTGTAATGTGTTCTGCGGGTGTTGCGATAATATTCTAGATTAAATCGCTGTGCCTCTGTGAGGTAATCTTAAAGCTGTACCCATTAAAACACATGAAAGCCTGTCGTCTGTTGTTCGTTCAGTGGTTGTGGAACGAATGCTTTTAGGATGGGTCGTCCCTCACCGCGAAATGTCGCGCATGCGCGTATATCGAATTCCTAGCAGGGATTTGCTCCTGGTCTGTGGACTGTACAACAGAAGCCCCTTCTCAGACTTAGAGAAAAGTTGAATTTTAACGCGGGAGCGTTAGGTTAGTAGTACGGATTGCAGGTGTGTGTACGATGAGTCAGGGTAAAAGGCGTCTGTGGGTAGACACAGACGTCGTGTTGATAGCGAGGGAACTGGACCGGTTTAGTTATGGGATACATTTAATCTCTGGGAGATAAAAACATACTTCTCTGGTCCACGCAACTTGGCGGATGATGCGATGTCCATGTCTCCGTCTCGTTTTCCTTCCGTTGAATTAAACACAGAAGTTGTATAAAACTATAGTATGTGTTCGAATGCAGTACAGACTAATCGTAATGCAGACCAAAATCATAACTAGAATAACGAGTAAATGTTTTCAAAATGTTAGCAGAGTTTCAGGATTTGAGAATTATTTTAATTACGAAGTTAAAAAGTCGATTAAATTTGGGGAATTATCGACGCTGTTCATTCCAGTATTGGCTCACGATAATTTTACATGTTGGTATTTTTTTTATGGTTGCGAAATTTGGTATCTCAGACCGAGGGAAGTGGAGAGATTTGAGATTGTTTCGGAAGAAAAGTACGCGAGATAACTCAGTCAACTGTTTTATGATCAGTGTTAGCGTGATTAAATCAAGATTGGTTGAAATGGGTGAGACACGTATCACACATCGGACAATAAAATAGTCAGGAACCCAGAAGATGACGTGTCATGTAGGTCCATAGACATACAATGGGGGGTGATGATACAGTGTGAAGGTGGAGGTTTGGATTTAAGTTTCTCAGAATAGGGTAAAATGGGTGGCTTTTGTGAACAGGGAAAAAAAAATCTGGGTTCACAGTGAATAGTCTACACCCTGAAGTTAGTTTGTTGGTTCACAGGAGAGACAGATGTCTCTGCAGTCTTCCTTCGCCACTGGAAAGTAAGCGGTGTGTTGTAGTCAGAAGATGGGATCAGAGGTTTGTCTCAGCTCTTTGCTTCTCTCCAGCCTCCCACAGGAGAGGCCAGCAGTGTTGCCAAACCGTGTGAATGGGATGTTATAGTCGCCGCCAGTCTGCTTTTTAAGCCAGACCGCTTGCCTTCTCTGCCGTATGATACAAGCACAGAACGATAGTACTCATCCAATGAAATGAAATCGGTTCTGTCAAGAACGCCATCTCACGATCTTGCTAGAAACTTTAAATTTTTTTTAGCTGTATTTGAATCCAACGTTTGTCAGTTGTTTCTTTATCCGTTTTCCCCTGACAGATGACTGCCCCGTAATACAGTAGTATGACCTAGGTTTGTAGGTGTTATTCACGGTATAGCGTGTGTGAAGGACGTCTTATGGGCCCGTCCGTTTGCTGTAAACGACGACCTGTGTCGTGTAGAACGAAGAACGCCTTTGGAATGTTAGTGTGTACTCCAAAGAGTACTCGTTTTCAATCTTGTTATGGTGGTATATGTTTATCATTTTGGAGAACCAATGTCAAAAATACCTGCAGTTTTAATTGTAATCTTTAAAGTTTTATATTTTTTGTTTTATCAGCTATAATGTATCGTCCTTACATGAACATGAAGATCAATTATTGAAGATGGCTGTCTTCTGACTTGTTGCGCCGCATAGTCTGGTAGAAGTTTACCGACGTTTCGGACGTCGTTGCTGCCTCCATCATCAAGATCAATAATTGCTGATGCATCTTTGCTAAGGGCAAGTTTTGGAACCGTGCGTCGTCTAAGAGAGACTATGAAAATAAAACGTGGAAACTCACCTTTGTGAGCGTATTCATCTGGTGTTTGGCTTCCCGTTAACCAGAATAGCATTGACGCGTGTACGTATTTCACTCTTGTACTAAGCCCACATCAGTCTGTTTTATCAGGCTGTGTGGGTTTTGTAAGCGCATCAGATGATAAATACATTGTGGAATGGGATCATGTTGTATGGATGTGTTTGCAGAAATAATCCTTTTGTAGTAGAAAATTTATGATTTCATAGCACGTGTTAGCAAACGTAAGGAAGGGAGTTTGTTCTCCTGGAGTTGCTTTTGGTTGGATAATAACACCGCGTCCTTTGAATTGAGCCCAAAGGTCATTTTATGCGTTGCATGAAGTGAAGTTTCGTCCATCGGTCTACATTGGAAGATTGCGATGAAGTTCAGTGTTGGCGGATTTCGCTTGGTGGCGGAGTGATTAAAATTGTTTCATTGGTGAATGATATTACCACTGCCTCGTACGAATCTCAAACCGAACCTCGTCATCTTAGTAAGACAACTCACTCCACTAAAACACATATGAAAAGCATGTGCAGACTACGGAGGTAGGAAGTTAAGGTTTGCTGATGCAACCTGGATTGAACTGGCTCAGTGTAGTGTCCTAATATGGGATTTTGTTGGCGCGGATATGAAATTCGTGGTACTTGAAATTTGTAGAGTAGCTGAATAACTACCAAATTTCTTTCAGTGATTTTGGTAATTCTACTTTTTGAGAAATTCGTGTCAGCACTTGCATATCCTCAAGCTGTTAATATTTCTGGGATGCTGAGCTCGAGATGGACCCTTGTCCTCAACAGACACGCTTTGTTGCTCGAGAAGATACTTCAGTAAGTAATCGTGATACAAAATAACACTTTGGGCGAAGATAGATGTTATATTTTTGACGACAACTTTTGTCGTAGTTATGGACTTACGTAATAATTACTGGAATGTTTAATTTTTGGTTATATTTTCAGTCGTTTCCAGGTCCCACATATCTAGGTCATTTCGGTATAAAAGTTTTTGGTGTATACCAAACTGCAAGGAGAAAATGTTGCCTAGTTTACACACATTATTCGTTTCTTTTAGTTTGTGTGTTTGTTTGCTTTCATGCTGTCTGCCTCTCTTTGTTTATCCATTTTTTCTTAGATTTTATTTACCAACAAAATAATCTTATCTTAAATGCACAGGGGAAAAAAGTTTGTCAGCGTAGAATTTATTCGGGAACGGTTTATACTCCCAAATGTTCTGGAGAACGCCTTCCTGCCCTTGATTATGACTCTTCTGAGGCTGCAAGTTGGGGGTGGTCTCTGCATTCGGTGGTTGTAGTGGCATCTCAGGAGCTGGAGATTTGACGTGGAAAATAAAAAGTGAAAGGCGTTAGGCGGAATGGAATGTAGCGACCCCTAGCAGTCACCCACGCTGTTATGAAGTCCAAATATAACCTGTTTTTGGTTTTCGACGAAAGGCCTGCTTAAAAAAAGAAAGGTATTTAGTTCCCAGCGGGGATTAATACGTCAGATAATGAGGGGGGGGGGGATTCTCATCAATTGGCATCTTTTGTTTTGTTGTGATATCGTAGTAGTTTGTAGCAGCCAATTATCTTTGTTGTGTCTGTCCATTCTTCCAGTTGCCAATAGCTTGATGAAATTTGATTTTTTTTTATTTTAAAAAACTTCTGAGAGGGCTGATTTAACCCACGATTTATGCTGGTCGCTTAATACTGTTTGTAGGTGAGTGTTGTTAAGGCTGGGCATTTTAGCTTCTGTGGGGAGTACGTATTAATGGTTTGTTTAATTGTGCTCTCAGCAGCTAAGACTATATATAGCATCGTTAAATAATCATAAAGGATGTGGATAAAATTGGCCATGTTCTAATTTGTGGTATTATCCTGACATTTTCATGGAGGAACTGAGGGAAAAAATATCTGAATTGACAGTCTTTGGGCCGACATTTGAACCCGAAACTTTTCGAATTTGAAGTCAGAGTGGTATCCATTCGGCCACTACGTTCCATTTATACGGATTTTTTAAGGGAAATATAGACAGTGGTCATTTTGGATATCGAAAAGTAGATGTGATAATAGATCCAACATGAATAATGCCCTAGGTTGTGAGATAAGGGGGTGCATAAAATTGAGTGTCGCGTCCAGTAATGGCGTTGTGATTTAGCTGTGCTCGCCTTTCGGCTCCTACCACAGTGAACTGATTTGTTTAGAAATTGTGGAAGAGCATGTGAAACTTTGAAAATTTAAATAAATTAAAATACTTGCTCAAATTATTAGCATTGCTGTTCATTACGTGTGTAGGCTGTCGAGAGGAAGGCGAACCAGTTCATAAATTATTTGTAGTCTTGAATCATTGTAAACGTTTTATAGGGCACAACATTTCACTATCATCATCATGAACTATTTGGGATTTATGCAGTATGGTCTGTTCCTAAGGGCAGAACATTTATAGAGAAATTTGTTGGCCCTACGTCCAGTCCCCAAAATCGAAGGAATGTCCTTTGTCACTTCAAGATGAAGTGGGAAATTAATTGTGTATACAACTCACCCAGTATTGTTTCAGTAGGGATATTCAAGGGGTACCGACGTGCTGGGCGGGTAGCTTACGATGGGAGAAGCAGGTAAACGTACTTCTCGGAAAACAACCACTTGGAAGCTCTAGAAGGAAATGGTAGGTAATAATGGGTGGTGAGGTTGGTAGTCCCTGGGGGCCGTGTCACTATTGGGCTTTCATGTTAACTGTATTGAACCTGAGGCTTCTGTTACCAGTGACATTTGGTTAGTTAATCGGGGTTTGTTGACGCGGTATGTGTCATGATTGACAAGTCTTCACTCCTTATCCCTGTTTGTTGGGCTTGCAGACACGAGAATGCTTGTTTTTCAATCTTCTTTACGACACAGATTTTCTCTAACTTAAAATTAAATTGAGGGCTTCATGTGTCTCAAAAATTGATGAACCGCCACTGAGTAAGGCAGTAATTGCTTTGAACCAAGAAATCATAAAAGAAAGAAGTAAATTAACCTGTAAGTCCGTACATTGAAAATTATAGCAATTAGTAATTTTAACTTTCATAAAACCGAGTCGTTACCTTCTGAAGACCAAACCTGTATTACAGTAGGACGTTCTGCTGCTAAGTTACCGTAAATTGTAGGCTTTTTGTGTTAAATATTTCATGAGTTACTACTGCACAGCGGTGTTGCGTCTTTGTTTCTGGTGCGATGTTAACGTCGAAGCTTGGAAGTCGCCTCGGTTCTCGGTTCTCAACCAGCAGGCAAATTTTGTGCGCCCTCCTACAATTTTTTAATACTGTGTCACCCTCGATTATGAAAAACTCTTATCTACTACAAAGAACGCGAATTATAAACACCCTCAAAACCAGATGCTATCAATGGATTTTGTCTTCTTTGAATTATTATGGGTTTTTTAAGATTCTAAGAACACGCAGATCGTTTTTGTGAGTAACGCTAACCAGTTTATCCCAATGGTAGAGATGTCTTGTACTCTGAGTTAGTAACTAAACCAAACTTGGGCTTCGGAGGGTTAATGACGTCAGTATGTTGCAATAATTGTCGCTGTGAGCAACTGTAGGGCTTCGAGAAGAAGATTATGTCAAAAACCAGGACGGGTTTTACAGTATGCTTGCGAATGACAATAGGAATTAAATATTGAGACATAATCGCAATAAATTGTTCCCATTTATAACACTGCGGCCCGCGAGCCGATGAACGGGGATTTTCACTTATCCAGTACTTTCTAGTAGTATTGGAGTAAATTGCCCTTTGTGAGACGGGGGGGGGGGGGGGGGTAATTTTGCAGGTTTAACTAGTCACACACCCAGAATAAATTATTTGGAAATACTGACTTGAAGTTCCTGCTACAGATCTTACGAATGCGTTGTGTGGAGTAATCTTTCATTAAAACTCACCCAAAAACGAGCAGATTTCGCAGCTGCGTAATGCACGATCTTGGTTAGAAAAACGCTAGTGAAGGAAATAAGTTGAAAAATACAGGCGCGGATCCGAAGATGATGTTAAAATGGACTGTGGAGAAACAGGTTGTGAAAATGGGACACAGGATTTTGGCCAATTGTATGATTTTGTGGAGTCTGTGGTTGGACCTCCTGGTTTATTTAGGAGCTGGACATTGCAGATATTTTTGCCTACTGCCACTGTTGCAGGATCTGTCTTGTGATCACAGGTGGACACCCCGTGTTGCAGTAGCCGGATGCATCACCAGTTCATGACAAAACTTGTTGATTGACTTGCGTCTCGCGAGGGTGGAGTCGAACTCCACATAAGATGTACATTGCACAGGCGCCATATACAGTCTCCTGTTGTCCCCCTGTTAAAGCTGGAGACAGGCAAGACAAGCTCACGATCTCCGAGGCATTTAGTTAGAATCATCTTCACTACTTAGGGCTTGTCTTGTCGAAATTTTTAATATCTTTTAAAAACGTTCTGTATGCGTATAGATAAACCGAAGAATTCCATTGAGGAGACATGTCATTTCGAATATCTGTTGTTATGAGTTGGAGATCATTAGAATTGTGTGAGGGTTGGTGGCACAGGCCAGACATCATCAGTCCGTTGTAGGTGACGGCCTACTAGTAGAACTTCATATTTATAGCTGGTACAACTGTATGACTCTGCCAAAAAAAAGAAGATACGAATCGAAATAATTAGGTTACGATTGACTGTACTTAAGGATGATGAGGAATTTAGCAAGAGTGTTACATCATCATTCGGCAGTTAACTTCCTACAAATATTCTGATATTCTCGCAGGCACCAAGGCGCTTGTGGGCATAGGGTTGATGAACTCTGGGAAAAACAAGATTCTATATTGACAAGACGAATTTTATTTAGCGTCAGACTAGGCCTTTATTGCATTTGAAACCAACTGTAAAATATTTTAAGTTACAGATGTCTATTTTATTTTATGTTTATTTGAATTGAGTGAATGTTTAATTTATGACTTCCAGCACTAGAATGAGAACATGTAAGCCTTTACTTCATTTGTGTATTTATTTCGTTTTTTAAGTCGTTTCTGATTCATGAACACGAGTTGGATGTTTGGCGCGCACTGTGTAGTAGACAAACGTAATTATTACTGCCATTTCCAAACATGATTATTATTTTTTTTTACCTTAATAGGTCTGTGGTATTAAAATCGAAGCTACATGATCACTTACTGTGCACTAAACATGGAAATTCCATCACGAATCTCGTTTGTAAGGATCGCTGTGACCTACCACAACTCATTGTCGCCTTCCTCACCGCTGAACAGATCACAGCGTCGAACGAAACAAATTCTGGAGAGAAGGAAAATAATCAGTAATATCAGAACACAACACTGAATTGTTGAAAGGAATAGAAGAAATTTTTTTTAAAAAAAATTCGCTGGTTGTAGATGTAAAATTTCAGTTGTATCATTTATGTAAGGTATAGTTCAGTTATTGCTTGCTTTACAGAGACAAAAGTTCTGAGTAGAGATCCTAGATCATCTTCAGCGGGCCCTCGTATCGCGGTTCAGTGTGAAGTAAGCTGCAGACAGCAGAGGTCCGTGGACCACAGCGCTCGACGTCTCTCGCTGCCTATTTTTGTATGGCTGCTGCAGACATGCCGAATGGCGTCCACCACATTAAAATCAAGATTGTAATGGCAGGGAGCGAGCTAGTGTGAGCGCGTATCAAGGACCTTGCATTGATCCCAGTGCAGGCCGCATATCTCGTGACACATTGAGATAAGACTATCAGTCGGCAGTTGTAGAATGGAGTACCAAGTACAGTCGCGTCAGGTCCAAAAGTTTAGGCGTTTCCTGCTCTCTGTAGTGTTTGATTGTCGTTGTCGAGATGCGTGCTGATAATGCACGTTCCTATTTAACGTTGTTCTCAGCGGCTAGAATTTTGTCTTCGTCGTCTTAAGTAGACTGGAAGAATGGAAGTCTAGTCAGTTGTGCGATGAAGCAGCAAGAATTACTGAAATGACAATTTCTCTTAATAAATTTATCGCTGCCAGTATGAGGTTTGCTTGTTCTCACAGAAAATATATTTAAATGGGCGCGGATCTCAGTTAATCCGTTTGAATGAGTACTTGTGGGTTGGGTTGGGTTAGGTTAGGTTAGGTTAATTTAGGTTAGGTTAGTTGTCATTTATTGAAATAAAATATAATAACTTTCAAGTATATGTCATTTATCCACACACATTAACCTAACCTAACCTATTTTTAAAGCGATGTGTCCCGATAACCCACAAGTACCGAATGACGTAATAAATACAGGACACTTTTCATTATTCTCCGTGTTTTCAGTGGTAATTTATCCATAGACTGAGCTGTTTTTACGAAAATTAAACAGTATTACTTAGTTTTTATTGACACGTTCGTGTCATATCTTTAAACGTTTCAAAAACTAGAGAAATACTGAAAAAAAGTAGGTAAGAAATGGCGACTGGACGGATGAATGAACATAATGGGAAAGAAATAGGGGAATAAAGGAGGGAGATGAAGGTTCCAAAGTGTAAAGGAAAGGGAGAAAACATTGCTCGATTTATACACGAAAGGGATATCTGCCCGTTGAATTTAAACGGGTTCTGTACACTAGTGAAACAGTAATAGGGAGTTCGAAGTCCTGATTTTTTTTAGAGTGGTGTGTAGCTAATATTGTGAGCTGGCTTGCGAAGAAAATATCCGAACTTCAGCATTTTGAAGAGAGGAGGTACGCACAGTCGATACATCTCAAACAAAATGACGATACTGCACAGAAGTGATTGTCTGAAATAAGGTCCCGAAATAAGCGTTATTTATAATATGGTCCTATTATCTGCCTGTTGGAATTTCAAGCTGTCTACTCTCTTCATGTTGTGTTCGCATCCACGGAGTAACTTACTTGAGGACGCCAAAATATTACCCCCCACCCCGCAAATCTATTTGTTCGGGGTGGCGCATTGTTTTAAAATGTGTTTGAGCGTGCGCACGGGGAGAGCGACTCCCCAGAGGGCATAATTGTCATTGTAAGGTCGGGGAAATTCTGCCGTTATTCGGTTCCCATGGTAACGTTAACAATGAATGCCACATTTTGTGTGGGAGTGTACACGATGTCGTGACCGGGCTGACTTGTTTAAGATTTGCATCTTCTTTGTCCTCTCTTTCAAATGTTTTGGAGGGACTGTGTGTTATGGTAGTCATTCCTCACGTACGCTTCGCCAGCAGCAGTACCACCATCTCGTAGCGGTAAGGCACATTCCTCATCTCGTTACACTCACGAACCCTGGCTTGCAGTCTTCTGGGGCGCTCAGTATCGAACCCCCTACTTTCTGTACCGTAACAAAGGGATTTCAAACCATGTGGTGTCCTCGTAAGGGTTTGTGGCCGAGGATTTTGTGACCTGCAAATAATTTTGACATTTTCTAGGAAAATTCCTTATTACCTGTTCCTTAGGTAGGATATTTTTGTGAGTTGGATGTTCCAAAACAGTGCGCTCTCGCAAAATGTCTTGTGTCGTGGGAACAGGAAATGGAAGCATTTTCGTAATCTATTTCCATTCGCATTTTTCAGCAAAAAAGAGGTCAGCAGCATCTTCCATAAAATTTAACTGAGAAGGCAGAGAGGTCAGCGACTCGAATCTCGGCTGGGAGACCGACTGAATTGGCCTGACCTATTTCGACCTAGTTCTTTGTCCTTCCAGAAGGATGATGGAACAGTATTTTCGAGCAGTGCGCAAACACCACTGTTGTTTATATTTTACCGGTGTCAACTGGATATGAGTCGATTTGACGAAGTCCTCGGACAGAGTAATACTGAAGGTGTGTGAGGTATTCTGACAGGATGTAGTAAGGTGACCCTTGTCCTTGAAGCACCTTTTTCAGGCACGCGCCCGCCCGCCATAATAGAGGTCAGCAAGAGCCAAAATTTTAGAATTCATCCGTCTCCCCCCCAAATAGCATTTGTAATCAAATATATTACCCGTACCCCACCTGAGCCCGACTTTATTTTATTACGACCCGAACGAAGCCCGATTTACTTTCAATATGACTCGACTATCGTATCATTCATGCATTTTTTATTCTATTGTATAAATTAATAATTCCTGAATGAATTATTTGAGAATTTTTTAAGAGCATCTGAGGTTATTTTGACTTCTGAGGGACGTTACAAAGCAAACGGATGCCAAGTTTGTTTGGTGTTAACTTGAGTTATTTCTGGGATGGGAGAGCTATGCCGAGAATATCAAATAGGCGGGTTTGTTTCCACAGGTCGCGACAGTGTGAGGCATATGAGCGCAACTTAAAATAGGCTTTTTCTTTGCGAAAATGAATGACCTGAGAATGCCCGAAATGTTCTACAAACAAACCTTTGGCTGCTAACATTCGGACCAGGCACGTGAAGACCTTTAGGTCACAACACAGTTTCCACTGTTATGGTTTTACTTCCGTTTTGAGCGCAGTCAGTGGTCACGACTAAAAATTACTTTCCACTGTCAGGCTGCAATTGCCAATACTCGATCGACGTGTTCAATCGGCCGTATCTCTTGTAAGAAAAACAGTTCATAACTTTTACCGCAAGCAGAACAATTGGTGTGATTAATCGCGTATTTTTAAGTTAATGTTAAATGAAATAACATTTTAATTTGTGCGAAATACCGGGTGAGCACAAAAGAACTGTACACTTTTAAAATTCCACGGAAAACAAATGTGGCATATTCTTAATTTCACAACTACACCAGCTGATTGAAGATCTCTCAAAGTTTTGTATATACCTCACAGAGGCTTGATATGTGCTGCGCGACTCTTAAGGCAGATGTCGAGACCATAATTCAACTCGTCCCAAATTTTGTGCAGAGTGTCCCAAGTGATGGAATATTTCGCAGCTGTGATTCGCTGCCTCGAAAAATCTTTTCGGTAATATTTTGAATACGGAAATGAATCTTTATATTCCGGCCCTCTGTGTTGAAAGGGGGTTTTAAAGCAATGACATCGCAATTTGTTGACGGTAAGCCTACTCCATCGCCACCGTATCTGTGACAGTAAAGTATACCACATTTCATAACAATAGACTTGCCTCCTTTGTATTTGTATTTCCTGACTCTTAGTGTACCGCCCCGCGATATTAAAGAGCTTGGCAGATGTCGGACGAAATTTCTATCCCTTTACTGCAGCGTGCTGCACGGATGAAATCTGCAATGGAGTTTTTTATTGACCGAGTGTGTAATTGCTCCAGGCACTCGAGACGCCTTAGGCAGTGAGAGAGGAATAACGATGTATATGACATTAAAATTTTCGAAATTATTTTGTAATTCAACATTCGCTGTGAACGTTTGCTGTGTTGTTAAGCTCCACGCCTTTAATACGTATAAGGGGCGTGGAGGTAATACTCAGGGCATTTTAAGACCTCTGCTTTCGCTGAGGCCCGTCTTCAGTGCCTGCGTTCTGCGAACCACGAAATCGCTTGTGGTAACTCTGCACGTTCAGTGATACGTAGTTTCAGTATCCTAAGTTTGGGGCACTGATATAAAATTTAGTCGGAAAACCCAACTCGAAGAGATGACTATCGAAATATAGACGTAGATTGTAGTATAATATTAAACTGGATTTCTGTATGCATTGATGATGTGGACTGGATTCGCCTGGCTCAGTGTATGGTCAAATGTGCGGGCTGTTGTGAAAACCGTGGTAAAGATTGCAGTTTTATAAAAGGCGAGAGCCGGGATAGCTCAGTCAGTATAGTGACTAACTACGGGCTGGACGACCGGGGTTCGATCCCCGACGGGGGCAGAGAATTTTTTCCTCTAGCCTCTGCGTCCAGACCGGCTCTGGGGTCCACCCAGCCTCCTCTACAATGGGTACCCGGGTCCTTTTCCC
>NW_019059865.1:375079-394296 GCF_000696155.1 Zootermopsis nevadensis | reverse complement strand
TGCCGGGGTCAAGGAAGAGAGGAGCTATACCTCCACTCACCCCAAACGCCTACATGGCGTATAGTGGGACAAACTTTACTTTATAAAAGGCGAAGTGTATCACACGGGGCGACTGCGCGTTGCAAGAGACTGAGTTATTTTTCCAACCGTCGTAACCAGAGGTAGTAAGTAGTGTGTTGTCTCTCTTGTCCCTTACAGTATTTTTGCGCTGATCGGGCAAGACAATGTAGCGAAATGTGAGAGAAGGGTGCACTTAACGGTACTGAGATGCAAGAAAGGGGATGCATTTGGCGCGATTAAACGTTTTAGCGAATTGCCTGCTCAGGAAATACAAGAGACGATGTAGTCTGTCTCATCTCTTCACAGTGAGAGATTCCATATTAGTTTTTGAAACTTAAAACAACCAGCACTCGTGAATTCCCAAGTATTTTTGTTCAAATGGAAAGTTTTTCTCAGATGACGTAGATAATTTTGCAGGGAGTGTCAAGTAGCTGCCTATTGATCAGGTGTAAAACATAGTAATATAATGTACGAGGCGCGTCCTCAAAGTAAGTTTTCCTGGGGCCGTTTACAGAAACAAAACACAATTTCATGGAAATATTTATTGCAACAGATACAGCAAGTGTCCAGCTATTTTTCAACAAATTCGCACCGGAATTGAGACATTGGTCATACCGTGGGACCAACTTTTGAATACCTGTGTCGTAGAAGTCTGCCGCCTGGGATTGGAACCACTGTGTGACAACCATCTCCGCCTCTCTGTCATTCTCAAACCGCTGACGCTGACCGGACAGGAATTTCTTGAGGTGTAGGAAAAGATGGAAATCACTGGGAGCGAGGGCCGGGCTGTAGGGTGGATGATTAAACACCTCCCAGCTGAACTCCGGCAGGAGACTTGCTGTCCGTCGAGCCGTGTGCGGCCTAGCGTTATCACTGACCGCACTTCACAGTCGGCGGGAGCTGGAATAAGAACCTCCATCTTCAACAGCTGCAACGATGCTACTGTGAGAACGCGGGAAGTTCCGTTAGTGCATGCGCCATGCTACGTCATTGCTCTATCACGTACGCACAGTCGCTTCGCTCAATATAAGGTTTGCTAGCTGTGGGACGAGTGGGAAACTTACTTTGTGGACGCGCCTCGTAGTATGAATCCAGTTGCATCTGATGAATCTTTTTGAGAAATTTGATTTTCATTTTAAAGGCAGTTATGAACGTGATAGTGGACCTTTGAGATCCATAAAGAACTGAGAATCTATTAACAAACTGATTGATTAAAGTGTGTGATGGAAGACTTTTCCATGGAGTTTTTACAGCGAATTGAATTGACTTCTTATTAAATGAAGCTGGGACTATAATATATTTTTAAGAAAAATCTTTTATTGTTTGTGAAGGTGTTATTTGCATGTAAATTGTCTGATATCAGGGTCCTGTGCCTGGCTTTTGGGAACACGACTGTCCGGAAGGAATGAGGAAACTGTTGTGGGTTGTGGCTAAAAGAAGGAAATATATCTACTATTCAAGATGGAAATATCTACCGATTTCGCCTGTGCTCCGTTTGCGAATTTCTTTAATATTTATCAGTATAACCGAAGAGAAATATAATTCTACGTCACAGACAATAGGCTGTCAATCGCTGGCTTTCCACAGCAGAGGTGGATTTTAGTTGTGTACATGAGTAGGCTCTCCCCTACCTAGTTCACTGGGCTTACGAGCTCTCTGACAAGAACTGTAATGAAGTATTGGTTTTCACAAAAGTTCTAAATTCTTTAACGTGTTTTCTTAACTTCAGCTCCGTAAGGAAGACCTCGTACTAAGGAGTTTTTGTGGTTCGTGGTTTTTGGATTGGCTTAGGAGCTGGTGTTAAACTGTCGGAGTTTAACGTTGTTGTCTGAAGTGAACCCTTTATGTTAGGAAGGACGGGGTGCAGTTATATTGTTCACCGGGTGGTAAGAAGCAACGCACATTTCGGACTTATCGAGATAATTATCGTCTAGTGCACCCAGCGACTTGGCGATCGTCTGTCCAGACTGGACCAGTTCATAATGAAATGGCATAGTACAGGAGCATTCTCTTTCTCACACTCTGGTGACTTGTGTGTGCATAAAATTGAAACTTTCCAACAGGAAAGAACCTCCTCAGGTTCTTTGACAATCCCCGGTAATGGTGCCTGATCACCACACCATGAAGACGTATGTTGGAAATGCAGTTAAAATCTATTTCTAAAGACACGTATGGCTGAATCGGACGGATTTTTGGTTGGAATTCATGAGATTGTATGAATTTATCTTGTCACATAAGCATTAGGGGTCGCGGGTTCGAATCCCGCTTGATGCATATTTTTGTGTGTTTAACGGCCGAGCGTATGAAACAGATGAATGACGCATCTTAAATCCTGCCCCCTTGAAGTCTAGAAATCCAGAGTTTGAATTGGATTGCGAAGGTTTGTTGAAATACATTTCTGAACACTTCATGACTGCCGGACTTGCGCCTTTGCGATATATTTCACTGCATAAACAGGCCTCATAGCACGTGCCCAACATGGGTCGTAAACGTAAGATGTCTTGCGTTTCATCACTGTTGAGAGTTGTTAGGGTAGGCATGGTAAGAATCTCCATCTGTGATGTCATGCCCCTTGCTTTAATTCTGGAGGAGTTGGGTTTGAATCTTGGCATGAGGTCTCCTGGTTTTCTTCTGCCCTTCCAGCCAAATTCCAGTGTAGTAAGCAGTACCTGGAAACAGGCAGCGACTGCGTCCTTACCGATCCCTTAATCAACCTTACGCATTCGATACATAGCATGTCCAGTTGATGTGTTTTAGCAGGTGTCGATTTTCCTTTGTTCAGAATTTCGTATATTCTTTTTTACAACTGCCGGCTTCCTGTGAACTGTATCTTGTACTCTTCACACGCGATTATCTTCGAGTTCGGCAAAGGCTTTCCACCAGTGACTACACCTACGTAGTCCACTCTACTAAAATAAGTAAGCTGCTTAAGACAGTTCATTACGTTGTGAAGTCTTCAGCAGAAAATGCATATACAAATTAACAGTCGGATCTTAAAGGTAACCCACCTGTGACAGAAAACGCAAATGTGGACCCGACTTAAAGTTCACGCGGATGAGATCATTTGAGAGATTTTTAATGAAGGATGTTAACGTTGGATTGAACTGGCTCAGGAATGGGTTCAAATGCTGTGTTTTAACACTGTGCTGAACCTCCCGGTTCCATAAAGAGTGCAAATGCTGAGCTCAAATGATTGTTAACTGCGTGGGAAAGATGCTTATTATTTATTTACTGCAATTGGGTCCTTACACTACATAATTAAAACAAAATACATATAAACAAGTACACTCCATAGAACACCCTACACACATAACTAGACATCCACTCCTACAAAAACATTGCACCTTACACACAATACAAAAACAAACACACATTTCAACATTAGGTTGACTGTTTCCTGTAACGAACAGTAGCGTTTTTGAATTATATGTACGGGGTACACAACGTTTCGTCCATTTATTCCCTGGAAGGGGTACACCTTCATAAATAATGAAAACCAGTTCTCATTGCTGTGCATAAGATTCAGTTTTGAAGTGGTGGACACCAATTTTCTCTAATGTGTTCTCACGTTGGAAAAATACGATCAGTTTACCAACTTAACTCTTGCGCTGCTCGAGGCAGTTTATCACGATGTTCAGCTGCTTAATTTGATAACAGGTCGCGAGACGTTTTGACGATATAATTAAAGACCACGCCCAACCGGTTTTTCTACCCTTGTCTCGGAGCTTTGCGTGTCACTGATTATTAGGCGCACATTTTCTCGGATTCATGCCGTGCTACTACTGTGTGTGTGTGTGTCTGTCAGCCAAGTGGCGTAAACTTTAACAGCTAAGGGAGAATCCCATTGTTTCCTATTAGAAATTTGTTCCTTCCAGAATAAGCGTCTAATTATGTCAGCCATACTTTTATTTCCAAACGAACGTGTCTTCTAGTCACGTAATTGACTGGATGTTGTTGAAAACGCGCGGAAGTCAGTTCTGGAACGTTCATTCGAGGTACTTTCGCATTGCATGCGTTGGTTTCTGTTCTTAGACAATAAAATAAACGCACCTTGTGATGGTCTTGTTTGTTCTGCGGTACGTCTAATCTCAGGAACTACAA
Source organism: Zootermopsis nevadensis (assembly GCF_000696155.1). The sequence goes on along the minus strand of NW_019059865.1, from coordinate 390,135 downwards.
ATAGATTCCGATGAAATCTGGTATTGGGAGGCACAATGAGAGACCGGAAGGAATTCAGTTTTGTCACGCATCTGTCCAGTATAACCCATGTATATTTTACATGGCGATCAAATGGAATTTAACAGTTTGTCAAAAGCTTCTATAAAGTACATATAACATATTGGAAGGCCAACACGATGTAAAATACGGATCCTGTTAAAGATCCATAATATTCATTTGAAACATTTATGTGAAGTGTAATGTTTATGCAGTTCGTTAGCTTTGTATGGCGATGAGCAGTGCGCTTTCTGGACTGGACTTTGACACAACAGATTTATTTATGTCTGTCCGTGTTTAAAACTTGTTGGATTTTGTGTTTCTGTGTGTGATAGGGTTATGCTATGTGTGTGTACAGCCCCGTATACATATGTTTCTTTATATGTGGGTTATTAAACGACTCTGAATAGCTCAGACGTGTTGTATCAGACTGAACGGTGTTTCTGTGTGTGATAGGGTTATGCTATGTGTGTGTACACCCCCGTATACATATGTTTGTTTATATGTGGGTTATTAAACGACTCTGAATAGCTCAGACGTGTTGTATCAGACCGAACTATTAATGAATGATTAATTGGAAAGGATGAGGAAGGATACTTGTGGTTTAATTAATGTTGTATCCAGGCTTATGTCTGGAGAAACTAAAGAAAAACACGTAATACTCCATTCGTTGTGCCAGATTTCAACCCGAGACCTTTCGTCCACGATGTAGTAATGATTGATAACAATTCGATCGGAAGTTTGATTGGGTATTGTTCTAACCAGTGTTACGTTAAACGTCGTAATTGTTTGCTATTCATTTAATTACGCGACGTTTTGGGGAGTTCTCTCTACTCCAGTGTTCTGGTTATTGGCTGTCAGTGCACTGACGTATGTATTACCTTTTCATTTTTAAAATTACTTAGCGCACTAGCTTAGCATTCAAAGGACCCTGAATACAAACAGGATAGAGGGAAATGCCGACATGACGTATATAAAATATACTGAAGACAATGGGACTGTCAAGCATAACTTTCGTAACTTATAGGCTAATGAATCAACCATTGACACAGTCCTTTTTTTATCATTATGCAATGTCATATGTCTATTAGCGCTGTTGCCAGTACATTTATCGGGGCGTGATGCTGACCATTAACCCGTATTTTGTGCCGAGGTCAAGAATGAGGATGAGATATATATACCGCCTCAGCGCTGAAGCGTCTACATGGCGGTACAGCCTTACCAGTTCATTTATATGCCTATTTGTCTAAAATTGTATCAGTGGTGATAATGATGAATTTGTGACCTATGGCAACGCAGCGAGCGGACGGGACGAAGACAAATGCATTAAGATAGGTTTCTTATTGTTACTAAAATAGATCAGTGATGGCCTTTTGAATGAGGCTCTTCTTATACGTACTTGAATGAACAGACACACACGTCAACGTAGTGTGGAATGCTAGTTAATTGGGGACACTTCTGCTGGCTCAAAACCGGTTGTTGAGAATTGCAAGGCAGATTTAAAATGTTATATATTTTGTGGGCATAGGAATTTGGTATGGACGACTGTCTCACTCTCTCACACGGTCCCTTAACTGAATCTCAAGAATGTATTTGTAGCATTTACTGCTCAACCGGATAAGAATGTCTTTTGGCTCTAAAAGGTTTGTGATTGGTCTGTCATCGTCGTTGAAGAATTCAATTTTATAGAAACTGAAGATTCATTACGGTGTTTCGAAGAGCCCCCGAGCTCAACATTGGTGTATCGGCAGCGCAGTCGGCACCCTGATGACGGAGGCAGTATGACCTCCGAAACGTTGGTTAACATCGACCAGACTACACAGCGCAAGAACCCAGAAGACAGAAATCTTCATACGCATCGCCCTGATGACGGAGGCAGTATGACCTCCGAAACGTTGGTTAACATCGACCAGACTACACAGCGCAAGAACCCAGAAGACAGAAATCTTCATTGTAATATTAATTTGACGTCAAATGTCTAACAGTATCGTTACTTTTACTGCATGTGTGTGACATTTTCAGTGCTGTTGCTGTTGGAACGTTAAATTTGTAACCTTTTTTCTTCATATCGTTTGTGGCTCTGTTTGATTTTACGACAAAATATGCGAACATCATTTGGCTAATTTTCCGCGTTCACTCTTTCAGTATTCGACATTAGTCGTGAGTCTCTCGGTTCTGTTATTTTGTTACTGATTCAGTTTAAGAAAACTGAGAAAGTGACAGTAGTTGGCTGGTTAAGTAATTTTCTACCTTTTACGGAACCAAGGTTTAGTTACAGTGTTCGCAGGAGCCAGTCCAATCCCTGCCCTCTTTTACATTTATTTAGGGCAGTATTTGCCTGCGTCTACGGTTCGTAACCTAACCTAAAAGACGGGTGTATATCCCCTGCTTCTAAATTTTGCAGTACTACACACTCTCAGGGAAGTCCAGGGGAGCCTTTAAGTGAGAAGATCCCCTCTTAGAAGACTGAGAAGGAAGTGGCTCACGATTTTAAGCTGGATACCAAAGGAAATGATTTGTAAGGGTAGGAGGAGGTTGGAACCGGTTCAAGACTGGGCCCAGTGATGTGTTTAGGCGTCATAACTTTGGGTTCTGTTAACACAGAATTCGGAGGTTGATTACCGTGTCTTTGTGTGTCGAGGTCGTTGAAATGAGGTGTATTAATGATGAATCTCCCTCGTACCCAAAGCGCAATTAATCTTTACTGAGAACAGTGTTATTCCGCTTTTCGTGTGCTGTCACTGACCTTAAGGGTTTATGTTTATTGGTTTTAATATATGTTCGTAAATTTTTTGGTTCTGTCCTTAAACCTTTGTGTATTGGAGTCATCGAGACGTATGTCCCGTAAAAAAGCAAGCCAACCTTGTACGTAGGAAAGTGGAATCAATTCCCTACGGTCAGTGCATTTTTCTGTATGTCCGTGTGTAATCACGTTTGGAAAATAGAAATAAAAATCCCGCGTCACTGGTGATTTTCTCCACCTGCTTGCGCCAAAAACAAAGACAGAACATAAATTGTGATTACAGTGGTGGGTCCTGAAACACTCACGTTTCCTTGTTTCCTTTCTTTTTCCTCTCAGCTGTGTGAGGAGTCTTTTTATAAGCTCACGAACTTGTCTGATGATGGTGGTTCTCCGTGCTTAGCCATTCATCGCCTTCGAGTTTCAGAAATTGAAGGGTTTGATGAAGAATGGACGTAGCATCATCACCATAAACTCATGGGAATCTTAAACTGAATTATTTGGGCAAATACAACTCGAAAGCTTCTCGGATTCTCGTTTATTTTGGTGCTAAATCGTCCGCTGTTGTCTGTTATACAGAACAATTAGTTATTAAAGTGTCTGATTACTGTCTGGGCCACCGGGCGTCTATTCGCTGCAGAGGAGGGACTTTTCTGTTGTCGGTACGTCCAGAGCACTTCTGAGAATAACCAAACCTGCTCGCTACTGGAACATGAAGCTGATCTTTCACCTTGGACTAGGCTTTTGAAGAAAGATTTTATGCTGTGTTTTATGTGAATATTATTCTCTGAGGCTGAGGGGGACATAACGCGTGGGGTCATAGCCATGTTTGGTCCTAACGAAGGCGGCCAACTTTCGTAACGAGAAGCTTCAAATTTATTGTTCACCTAAGCGCGTATCAGAATTTGTCAAAAAGAGAAAGTTCATTTGTAACACAGGCGCAGATGGGAACGAAGGTTTACCGAATTTCGCGGTCCGGTGGTTTGTACTCCTGTTCCTTGTTTCAATCTCGTCTGGGAGATCGGCTGCCCTAACTCAGATGATTTCATTTTTCCCCGCCAAGAATGGATTTAATTAACTCAGGATAGTGTTCAGTTTCGATATTTTGTGACTACGGAAATGAACTTTTGGGTTACTGAGGAAGGGGACCAGCTGAGCGACTTCTAGCTTCTCAAAGACTGCTCCGAGGCGGTGAGATGTAATTGAAGTGGCTTACGATGACGTCCGATTAACGAGTTTTGAGAATGTGGTGATGTACCTCTCATTTCACTGGTTACAGGATGTTTTATGCATAAATGGAATGGTTATTATGAATACCGCAGCGGAGACTGTACGTAGTTGACAGAAACCACAAAACGGCTCAGTTTGTAGGTACTCCCTTTTTGCACAAAAGCCAGACTACGCAAGTTCTATGACCTTGATATGCATATTTAAACCTTAATTATACAGTACTTTACTTTCTATGCAATTTGTTAAAGCTTCTGTATTTTGGCGCTGTATTCGTGACGTGGGAATCACGTTATTGTGGCGGTAAGCTAAAAAGGAATACCAATGGTTGGGAAATAATATTTAAATATCGCGGACAGTAAGGTAATATTGTCATCGATTCTGTGTATAAATTATGCCAGTGCAATCGTTAAATAATTCGTTCAAGTTTTGCTAGCATTTATTGATTGAAAGAAACATGTGTTAATGTTACTATAGTCAAAACAGGTTGGAAATTTATTGGGTTTCGTTCGGGCTAGAATTGAAGGAAATCGGGCTTAGGGTGGCTTAATGGTAGACAAACTTCGGGCTCGGGTCAAATGCTCCGAGGGTCGGGCAAGGTAAAATTCTAAAAATTTCGCTCGTGCACTCTTTTAGTGCCTGTAAAACGATGGTAGAAGAGGGTCGGGCAAGGTAAAATTCTAAAACTTTCGCTCGTGCACTCTTTTAGTACCTGTAAAACGATGGTAGAGTGAAGTGCATTTACTTCTTTGTATTAAGAAAAGGACTGATTAATTGTCAGACAAGTGTCACAGTAATTATGTCAGCACGTGGTCAGCTTTATCTTCGTGAGCCCGTGGGTTTTCTGACACTTTTACTGGTTAATCCTTAGGCGAGTAAAATTTTGTTTATTTTTTTCGTTGTCGAGTAGTTTGTCAAATAATTTTGTTCTCACCTTCTGTGAGGTGTATTCACGGCTTTATCTCCTTCCTGACAACTATCATTTGAGCAAGGCTATCCGTTTATAAGGGAAGGTTGCAACATTGGGATTGACTCACACTTATTGTAGAGTATCACATTTCTTAAGTTGTTTCATGACGTGTTTTAATGATTTATTAATTATGAATATAATGTGGAGGAAATGAATAGTTTTTATGCCTAAATTTGGGAAATACGTGCATATTCTACTCGACAATAGGCCTTTTAAATATGCTCGTCAGGAAGGTATATTTAAATGTTGCAGAATGTTCCACTAACTGGGCAGTTTGCAAAAGTTATGTCATGTTTTAGTACTTTGTTGCTTGAACCTTGTTGTAATGTGGTTTATATATTTTTTGTGTCTACAAAGGATGTGTGAAAATGATTTACATGTTTTAACATGAACACAGTCAAATCTGAAATTTGTTCCAACGTGCCCCGGTTTCCCATATGAATCCGAAGTATTGTATTCCATATACCATTGAGACTTTTTAGGATAGGCCTGTAACTTCTTGGAAAACTCTTGAGTGGATGTCTGGATATTATTAAAACGGACAAACGTGGGATGAGGGTGGTTTTGAGAGATAAAAATGAATAGAATGGGGTCATAACGATCATAAGTTGTGTTTGACACGCGTAATTAATGGGTTTTAAGTCGACTCAAATGGATTCATTATACCTCACTGTTTAGCTAAGAAACAAATTAAATATGAATTTTATGAACATAATTTTATTAAAATAAATCTTGGTATTCCGTTTTTTTTTTCCACAACACCAGATGAACCGATCACAATACCATGGTTTGTGGCATGTGAAAATACGTATTGCCACTTCTTCCTTTATGTGCGTAATTACTGTCCCGTAAGGACTCGGTTTCCAGAACCTCGTTTGCGAAGACATGCAACACGCGACGGCCGCTGATGCAAGGGAACAACATCCTGGTGGAATGCACGCCAGAAACGAGACAGAGAATAAGATCCAGGACTCTTTAAATCATCTGGTCTGGTGTCGGATGTTGAACCATGAATCATGGTGTCTGTGAACTCTATGACTTTGAGTCACTGATTCCACCGGCATTAGCACAACTTGACGTTAAAATGTCAATCAGTAAACCACCAATCAACAAGTTAATCAGGCTGTGAGATTCGGTTACATTGAAATACAAAATCAAGGGAAAGGGTAGCCAACCGATGTGGCTCAGTCGATTGTGTAGAAACCTGCGGTTGCAAGTACATTTTATAAACGGTGTCGAACTTTCTCTTCATCTCAGTGACGCGCATATGTTTTTGACGTGGGTAGTACCTTCCGTTCACGCCCTTTCTGTCACGAACAATCAACATTTCAGACCGAAAAATTCAATTCGCTGCTGAGACATTCATATCTTCTCGTCCTGTTTTTAAGGGCGGTGAGTAAATCATTCTTATTGGTTCGTACTCCAAGACCGTGGTTCTGTTACCGGAAGGGCAGAAGAATTCTTTCTTCGCCGCAACGTCCATGCAGCTTCCTGTCATAACAGGGGTAGTTTACCGACGTTTCAGAGGTGCTTTCTACCTCCATCAACCGGGCTTATCGCTCTGATGATGAAATAATTCGTTGAAGTTTTGCTAGCATTTATTGATTGAAAGAAACATGTGTTAATGTTACTATAGTCAAAACAGGCTGGAAATTTATTGGGTATCGGTCGGGCTAGAATTGAAGGAAATCGGGCTTAGGGTGGCTTAATGGTAGACAAACTTCGGGCTCGGGTCAAATGCTCCGAGGGTCGGGCAAGGTAAAATTCTAAAAATTTCGCTCGTGCACTCTTTTAGTGCCTGTAAAACGATGGTAGAATGAAGTGCATTTACTTCTTTGTATTAAGAAAAGGACTGATTAATTGTCAGACAAGTGTCACAGTAATTATGTCAGCACGTGGTCAGCTTTATCTTCGTGAGCCCGTGGTTTTTCTGACAACTTTTACTGGTTAATCGGCGAGTAAAATTTTGTTTATTTTTTTCGTTGTCGAGTAGTTTGTCAAATAATTTTGTTCTCACCTTCTGTGAGGTGTATTCACGGCTTTATCTCCTTCCTGACAACTATCATTTGAGCAAGGCTATCCGTTTATAAGGGAAGGTTGCAACATTGGGATTGACTCACACTTATTGTAGAGTATCACATTTCTTAAGTTGTTTCATGACGTGTTTTAATGATTTATTAATTATGAATATAATGTGGAGGAAATGAATAGTTTTTATGCCTAAATTTGGGAAATACGTGCATATTCTACTCGACAATAGGCCTTTTAAATATGCTCGTCAGGAAGGTATATTTAAATGTTGCAGAATGTTCCACTAACTGGGCAGTTTGCAAAAGTTATTTTAGTACTTTGTTGCTTGAACCGTGTTGTAATGTGGTTTATATATTTTTTGTGTCTACAAAGGATGTGTGAAAATGATTTACATGTTTTAACATGAACACAGTCAAATCTGAAATTTGTTCCAACGTGCCCCGGTTTCCCATATGAATCCGAAGTATTGTATTCCATATACCATTGAGACTTTTTAGGATAGGCCTGTAACTTCTTGGAAAACTCTTGAGTGGATGTCTGGATATTATTAAAACGGACAAACGTGGGATGAGGGTGGTTTTGAGAGATAAAAATGAATAGAATGGGGTCATAACGATCATAAGTTGTGTTTGACACGCGTAATTAATGGGTTTTAAGTCGACTCAAATGGATTCATTATACCTCACTGTTTAGCTAAGAAACAAATTAAATATGAATTTTATGAACATAATTTTATTAAAATAAATCTTGGTATTCCGTTTTTTTTTTCCACAACACCAGATGAACCGATCACAATACCATGGTTTGTGGCATGTGAAAATACGTATTGCCACTTCTTCCTTTATGTGCGTAATTACTGTCCCGTAAGGACTCGGTTTCCAGAACCTCGTTTGCGAAGACATGCAACACGCGACGGCCGCTGATGCAAGGGAACAACATCCTGGTGGAATGCACGCCAGAAACGAGACAGAGAATAAGATCCAGGACTCTTTAAATCATCTGGTCTGGTGTCGGATGTTGAACCATGAATCATGGTGTCTGTGAACTCTATGACTTTGAGTCACTGATTCCACCGGCATTAGCACAACTTGACGTTAAAATGTCAATCAGTAAACCACCAATCAACAAGTTAATCAGGCTGTGAGATTCGGTTACATTGAAATACAAAATCAAGGGAAAGGGTAGCCAACCGATGTGGCTCAGTCGATTGTGTAGAAACCTGCGGTTGCAAGTACATTTTATAAACGGTGTCGAACTTTCTCTTCATCTCAGTGACGCGCATATGTTTTTGACGTGGGTAGTACCTTCCGTTCACGCCCTTTCTGTCACGAACAATCAACATTTCAGACCGAAAAATTCAATTCGCTGCTGAGACATTCATATCTTCTCGTCCTGTTTTTAAGGGCGGTGAGTAAATCATTCTTATTGGTTCGTACTCCAAGACCGTGGTTCTGTTACCGGAAGGGCAGAAGAATTCTTTCTTCGCCGCAACGTCCATGCAGCTTCCTGTCATAACAGGGGTAGTTTACCGACGTTTCAGAGGTGCTTTCTACCTCCATCAACCGGGCTTATCGCTCTGATGATGGAGGCAGCAAGAGTCTCTGGAACGTTGGCAAATTTTTGCTGGGTGGTTTGACCGTTTTTGTCTGAATGTACATTGCACTTGTGAAAATGTGGTGTAGTGTAACGGAAACGCGCATTCCAAATAGCAGATTGTTTCGTCAACGAAGACCACTTCTGTTTTTGTTTACACATCTTAGATTTGTGTGTGTGTGCGAAACTTCGGTCTCACTCAAGTGGAAATTGAGGAGCGTTTGAATCCAAGCACTGGAAAGAGTACTTGAACCCAAGGAAAGTGACGTAACACAATATTGGAGAAAATTACGTCTACATCTTAAGGAGTTTGTAGCTTTGGCTTAAAATATGGTACATGGGACAGGGGAAGATAGCGGGATAATATTCAAATGAATGCTGTGGAAACATCGCATGCCATTTGGATGGTGATGGTACGATTTCATCCAGTGTTATGTACCCTCAGAATGTGTCGAAGTGATATTAAATAGTTTAAAGAGACCAATTCTTAACATAACTCTGCACAAAATCTAGAACCACAGGAGAGAGACCCCCCCCCACACACACACACACATGTATATGTATATTTGCCTTGAATCGATAAGTCTGACGTGCGAGGTCGATGGTATGACGCGGTTTCTCATTACTGAGCTGCCTGTTGTTGCTGACAACAGAAGATTTATGCACCTTGAAATTAATTTGCACAACAAGTTTTCCGTTTTTTCTCTATTGCCCCCCCCCCCCTTTTCTTGTCCTTTCGCAGCACTGAGTGACATCTTTGTTTCTATTTTAATTCTCCGTTACCGATATTTGCAAACAGACATCCCTTGATCTTTCAACGGCATGAATGTAGTGCCCACGGAAATCTTCCTTTCCGGTTACCGATCGTTGTGAGACAACCTTGCTTGACTCTTACCCGCGCCATGTATCTCCTTGCATCTTGTACATCCACTCTGCTTACCCGGATGTTGATTCCTTGCCAGGATTTGTTGAATAAATTTACTTATAATCGACATTTTACGTCGACGAGTACTTTGTCGTCGTGCTCTTGTGAATTGTGTTTATATAAGGTGAATAAAATTAACGCATTTCGGGGAGGTCATATTCGTCGTCTGCCCGAGTGCATCTCCGAAAGACCTGAACAAACTTCGATTTAATTTTGTGGTGAGCTGTCTGTATTACACCAAAATATTGACGAACGAAGTTTTGGTTCAGCTTAATCGGATATGATCAGAGTTTTACGCTTGGTTAAAATAGAAATTAATAATTTTGTAAAAATTTATTTTGGGAATTTGGTGTCATTCTTGCATGAAGCAAATATGTTATTTTTAACTGCAATTTCTGTTAACCCTTTAAAGTCACAGCTCGCCCAAATACTATTTACTTCTCAGTCCGTACCGCAAAGAAAACACCGCCCTCCTCGATTTGTTTACGCTGTTTTAGACATAATTCCTGTTTACATTGAGAATCATACGAAACACATTATAACAACGCAGACTTGATGGATTTTTAAAGTAGCCATTCGAAGGTTAATATGAACCTTGTTATTTTTCTCAGAATATTTATCGGGATACAAAAAGAAACAATTCCTGAATCCTAGGAGTGATTTTGGAGCAGTTGCTGTTCAAGGAGAAGCATTTCGAGAATGTTTCCACTCACGTTGGATATATTTAAGCAAGCAGAGAGTGGATGCTACTCGACTTGTTGTGAGATGCTTCACATGATGTGTTCTTTAAGAAGTGGTGACGCGGAAATGTATCAACTGTGACGTCAGTGTTGACACAAGAATTATTGCTAGTCAAACAAAACATCTCGCCCACTGCTCAGGTTTGTCGAGTATAAATAAATATAGATAATGGCAGATTTAATAACTAACTCGCTCATTTGCTTCACGGAGGGGAGTCCTTGAAAAGCTGATAGTCACTCAGCTGTTGGGTATCTGAACGTCATTCTTTCCATACCCGTCGTCACCCCCATGGGTTGAGTGCTACAGTACGCGATAGTGAATTTAATCCTTGTGACGCAGGCGTAAACACAAGTCCCCGAGTTGAGAACATTGACTTAGACATTTCTCTCGTACATACATCTTTGTTGCTTTCCGCTGTGCGTAGTATCTGCATTAATTTTTTGTTATTGTTGATAGTTTTATAGCTTCCAGTGTTTTGAAGTTTTTCCAGTAACGTTTAAATTGAATTAGAACAAACACGTTTTTCCGTCTGCTAGTAGTGCAGACCAGCACGTGACTTGTCAGGCTGCATACAGGGACTTCGTATCTCTCGCGTATAAGTAAATGTTGCTTTATCTCTGGTTCATGCATTTGGCTGGTTTCAAAGTTCTGAATATGGTATCGTTTTTCAGGAAGTTTTTTTTTGTTATGTGTTCACAAGTACCCGCCACTGGAGCCTCTCCTGAGACCTGTGAGAAGCTAATAGTCGCCCAGCTGGTCAAGACGTCCCGCTTTGTAGCGAACCGGATTGTTCATTACAGTTCTGACAAGATCTGGCTGTGGACTCTGTCCTGAGCTGAATTTCTTCCAATCGTCTCCTTTCACATTCGTTAATAATCGCATCATTCGACCGTGTAGCCTGAACTGCTGTTAAATAATCAGAAAATAAATTAAATGAGTAAAACCATCAAAGTCCTGATTTAAATTTTTGATACACAAGTAAAATTTTTCTGTTTCGTTTTCTTTTAACAGCTTTCAGTCCATATGCCAGTAAGCTACAAGCAATTGCAAATAATTTTAACTTTTACATTTAATCAATTTTGTTTGTAACTTTTAGAATTTCGAGAGAGAAATGTAACAGCCAGTAATTAACAAATAATAGGCCGATTAGGAATGCATAAATTATATCTATGTACCTGTTGAATCTATTTGACGGGTTTTTTAAATTAATGTATAAATTATGTATAATCTCTGGCGGGATCTGTGGGAGATAGGAGTTGAAGGCGACTGGATTTTGTTGGCCCAGGACAAGGTCCGGTGGAGGGCTTTAGTTAATTCGGTGATGAACCTTCGGGTTCGGTAAGCCATCTAGTTAGTTAGTTATGTAAGAATTATGTGTAATGCAAGTTGCACGTCATAAGGGTCCCGAAAATGATGTTTTGTGTGAGTTACAATAGAACGTTGTGTGGACGGAAATCACCGCTAATTATGGACACACGTTACAATATTAAATCCAACTCCTAGCTCCGTTTATTACTGATCGAACTCTCTATGCTTCATCAATCTGTTGGTTTAAACAACTTCGGTGAAGGCTATTTTGACGTTTGTGGTCCAGCGGGATTCGAACCTCGAGTTCCTCTGTTGTCGATAGAGGTCGAGATATCCCATGTCCGTAATTAAGAACCACTCCATGAACACATACGGAGAAGTGAAGATATTGATTTCTGCGTTCGTGTTTGCTTCATTAGGTAGAGAGGTTTTGTAGGATTTCTTTGATGGAGAACATGTGATCGCAGTATTTTTGGCTTTGCAGAAAACGCATTGAATATGTTTCGCGCGGGATTTTTATTGGAGATCTATTATTCGTGCAGCGCAGTCACGGGGTTAGTGACTAGATTTGGGGGGAAGGAAATAAGAGAGAAGAAGTCAATATTCCGCCCTGAAAGTTATGAAAAACATTTAGAAATCGAACCCAGGTATTACGTTCAACCTTTTACATTAAATAACTCCACATTTTACTCACAGTGTATTTATGGGTTTCATATTATTTTCTCAAGGCAGCGTTAATCAAATGATATTTGTAATGGTGACAGGTTGTGTTTTCTTTGCGGTAAGAACTGAAAGTTGAAAATATTATTTGGACGAGTTTGGGATTGAGTGTTGATTGGCTGCGTTCCGTAAGTCGGTGGTGTGTTTTGTTACCAGTTCAGGTGTCGGGAGCTGATTAAATTCTTAAAGGAAGGCTGGAAGGCCGCTTTCGGATCTGAACACGTGGCAACGATGGGTTGGTTGGCCTGTCTAGTAGCCAGGAGCGGGCGTGGTACAAAGAGTTCCGTAAGTGTCTCATGTTTGTCCACAAAGTGATAAAGAAGAATAGTCTGTTCCGAGCAAATGTGTCGCTGATCTTAATCGGTTTGTAAGTTGATCAACAATTATGTATTAGGAGCTTCGTGCCATAGCTCAGGGGTTAACGCCTCTCTCCGCAGAATTTTGGTAGGGAAACGCCCACTGGAAGACCTAGGAGGTGGAGAATAATATTAAGATACATCTTCTGGTGATGGGAGGTCTGAGGAAACCCACGAATGACCGCAGTGAGAATAGTCAGTCTCCGGGCCTGGATTTCAATCGGAACCTACTGAACAAGAAGTCGGAGTGCTAACCGTTCCTCCTCGACGTTAGTTTTTGCCATGTGGAGGAACAAGCCCGCAGGACATGGTTCTTGTGAAATTTACGGCAGGATCCGGTGACTTGATTGTCAGGGGATAAGGATCTAGCCTTCTGGCAGCAAAGGTTTAGGGTTTGCTAATACACCCTTCACCTTCTGTGAAGTTGATACAGTGACGTTCAAGCATGTCAACGAATAATGCTACTGCCTCATGCACTTACGTTGCAGCCGGCCGACACGAACATGAAGGCCAAGCTGTTCTGGTCGTAGTCTGCGGGAAGTGCTATAGTGTTGATGGTTATACACTTCAGGGGCAACCTGTAGTCCTGATCATGTAGCTTAACTTCTCCCCTCCTATATTGCTACCTTCCTTACTGCCTGAACCCTGGGTGAGCAGCATTCCACGGTTCTGACTGATACGCAACTGGGTGACCTTCCTCTCCATATAAGGGTCAATATTATAGGGTCAGAGGCCGGAGTCATAGCCCTTATTAAATGTTCGGGTAGGTTTTTCTGCGCGCTGCCTAACCTGCCAGTCAGAACTATAAAATACGGTTGGAAAGTTCCTTTGTTGGAACTTGAGAGAGCAAAGTACATTGCTTCGGAGAATGAATAGGGGGTGGATTGTATTCATTCACGTCAGTATTTCCTCCCTCTCTATACCTTTTTATACCTTTCACTAAAATCGTTGAAATGTATTTGGAAAGGGGAGGTCAGTTTTGTGTGGTTATGAGTTTATTTTCAAACCTTTTTCAACCGTTGAAAATTCGGATACCAACAGTGAATAGTTGACGTTCTAGTCGGACAGAATGACAGGTTTAAAACCTCTTCGCTTCGTCGTCCTCAGCATATCAAGTTTTGGAAATCTCACATATAAAGTTTTTATTTGTTTATGTGAGATTTTTCTTGTGAGTACTTGCCGTAAAATGTAGTTTGCAACATTCAGGGAACCTTTGGCGGTGCACCAAAATTTTAGTCACTTCGTACCCTGCAGTTTGCGTGTGGTTATGTTTACTGATTCTGAAGAGAGAAATGTACGAAGAGAGGGAAAGAAAGAATGGAAAGAACGAACAGAGACAAAGGAGGACAAGAAAGATAACAGTAACGAACGTGATAAAGGAGGAGCGAAGAAAATATCCCTTCAAAACACGTGAGGACACGACGTTGGCTTATTGATGAGTTTATATGATTTGGCCCTGACGCCCACCAAACTCACTATCCAAAGGGTAGCGGGATCTCGTTTGCCGGTAGTAAGTCGGCCAGGGCTTGAAGCTGATTACAGTCCATGTGGTGCTGAGGTTTAGGTTGATCTGAGCTGTATCTCCACTCCCCCATAGGCCAAGCGACGTGGTTGCTAATAGGCACCAGGGACAAGTTTACATTTTCGTTGGCTAAGGAGATAACTGTCCTACGATTTCTTAGACTTTGCTGTAGCTGGAGACGAATGGTTGGTTCCACTCTTTCGCTGATTGTAGAACCCCATAACAACTGGATGGAAGGATGACTGTCCCAGACGCAATGGTGTTTAATACAACAAATCATGCACCAGCGTAGGAAATCGACTTTGACGTCCGAAGCTGGGCTGTCTTCTAGGTTATGATGTCGTGTTGTCTGGTAGAAGTTTACAGACGTTTCAGAGGTCGTCGCTGCCTGCATCTCCGTACTCATCGTCATGAGGCCTTCAAATCTAACTTTGCCTTCCGTTCGGTAGCCCTTCTTGTAATGGAATGGAGCATCCTTTATACAAACTCCCGCCCCTGTTTGTGAAACCATTGGTGGTACTCAAGTTTCACTCGGAATAGCACGAACTTCTCATTTGTGAAATGTATTGCAGCCAGCGATAGACTACAATTACATTAATTGAGGAACGGCAGTATGTAAGCTTGTCATAAAGTCGAATCTCTTTGAATTAAACTTCCATTTAAACAAGTCAACGATCTCTAGACCGTTCTTCTTCGTTTTGTGCCCCCCGGTGTTGGCTGCGTTCCTTCGCATTATACATAATAACAGGTGCAGGAGTCGATAAGTGGCATGAAGTGTGGTAACAACTGGTTAATTATCGGACCACAAGCGTTTGCATGTTTGTTTATGAAATGTGTCATGTACTTACGCATGCTTCATGCCTTCAGTTACCAGCATAATGGAAACA
>NW_019059865.1:341641-365765 GCF_000696155.1 Zootermopsis nevadensis | reverse complement strand
CATAATACTCAACAATTACCACATTGTCATTACACCACAATTTGAAAGGATGATTTTCCCCTTTCCCTATATCTTGGACACCTTTGTAAGTTGGACACATTTTCTTGGAACCCAAAGTGTCCAACTTAGAGAGGTTTTACTGTATATTTATAAGTTTTACATGAACTTTGAACTTCAAGGCTTTAAATCTGTGTTTTGGCCAATTTATATTTATGATCAATACGATGTAGGAAATGAATATTTAAGTTACTTCGATTAATTTGTCGCTTCAGACTGTGTTTTTGTAAAAAGCAGATATTTCGCTTTACTGTTAACCTGACGGCTATTTACAAAAGGGCTTATACTAGTATAGAGTCGTGTGTGTGATCGCCTTCTGACTTTCACACTCATTGCTGGGAAACAGGACAGAAGCTTTGGTGTTAACCGTGTTTGCCCTGTAAACACTTTGATGGTAAACGATTTCTTGAGACTTTTAGTTGCGTAAGGTTTGTAAGCGTGTGCCGTGTTGTGGCTTGTGATTATGCATAATGGAAAACGAAGTGCGATGTATATAATCAGTCTGTAAAGTTTCAACAACCCTTGCTTTTGGCTAACACCTTTGAAGAAGTCTCGTGTCGCCACTGCTGGAAAAAAATACTGTTCTACCGAAGTTTTGGATCGGAAGTAGCGTGTCTGGATCCAGCGATCCAAAACTTTGTGGACTGTTTTGTAGGATCGGCTTCGAAATGGTCAAATCCTGTAGCTTGAAGAATGCTGGTTAGCATTGTATTTGTTTTTTTACCTTTGATTTTGAAATTGGCGCATTTTTAGTCTGAAAGCTCATAATATGTCCCAGCCAGTTAGATATATATATTTTCCTTTGATTTTGAAATTGGCGCATTTTCAGTCTCCGAGACTGAACGTTTCCATTTTAGTCACCAGATGTTTCATTCCCAGAAACCAAGATAATTCTATGAATCTCGCTGAAACATCTGAGCAGAAATGGTCTTCTGCTCATTTTGGTTACAAGGCGAGAAAGTCGCCCTCTGAAGTCACAAAACTAAACCCCCCAACTGCAGTTTGACACGAAACTCCTTAATTACTCTGTCACGTGATACAACACCCGAACGCAAGACTGTGGTCAATTGCTGCACTGCGAAACCAGTCTGGTCGTGTAATATTAAGATCTTTAATATCGATATGGCGTTCAGTCGCCAGCTCGTGTTGCTGAGACTTCACAAGAAGCCACGGTGGTAGTTGGTGATTAGGCAGTGGAACCGGTCGAGGTCTTATCATCACTTGTCGGTCATTCCTGGCATCATATGATGATAACGTGTCTCAAGGACGCGCAGTTGTGAGTTATTCAGATTTGTAGCTGAAAAAAAATGATGGCACATGTGTGCTCGCATCGTGTTACGAACTTCTGAGTTGATTGCATTATTCCAGTATGTGAGGGCTTTCTCGTATTTTGCAGACCATTTGTCATGTTCGAACTTCTTTATCCGCTGGCTGTAAAATTATAAATGACGACGTGTTATTAAAACGCTCATGGCAGTTTATTAAGAAAAATTGGCCTAGTAAATTAATTCTACTACTGCAAGAATTTTCTTTAAGGTTTCATAAAATCATTTCGTACGGAGTATTTGACAATACGTTTGCTTCGTTCATCTTTAAGGGCGGCATCCATCTTGAGTGCTTAACATTGAGTCGCGTTATTCTAGTTCTTGAGTTGGCGTTCTGCATTAAGCTGAACAGACTCTCACAGCGGTAGGCGGTGGGCCTAATGCCAAATACTGACGACATTATAACAAAACGTGTTTTCTGAATTCATATAACTGTCGTGCACGGTAAGAAGAATATAAAAATATGATCGCCTAGCGATTATGATCCCTTTGCCATAAATGTTGGCATCTTTAATTGGTTTTTTATCTGTAGCAGGGGTGGAAAGAAAATTTAGCTTTCGGTGAGTCTTATTCTAAGCGACGGCTGTCCGGACGGCTTATTCAGAGAAACGCACACTTTATTTAAATGTCTAATAAGGTATCATTCGCATTGATTGAATTAAAAAGAGTACCGAGAACGGTCGAATTGCGTTATCGGGGTCTAATGTTTAATTCGGGCGCGGTATTCCGAACTCTTCATTGGCGTTCACCAGGTGTAGAGGCACACGAACACGTTGGTTCGCAAGGGACTTTTGCATGATACAAGTACCGAACAGTGTTCCACCGGTGACTCGAGGAGATTCAGAACTCTTACGGTATGAACCACGTGACATTCACAAACCTCGTGCATCTTTGGTGCCCCAGCCGTGATGTTAGAAATATATTTTTACACTCCATGAAGACTGAGTCTTCAATGAACTATATTGCCTTGCGACTTGGTGATGTCTCTCTCTCGGTATTGAAATATATTGTCACATGACCCAACGGCTGTCCGCACGGCAGCTAACTTATTAAACCGAATCTAGAGTGGACATCCCTCGACTTATTTAAATTTCTTGATGCCTGCCTGCAACGGCTAGACAACTTTGCGAGTCATCTGTTAATGAAGTGAGGGTGTTTGAGAAAGTGTTGTGCAGAATATTTGGGCCTGAGAAAAAAACAATATTGGGGGAGAAGAATAATAATACGATAATTAAATCAAGGTGGTTAGGGTGGGGACATTGGTACGCATTAGAATATGGTAAATTCATACACAATTTAAGGCCAATATTAAAACTGATGTTAGATAAACAAGGCGTGAAGAATGATTTGGATGAAACTGGTTGTAGGATGTAGTGATGGGTTCTTGTGAAGACGGATTCCATGAAAGCAGATTTTCGTGACCGTCTAATTGGTTGCCAAAATTTAAAATACTTTCGACCTTGGACTTCTGAAGATAAGGGACTGGAAGCCGCTAGGATTGAAATCCCTGCACTGTAGCTCTCGTCTCTTTTTGTGTACGCGCGCGCTGAGGAGGACGGTTAACATTTTCGCTCTAATTTTTTGGTCAATAGGGATTGTGTCAGGATAAATGCATGTCTCGATTAGCGACGTCTAGGAGGTATCGGCAATGTTCTGGTGCACCCGAGGACGAAATCCCAGCCCAGATTTGGTGCACAGCGACAAAGCGCGATTCTGGAGTGCAGACGTACTTCTGTATTGATTATGTCCAGTAGGAAGTGTTGTAAGCTGGGAGAGCTGAATGAGAAAGTGACGGGCTACGGGCTGGACGGCTGGAGTTCGATTCTCGGCAAGAGCCACCAATTTTGTCGGAGCTTCTTTCCCCATGGATAACGTGGAAACAGCGCGAGGCTGACCACTCGATTTTCATCTAAAGCAAGCTGTACCCTGCGTTTTCATGGTGTGGCGCTTAAGTACAATGATAATTTTGTGTAAAGTTCCATGGATATGTTATCAGATCTCGCTGTAACACTGAGATAAGAGGAACGCAATACAAGACACTAGATAAAATAATTGTGTGCTGTGTTAAGACGGTCTTCCGGTTTGTAGCGCCGTGTAGGCTGGTTAGAAGCTTGCTGACGTTTCAGAAGACTGTGCTGCCTCCATCATCAGGATGTTGAGTACAGTTCAGTCATACATCTCAGAAGACAGACATCGCCATAAATGTTACCCTACCAGCAGCATCGACATTCCTCGTTAAGGAAAAGTATAAAGCAAGGCGAATTGGTTACATAAATCTGAACCCTACAATTAGCTCCGAAGTTGTGGTGTTGTATACTCGTTAATAGCTCGTGATGGATTGCATGATTACCGAGGTGGAGACGCTTCGGTTTGTCCAGTATTGAAACAGAATACTGTAATATTGCTGACAACCTTTGCGTGTCCTGCCTGTTTATCTCGCCGTGTCGTGCCCCTAGAATTTCTCGAGGTGCTTCTTATTCTAACATGAACACACATACACCCGCCTACTCTGTCTGTATGTGTTTCATTGAAGTGAGCCAAGGTTCCCAGGTGGAGGGGAGAAATTGCGAGATTACGCTAAGTAGCGTTGTGTTTTTGCTAGGGAAAAATCCTCGGTTCGAATCTCGGCCGCTTTTGTAGCTGTCCTGACCTTTCTCCAGCATCACCCAGCTACTTTGGAATATGCCATATAATTAAAAATACGCAACTAACCATTTATTTCAGGGTGTCTGTCTTAATAGACTTTAGAGTGTCGAATGAGAAATACATTAGTTACGAATGAGCTGGGAAGGATGTATTATGGGTGTTATAGCAATTTTAAGATAGTGTTATAATATTTTCATAGAGGACTAACGTAATTCATATAATGGACTTTCGTGGTAACCTGTCTGCGGTAAACTTTCTGCCGTAAACTTTCTGCCTCGGTGTCTACTTAACGCGAAGAAGCAGGTGGTATTATAATGACGAATTAGGCTCGCTTGTTTGTGATTAATTTAAATCCATGTTAAAGGTCTTTCTTGGGCACTTTGAATTTGTATATTTAGCCAGGTTTTTATTTTATGAAACCCAATTTTTCAGCGGTGTCCAAATCTTGCCATTTGACCTTACCCTGAGTCATTGTAATTCTGCCTTTACTCCTTGAGACATATTTTGGTAACAGACCCATGTCCACGTGATCTATTCAGGTTTTCGACCAGGAAAACTTTCTACATTATTCATGGTTATCTCATCCTCGTTCACATTTAGGTGGTATTGGTTTAAATTCTTGACCATAAGACTAGCTATCATGACTGCGTTTTCGTTTTGTTGTGAATCTCCTAATCCTCTGCAACAGATGTCGAGATAGTACCTCAAATTTAACCACGTATTTTTTCTTCCATAATGAATTGTAACGTATGTGCACAGAACGAGTCGTGGCGTTATTTTAATCGTATCGTTGGAAGGTAGTGCGAGTTATTGGCTGCGCGTTTAAATAAACCACGAATAAATAATTAAATAAATAAACAGACCACTTTACAGTGCGTTATCGTTGAAAGTGGAGCCGTCCAGAGGTAGGGAAAATGTTAACTTTATTTCACGTGTTTACAAGAACTGATAATATATACGAAACAAATTATAGCGTTCTTAAAATATCCTTCGTGTAATTGAATACTATAATTTGTGTCATCCGCCAGGCTGTAATTAGTCGAACAATACAGTTGTTAACTGCAAAGTTGGAAGCGATGTAAAGAATGGAATACGTGCTGAGTGTTAATGACGCAGTTAGCCCCCTCAATTACCATAATGCACTGGAGGGATGTTGGCAGTAGGTTTGACACAGTGGTGATCAGGTGATATGTTGTGGTGATTTGGGTCGTGTGAACCTGCCGGCGCCAGTACAAAACAGTCAGTGTGGGTGGAGTATGTTAGTTCTCGTAAGTGTACAGTGTACATTGTACGTCGTACATTGTATTATGCCTTGTATAGCGCCATCCGAACCAGTCACCAATTGACGGCTAATAATAAAGGACTAGCACCAGGGGGAGCCTTTTCTTACCCCCCACCTCTGTCGGCGGAAGTTTGGTTATATGTCACCCCTCCTACCAACCCTTAGCTATTCACGCTCGTGGTGTAAATTGAATTTGAAAAGAAAGAAGTTTGTATAGGTATTGAAAGTTGTGTGAGACGAATTGTAAGCAGTGATGATAGCATATGAGGGTGAAAATAATGACCAGTGGAAGGCAAGGGCGTGTTCATTTATTTGGTTACACTGTCAACATGAAAGGAAGGCTGTTTTGTGTGTGTCTCCCTGTATGCTGGACGTTGTCCGTTGTGTGAGGTATATTTCATCTCTGCTCGGAGTTTCGGGACTTTGGCTAAGCTCGGCTCTAAGTGATTGATTGATACGCTGAGAGATATTTTTTTATTAGTTGTATTTTAAGATGAATGGCGACGACCTGTACCGATATTTCTCCGCAGCTAAATCACTACGACTGCTACTATCAGAGGCCCGTAAAGAATCATTCTTTGAGCGTTGTGTCGGTGAATTTTCCGAAGCAGGAGAGAGAGAGAGAGAGAGAGAGTTTTTTTTATCCATTCGTGATTTTGGAACAGCGACGCAAGTTCAGGTCGATCTTGGAGAAATTTGGGAAAATCATGATTCTCGCGTCGTGATTTACTCTGCAGTGCGCATGAGCAAACCAGAACGCACTGACAGATTTTGTTAGCCTCCAGCTGCTAGATAAATGCCTGACGTAAATCTTTATCGACAGAAGTGTGACGTTTGACGCAAA
Source organism: Zootermopsis nevadensis (assembly GCF_000696155.1). Next base: position 359,611 of record NW_019059865.1, on the reverse strand, counting down.
GCCTTTGGTAGAATTTATTCGCAACTTTATCTTTGTGTAAAGTTCGCGGCGTTTAATTTCCAGCTGGTCGAGCTCCTGTGTTCGGTTTTCACAGGTGCATTGTTATGACCTTTTTTTCTCTCTTCATAAGATGTCCGTGTGGAACCGATGAAATTTATTACACAAGGCGGTCTTGTGGTTCCTTTCGGCACGGCACACAATTTGGTAACTAGATGGATGGCCAGGTTTCTAAAACAAACTGCTTCTATCTTCTGTGCGCATTTCGGTGGTAATTCTCGACTTCCGTTGTTGGAAAGTCACAGATATGCTTCGATATCTCGATGTTACATTTAATGGGTTCGAAGAATTAGCACTGAAGCTGTTATTATCGCTGGTTATTTTATAAGGTCAACGGAACGCAGAAAATTATACCTTTTTAGATCATACTGTGTTGATTTTTGCCTGTGCAACGTGAAATGTTCATAGAATTTTGTGAAGTTTTTACATTGTCCTGTTCACCCGAACGCCAGCGGGTGAAAGTTGTGTGAGAGATGTTTGGTTGTGTATGTAGAATGTTCTAATAGATTGATAAAAGCTGTACATTTTTACTTATATTATGTTTTTCACAAATGAATATTTTACAGCGTTTTTCAACCAACGTACTTCTCATGGTACCACACAGCGCATTTCATACTCCGTTTCCAGTGTCAAAATTGCTATGAATTCCAGCAGTTGTATTATTTATTGCAGAATCCACAAGCTGTGACAAAGCGCTAACCTCCTCAGAGTCGTCTGAAGGCTGGTCTGAGAGTTCATAAATACAATTTAATCAGTTTGGTTTTTAAAATTTTCTAAAGAGGTCCTGTTCGCCGATTCGGTTCATTGATTGTGGCAATGATTGGTGTTACTGGAAGTTAACTGATTATGAATTTGGCGCTCAGAATATCAGAGTGCACGTTGATCTCCCTAACAGTAACAATCAAACTGAAATTCATTATAGCATGTTTGCTTCAATCGTAGTGTTAACATCTGCGAACGTTTAGAACGCACAGTTCTTATCTCATCTAAGGGGGGGGGGGGTGGCCCAGAAACTTATAATTAAATATTACCCAGACACGCTCGTCTTCCCACGCCTTCATTTTCGTTCAACACGTTCTCTGAGCTCCAGAGAAACTGCATATGGCATCACCATGATGAACCTTCGGGAACTCTAAGCTGTCTAGTTAGTTAGTTATTTAATGAAAATGCCAAAGTGGGCTATGACGCTAGGTGGATACAGTCATGCAATGAATGATCCGCCCACTTGTTGGGTTCTCAGCTCCGAGCGTAATTTGTTGCCACGAGGATTGAACGTTGTGTCAGGGTGTTCACAGATGCAGTCGTCCGTCTGCAGTGTATCAGGGGCATCCATTTCACCATCGCAATATTACGAATGAACTCTAATTGACCAACAGCTCGCCCAATTAACCAAGCAACCCACGGACTAATTGGCCGAGTACCAAAGAGGTCTAACCTTAACCAGCTAGTCGACCAATTAATTGTCTGTTTTGACGAACCCAGCGGTTGACTAATTCATCTAATCGATGGGCTGTTGAGTTTTTGGACAAAGAAATCAGTTGACTAACTTTGACAAAAAAACAAGACAACCGACAGAAAATAACCCTTTATCTAAACAAGCATAACTCTTAAACAATTAACAAATCGATTGACTGACCAATTGGCGGACGAATTACCTAACCGACTCTTGCCAACTAACAGACGAATTGACCAACTAGGCTTAACCGCCAGGTTAACTAACAAACCGGTAAACAGCCATCTTGGATTATATCTAGCGGTTGGTTTTGTTAAACGAACTACACGATTGGCTAGTGTCTAAGTAATCTATTAAAATGCAAACCACTTAAGTGATATGTTGGTGACTGAATGACAGTAAATGTTCGTAGTTGATCAGTAGTTATTTCACGTGATTTGCCTTCTTTTTACAACTACAATCGTTATCACAAACCTTCTGTTTTGGGCTGTATCCTGAACCGGTCTAATCATGCCTGCACAGGTCTTAGCTGCACTGTCATGTCCAGGGAAATAAAGCGGGTATCTTAATGTGTCTTATGAGAAGTCGCCGAGAATATTTGAGCCCAAGGTATTCTTTCATCAGGGCCGAAGAAATTAAGAGGGGGTTATTTAGAGACTCCGATTGTGTTACCACAAATGATTTTTTGAAGTCAGACTGTGGGTATATTACGTGGGCGATGTGTTCTTGCATGTAACAGGTTTCAACTGGCCGTTTTAGCAGAACGTTTTTAACAGATTCATCCGGCTTGCCAGGCGCATTCTATCCTCCCCAGTAGGCCACAACAGAATGACCACATGACCGCCGGCATGTTTTATAACGTGCAAGTGAATTTACAAATTGACGTACGATTGTTTACGTGTTTCGATAAATCGCGTTGACGCATCCAATGGATTTTGAAGAGGGCAATATTTCTGGAGAAACGACAGCTTTTTTTTTTAACCTGGTTCAAGAAGGTTTCGTAAATATACAACAACAAAGTCTATTTAAACAGCCAAGTCCCTCGTGTTTAAAGGCGACAATTTAGTACCACTAACACGAAGTCCCAGATTTAGTTTAGATCCAGAGCCAGTTTATTCCATTCCACTTTATGTGAGGTTAAACACGTTAAGGAGTAGAAGAAGACGTGAAGGTAAAAGGAGACGGGGATAAAACTAGGAGCGAATTTAGAGAAAATTGAGAAGAAGGGAGAGGGGCAGAGGAAGGAGGCTAAGGAGATAGAGGGAGTTATTTATTTATGTCAAATGACGGGTACATAGAATTTCATCTTTGACCCATAACACATCTTGCTTCCAAGTAGCGATCATAAAGTTTGCTGCTCATCAAAGCTGGGCAGTGTTGTAGGAGGTGACTGTCCATTTCCTCTCCTTAGTTACAAATAACACAGGATGGTTCGGTGTAGATGCTAATCCGATGGAGGTGCTTGGCTAAACAATCGTGTCCTGTACTTAAACGGAATTCCTGGGCCAATCTGGGATGGAGGAGTTGAAAATAAAATTCTGAAAGTTAAGGCTTCTCTCCAGCTAGGAGTTGGAAGTTCGCGTCTTCTGAATATCCTTGGTTTTATCGTGTTACATTCTAGCCATTGTAATCCCATGATGTGCACCCGGTCAGCCAACCAGTCTCCGAACGTAACCACCCTCTTGTGGTTAGGCCTAGCACGTAGGGGCGAAGGGGGGCTAGTTGTTACACGGGCAACATAATGTTTCATGTATCTTAAGAAAGTTTTCTTTCTTAGTTTGCTTCCCTGGTTCTATATGTCGAAAAAATTGACGTGTAATTTTGGTGTCAATATATATGCAGGCGTATGAACGTAGTTGCATGGTAGTTGGAAGGCCGTATAGTTATTCTATACCTCTAAAATTGGAGAAATATAAAATACATGTTTTCTTGTGTAACATAAAATAGGATTATTATTATTTTTCCTCAGTAGTGGGGTTCATTTTTTTTAGATTATTTAATAACACTGCTTCAGATATGTAATGTAAGTAGATCGCTTGAGAGAAACTACAGCGGCAACTTGAACACTGCGCGGTATCAGCGCTCGTATTCCTGGCGTCGGAAAAAAGCCCGACGCCATGCTATCGTGTTTTCATCGCGGTGCTGGCGATAAATGAAAAAATGCGCTATTGAAGTAACCGCGTTTTGTTGGCGTGCAGTGGCTTTTGTTCCGCAACTAACCCAAATTCTACCCCCATCTCATTACTTTGGTTACAACTTGTTTGCTGTATCGGAGCCGAGCGGTCATCGAATCAACGCGATGCAACATTCACAATCAATCGATAATCGAATTACAACGTGCATAAAATCATATTGTGCGGTTTCTCGGTTTTGCCAACCGCAGAATTGCAGCGCCGGGTTGGGAAGGCAGGACCGACACAAAATTGCATCATGATACGCTCGCAAACATGCACAAACAGTTCTCCCCCTTCCCACCCGCTGATCGGAATTGGACGCGTATGATTATCAGCGCCACGCCATCTCAGTCCGTGGAATTAACGATCTATGACGTGGGGGCACCTGACCTCCCTTTAGTCAATCTGTTGTTTCGTACAAGACTGGAAGACGGACACTCTGGTGGTAAGACAGGTGGGTTCAACATTTCTGGTACTAATTTCCCCAGTTTTGTCGTCCCATTGCCATAACCTGTTATATAGCAGTACCTACGCCAACCCAAATATGTAACTGCTAGTAACCAAAGCTGTCCGTAAGACGTGATCAAAACCAGTTCCATGAACCTCCCGTCCTCGCAAGGTATACCCTCTGCCATGTGATTGACTCTTCGGTCCAACAGCTGTTGTGCAGACTGACTTCCAAACAGATTTGTTCATTGTATAACGAAATAGTGCAGTCTCTATCCGGGGCAACCGAGAAGTGGTGATTCCTAACCTAGAGGTCAGGTCTTACGTAAATGTAAAAAATATCTCTCTCCCCCTCCCCCCCTCCCCCACACAAAATCGCACTTCAGTGCGAACGCATTTCAATAACAAAAATATTATTATTGTGATTATTATGCTTCGGTTGTGTTCCATATTGAAATATATTTATTTTATATTCATACACTTTTGTGTTGTGACGGTGCACTAGCCAGACCTGAGCATTCGCCACGAACTGTCAGTGCTCACAGGTTAATCACCACCAGTAGACATCAACGATTTCACGTCTCCTTCTTGTGTTTGCCGTAAAAGGTTATAATTATTGTAATTGGTATGGTTATTAATGTTTAATTATTTTGTTAGAACGAATAACTATGTATTTCCTTCACGTATAGACCAAAATTAAGCAGTTACATATTTATATTGCAGCCCAATCCGGTAATAGAGACGATATTTTTATCAAACTTGTGTGGTTACCGCCGTGGATAACGCATTTCACCAAACGCGTAATTAATTCGTGAGCGTGGGTCGACTCCACATGACCGATTAATTTTGTATCGGCTGAGTATTTGGTCCTGCACTTACTGACAAATGCATAGACTGTGAAACCAGATTGTTCGTTGCTACGTACGTGACTTAACAGAATGGTGCAAGGCCTTTCTTGGGCAGTCGGTAGATCGTCAGAATTAACACGTAAGTGTACCATTGTACAATATATCCGTTGATTTGTAGACAGTTTTTATTCTTAATGTACCGGAGCCAAAGTTTCAAAGCTTTATTCTCACACCACGTGGCTCAACGCGTCGTTGAATGTCCCTAAGCGTTAGGCCACCGGCGGCTCACACGGAATAGAAATTGTTCTTAAGATTTTATATCGAGGTCGGAGTCGGTACATTTTTTACCGACTCCACCTAAAATTTCTTCCGACTCCGACTTCACATCCCTAGCGGAGACATTCGGACTATAATTCGATGTATCTAGATTTATAGCCTATTTGAAACTCTATAAGGAAATTGTTAATTTAATGATCGCTTAATTTGTTATACTGTTATATAGTTCTACAGTCGATGTGGTAGTTCGTCAGTCTGTTGTCTGTAGTAGTCATGGCAACCATCAACAGGCACGTGTTAATTATTTACATATAGTGTAAGTTCAGGACGTTTTTATGGCGTTGCTGCTGTCTGTTACATCTCAACATGGCGATAAAGGAAAAAAAGTCAGTGGCGGGTCGTAGCTCCACCGGTTGAAAGAGCACGTGACCAGACATTAAGGATTTTCTCGGACAGTCATGAATATATTTTTTTTTGTTCCTGAGATTTTCAGACCGGCGATATGTACAGGAAGTTTAAATGTGTATTAAAGGAAAGCGTGTGTATAGAATTTTGATCACGAAATATCTTGGTAAATGACATCGTGGAAAGCTGTGAAGAAGAATACATGAAAATTAGGTTAGTTATGGAGGCATAAGGTGTGAGGATTTGGAGTGGAATATTTATCGGCGGTTGGACCTTTGAGCTAAGTTGACAGAGCAGCTGATAACACGAATCATTTTAGAATGATGTTAAAATGATGAATGCTGCTAACAGTTAATTTAACGAAAACTAGGTAGTTTGCAGGTGCTTAAACCCAGATGCTAAGTTTCTCCAGGAGTGACAAACGGTTCTAAGAACCACACTTGTCACGCTAAGCAAAACGTCTGGGACCGAAACTTGACTGTCTTTCTACGCGCTGAAGGTTTAATCCTTTAAATTGGCAAACTGAGATCAAACGCACGTGTAACCACGTGTTGTGGTCTGTTGGGCTTTTCTCTCGTCACCGAAGTCAAAATGCACGTGAACTCTGGTGTCTTGTGCGTCCGTACCATTTGTCTTTTGAACACGGGCAACTTCACACTTGTCGTCTTAGTTGAACTTATCAGTAAGGAACCGCAGTTTTGATTAGTTTCTTAAGGGAGTTCCTTTGCAGTTCTCAATAATTACTTTGGTGTGTATACAAAGGCTTGCGGATTTCTTCTATCGTCGGAGTCTTGTTATGTTTGTCACAAAGTGACGTCGTTTGAGGTTCATACCAGGTGACTCGGTATTATAACAGATACTTCACATTTGTCGTGGGTTGAGGTCACTTCTTGGTTGTGTACGTAAGTAACTTTATTACCAATGAAAAGTCACAGCGTAGGCTTCCAGACTGTTATTTTATGAATAAATTAAAGTAAAGTAAAGTAAAGTTTGTCCCACTATACGCCATGTAGGCGTTTGGGGTGAGTGGAGGTATAGCTCCTCTCTTCCTTGACCTCGGCACTAGATGGGGGTGAGTGGTCAGCATCACGCCCCGGCCGGCTTTACCCCCGGGAAAGGACCCCGGTACCCATTGTAGAGGAGGCTGGGTGGGCCCCAGAGCCGGTCTGGACGCAGAGGCTATAGGAAAAATCCTCAGCCCCCGTCGGGGATCGAACCCCGGTCGTCCAGCCCGTAGCTAGTCACTATACTGACTGAGCTATCCCGGCTTATGAATAAATTATGTTGATTAAATGAAGAAGAATGTGATTGATAGAGGATTTAGAACGCTTTCTGAAAACAGACATAACGTATGAGGATTTTTGTTGGGGAAGCGGCTTGAAGAAAGTGTATGAGACTGGCAATCTGGAAGACGCTAGGAATTAATGTTTAAAAATCGATTGTCAAGGTATGAAGACGTTGATTAAACTTTCTCATATTTACATAAGAGCATAACGTTCCAGCATATCTAGTCGACCAAAGACTGTCTGTGCCTAACTTCAGAAGCTCTGTCTTGTAGACTGCGGTGACATAGGCTAATCTATACAGAGGTCAGAGGTTAGCACAAGCAGTCTTCTCATCTTCCTTCGGCAACCCTTTGACGGAATATAAAGCTTATTTTTTATTTTGTTTCAGGTGAGTACGTCTGCCATGTTGCCTGCACGAATGACACGCGTAATTGTTTTACGGTAAGCAGAAATATATCCTGTTATTGATATTAGAAACTGTATCGGGTAAGATTAGACCCGTGTCTGTGGTAGTTTGAACACTGGAAGTGTTGGCTGTTTTAATTTATTACGCCGTCGTGTAACACTATTCGCGTATTTTAAATTACTGTTGTTGACAGTGCACGTCAGAAACATAGCTTTCCATTTTAATATAGCACGAAATTATTTTTTTTTAAAATTTGTATTGCTAATAAATTTATGCCCTCCATAAAAGCTATAGTCTTATAATTACTTACCCGGTCAATACTTTTTTATTATATAGAATCCGAATGGTTATCATTATTAACTCAAAGCTGAATACGTATTTATATAATAATATTGGTGTACTGTATTATTATACTATGGTTCACACGTGGTCTCCCTAACTTAGCTTTTCCACGAATGAGAGGTTATGTACACCTGAGATGGCTTATTGGAACTGCGATTTCAAACATGTGGAAGCTTATTTCTCGCATTCAAGGGTTTGTTGCGTCCATAATGTAAGCTTTACGCACGTGAAAAGTGTGTATTCCGATACATTATTCGCTTTTACGTATTGTATGTTTTGTTTCGCAAGTTCTTTCCCTGCAGCCAGATTCGACACGGGGACCCTTAAATCTCAATGCCATTGAACAGCATATCAGGGGTAGTGAGAGATGCTTTTTTTTTTCCTTTCAACTTTGTACTTCTGGCCTCTCAAATACAGCGCAAATGACAATACTAATGATTTTTTTAGTCGTTGGCGTATACTTTGTAGACTGATTACACATTCTCTTTACAGTCGAAAAATTTTTGGTTTCCTCTTGGTATGAGGTACGCGCAGAAATTATTGAACGACACGGAATCGTAAAATTTGAATGTGTATTTTTGCGAATGGAGCATGTGCGTTTAGAAACACGTGCTAACATGAATACTTGGAACTCGCGTGTTTGACCTACGCGAATATGGCGGTACAGTCTCAAGAGTTTTCTTCATTATCAATTAATGTTTTTCTTCAAATTAGACAGGCAATATTGGTGTGTTAGGTTTTTGACATCTGTAGTATTTGATGAAAGGTAGAGAAACACGACGGACGGACGTTATGTGATAAATGAAATATTCTGAAGCGTATTACGCCTCCAGAGCTCTCGGGGCCTTTCGTTTAGGGCGGGCGTTGCGAAAAGGTAAACAACGTTCTTTATATATGGAGGGAACCAGTTTAATGCCAAATGCTGTGCGTGCAAGGAATCATGATCATTGCCAGGACTTGGGAAGGCAGTGGGAAGTTGAATGTATAGTAAAAAGTCACACTGCTTCACTGGGGCTCTAACTGGTAAAAGATAAGTCCACTCTACCTGCTGAATGCGAGCTGAAAACCAGGGAGGAAGATGAAGAAATAGAAGAACAACTCACTGCCTTTTTAGCTACTGGTTTTCACAGAAACGTACACAAGCTTGTTTTCCACATCGCCTTTCTTACGTCTGGGATTTCTTGTATGTCTTGTCTGTATTAAACGCCTTCCCCTCGACTCCTTCTCCCATCGTCTGCTTCTGTTTTTTTTCCCTTTTTCTCTGTCTAGTTTCTTATTTGCTTTGAAACGTGAGCTGCAGTACCACCACCCTGCATCCATCCCTGAGGTGCTAGTATTTGTCGTACTGTAAGTGTTGCTTTCTGTAATCATGTATTGTTTAATATGCAAGTGTCCCAGGAAAAGTGTTCGAAACTTCGGAGATTGTTAATTACGTGCTTTTGAGATAAATAAAAAAAGATTTTTTAACACGTGCTCAATTCTCAAACATCACAAAGCTTAGGCTTATCTGAATTACTGAAAAAAACTGCGTAAATGAATTTTGGCCCATTTGGATGAACATTCACTGTAGCATTATTTAAAACTGATCATTGTGACGAGAGATGGAATAGTTTGTCTCCCACCACGGCTGAAGACAGACGTATGTGGATTGTTATGTTTCGTGTCTTCCTATCTTCCGGAATATATTAATTCTCCCTTTCGCTGGAAGGTTAACATTTGTGGCTTCATGCCCAGACTTGTCTGTTTCTCTCGCCTTGACAGACAACTGTAGTTCTTCTTTCATAAACTTGAGTTACACATGCCTATTGTCTCGAAGTTATTGTTTATATACACAAGGTAGCAGCACCAGTACTTCCGTCGTGCTGGAGAACAGACACTGCGTGTGATTGATGACTGCGCTTGTGTGTAGTGTAGTGTAGTGCAGGCTACAGATTCGGACACACCCCGGCCCGTGTGAGATCCTGCCACAGCGTTTCGACTTGGGTTAAGCTAACTTTACATGTACACTGTACTCATTAGGCTAGGGTTTCGCACCTATAAAAAGCAATACAAATAACAGCCGCGCGCGACAACACTCGACACGCCGCACGCGGCCAGAACTCCAGTCACAGGCATGTAAAGGAAAACGCAGTGGGCAAGACAATAACACGTGCGAGGTAAAACACAGTAGCTAGTGATTTGTAATAGTGTTTCTCAGTACATTCACTGATGTTGAAGCGAGCGATTGTTCCGAAACTTTTTATTATTAGTGATTTAGTAAAGGTGCCGAAGGAATGTTAAAGCTATTTTTTTTTTAAATATTTGCTAGTGAAAAGCGTGTCTGTGGAAGATTAAATCCGCAGAATATTCAATGAGAATGGATTTCCTGATAATCTTATTCCTCGTTAAAAAAATATTAAAAAGTAAAGCAAAATTGTCCTGGTACACGCCATGCAGGCGAGTAGGGGAGAGGTATGTAGCTCTTACTCATTCATAACCTCGGCACTAGATGGGGTGAGTGGTCAGCGTCAGTTCCCATTCACGCTTTATCGCCGGGGAAAGGACCCCCCCCCGAGTAAGTGATCAGATGTTTCACTGTCCACGCGTAGATAATTTTTAAAGCGTATCAGGATTGTTTTTCCATGATTGTTGTAGCAGACGATATTACCTTTTTGTCCATATTCCAGCTTCTTCTGTTCCGTTTTGGTTGTGAACTTTCTGTGACATAGTCACCAGCTTCTTGCGCTAAAACGCATTTGTGAAAGTAACAGAATCACTTCACTTGAGAATTACAAATGAAGCCGGTCAGATTTTGAAATTGATATGATTGGTCAGTCCCACTGGATAACACAGTTTTACCATTTACGTATACACGCTGTCTAGTTCCATCACGCGTTACGGAGTCTGATTGACGTCTTTTTGTTTTTCAACATGTCGTTAGTGAAAGAACTGGCGTCTGTGGAGTTACGTGAACGGAAGATCAGACTGCCAGAAATCTGAATTAATATTTTCGTGGTTATTGGCGGAAAATGGTTTGGGGGACGTGTGATGCAAGAACTTATAATGTTGGCTCGTTCCGCGTAAGTCTGTACGTATAATCGCTAAAAAAAATGGCTTGTCGCTGTAACGTAGAAATTGTTCTATTCACGTTGTTTTATGTTTATTTTGCATTCGTTTACGTGTGCAATTTAAAGTACGTGCAATAACGCGCCACCTCAGTATCTGGTAGTCACTGATCTAGTAAATAAATGCACCGTCATTTATGTGAGCAGAACGTTCGTAGACTGTCATTGGACCTTGTGCCGAGTCCGATGATCCCGGCCAATCGAAACGACGTATTTCTTAAAGATCAGTTTTTTTATATATAACTTTGTCCCATTTATTCCGAGGTCTTTCAAGTAATCTTTTCCCGTTAGGTTTCTACAATCAATCCTTAGATTATCGTATCTTTTAAGCATCTGGCTCTAAAGCACGTTAAGGTGTTCAGCTGTTTCGTCACACACTCGTGATTGGATTAACATAATTATTAAATCAATTTGAATTTAAAAGTAACAGTGCTAGACTAATGGGTAATGACAACAGTTATGATGCTTCTAGACGCCGTGTTTGAATTCTGATGCAGATAAGCGCAAAGTAAATGTTTTTTATGGCTTTGAGACTTCGAGTTTCTCTTTGACCTCTGACTGGCCTTAAATGCCGGGTGCATGTTGTTTCATTAATAAACTTATACGTGCTAAAATAGTTCTACGAGACTTTTTGTCACATTAAACAGTAATGTGAACGTATTCTATTAGCAGATTATTATTTCGTTCTTAGTTCAACAAGTACCGGCCAAAAGTAATCAACCATCAAAACTATGACTTTACGTTTTTGTTACGTTAATGTCTATTCGTTCCATTGTAATCCTAAAAAAAAAAAACACGAATAAGAACGCACTCCTTGATAAATATGCATGTCTTTCGGTTTTGCGTTTTTAGGTATAATTCATACAAATCTTAAAGAGGGGACCCACACTCCTAGAGGCAGTTTTGGATGTACATATAGACGTAAATTAATGTTTTGCCTCTTCTGATAAGATGGATATTGAGACTGGATATAATGGCAAGTAGAATGTGGGATCCGAACCACGGCTGTGGCCTGATACTCTTCTGTCGCTGAATATTCCACATTGGATCCTACTGGTTTCGAACTGGAGACCTCACGTTTGAATCATAGCTCCCGGACATTAACTGTTCTAAGCAGAGTGAAGATGTGAATGGACCACTGTGTGTCTTCATGGGGCACATGCGTTGTATTTTAGGGGCTCGTTTCGTCGTCAGAATAAACAGGGATGGTTTCTTTTGACAAGGTTAATCTGGTTCACGTCGTATTTGTGAATATGGACTCGGGATGTGTTTTCTTAATCCCGAGAACCTGACTTTTTAAGTGTGGATGAGCTTTTAAACGTAGACGAGGGATTCTGAACTAGGAGTCAATCTTGTATTCTTGCTATCCAGCGCGTCTGGTAACAGGTCACGATTTTTATTACACGTGTGAGATGTGGCTACGCCATATAATGCCTCCATTGTGGGCGACGCATGGGGGATATGTCAGAAACATGAAGTGGCGACTATTTACCTGCGGGATCACGTTTGGGATATGCAGACGGTAACCCGTCATTGGAGGCGCCTTTCTTCCTGTGTTTCATCAACAATTATCATAACTTACAGCTGTCAACTTCCACTGGGGTGGCCACATCTCTTATGGACCTAAAAAAAGTGTAATTTATTTCATAGTTGTCTGCGCCTTGTTGCTAACCAACAAAGTTCAGGTGACAGATCTTGCGCGGTTGTTGGTTATGTAGCCGATCAGGCGTTTATACCGAACGCGAAAGCCTACCGTCGAATCCTTCCTTTGCGAGTTGACTCATCTCATCCTCGAGTTCGTTTCCATACGTCTTATGCTGTTTATCACTGATTCGATTGGAGAATATAACATTCAAGAGTAAATTTTTGATTTTGATTAATTTTTTTTGTTTCAACTTAGGATGTGAAATGTATATTTCAATGTTTTACAGACGTGTTTAGGTATGACGTGGATCTGTAACCCCGTCGTGAATATGAAATTATAACAATTTATACGTATCATTACAGTTTTATGGAGCTACGCGCCCCAGAAACGAAAGTTATCAGCTTAAATGAACTTGCATATCGGAGAGTGGAAGGACATTGAAGAAGGTATTTTGAAGTCCGTGCAGGTTTTTAGTTGTCTCGTTCGTCCTTTACGATAAGGAGGAGGTTAAACAGACAGCACGACTGTTAATAAAAACATGAACCAAGTGCTGGTGGACTCAGAACGAGGGTAATTTATTTTTAGCATGAAATATTTTCCAGTAGCGTTCGCGAATATCCTCTGGAAACCGAGGAGCTTTAGCTTACGTACGGTGGCGTGTGTTAAAACATTCATAAGCCCTTCAACAAGAAGGGATCAAGTGAAGGGTGTTGCCAGAAAATAAGGGAGCGGTGTCCTACAAATTGGAGCTACAAATCGAACACTGGCTATCTATATTTCAGTATTCCACGAATGCGTTAAAACTATTCTGCAAGTTAGCGGGTGGTTCTAAAACAGCTCTGTCCGTCTTTAGGAATTGCATTGGTGACTCTGTTGTTCAGGACCTCTCAGAGGATCTGCAGACCACGGCAATAGTGCATCGTCTGATTATCTTTGTCTCGTTTCTAGATTCATTTTCTGTTTTCTACATTTATTTATTTACTGTCTCTATTAAAATTTTATTTATTTCTTTCGTACGTAGGCTTGTCTATCTGTGTATATGCTGATAAAACTACTAACCAGCTCTTCAGAGTAAACAGGGCGACGGTTGGGTTGGGGTGGAGGGAGAGTTTCTGTACCTCGCTGTGGCATGATTTCCTATCCATCTAAAAGCACCGGGCCTGTGGCAGGATTTTCATGACATGTCTCCACGTCAGACAAGAAATGAGCATCGAATTTGAAGCAGCGGTGGTGGAATGATTTTGACAGAGGAAAACCTAAGGATCTGGAGAAAAACCTGTGTCAGTGCCACTTTTGTCCACCAAAATGATAAATGGGCCGGACCTTTGCTTTTAGAAGCCAAGTATTAACTGTCTGATCTATGATAAGGTCTCCAGCGTAATCATAATTAACAAACTGTGAAATTGAGTCAGAAAGCTAGGAATTTGGTTCAGAGTGTGTGGAAGGCTGACAGCGAGTATGGTTGAATAGGGACCGGCGTTGCAGAAGGGGCTGGGTTCGAGACAGACCGTGGAAATACCAAGACTCTGCCATGGTTCGGATCTCCCTCCCGTCTTAACATCGCACTCTGATCGGATGAAAACTGCCGAGGATCTCTGCTGCATACCCTCACAGTCGAGAAGCTCATGGCGTTTCCATGTTTTTCCTCAGTTGCTTCAGAAAATTTGATTCGATTTGTTGAATCACGAGTTTCCTTCGAAGTGCAGCCTTATCACTGGGCACTATATATGGAATATGTCACACAATTGTCTCTTTTTGGTTATCATGTGTTTGTGCGCGCACGGTAGAGGTTCGATTCCCGGGTGGGGCATGGATTTTTCTCTTTGCCTGTACTCTGTGTGGGTGCCGAGCCCATCCGCTTTCGAAGGGAGGAAGTCCTTTCCTCGGCGGCAAAGAGGCGTTCATGAATTGCCGAGAGAAGAATGCGCCAATGTTTCATGTGTCTCTATTGCGCGGTGCTCGCGTTTAGAAGCAATTCTAATTCACTTTCTCTTCATTGTAAAATTAGCAGTGGCGCTCACGTCTTGACTGGAGGGCATATGTAAAGTTAAAACTATTTTTGGTTGTAGTTTCTACAATGTAATGAGTGTCTTAAATTCGTCAGTGTGACCATTTTCACATGGCTGTTGTCCGTACTGACCTCCTACAAATGAAACGTCCGTGCTCAGCCCGAATTCCTTCTATATTGAGTTTAAAATGGACCATGAATTCCCAGATACTTGTTAGCACTTGGCTGGTAATAATTCAGGAGTACAAAACCACAGCTACCCCCCCCTAGCTACCACATGCCACATCCCCACCCTATCCTTGTTATAATATCAACCCCTCTTTAACATATTATAATAACAAAAGTCTCCCCCTATCCCCTTGTAATACCCCCCAATAATTGCGGTGATATTTAATAACAAACGACGCATGCGCGTAGCCGCCAGGCTCGTCTGTCCTGATCTCGGCAGGTAGCGAAGTGGTTTTTCACGCTGTGTTAAGCCATGCGTGTTCTGAATGCACCCAGCTTCTGTGAGACGTGATAATTAGCACGTACAGCTGGGCAGAAAGACCAGAGTACTTATTTCTTTTGGAGTTTAATATAACGTGCTTTTTAAGGTTCCGAAGAATTAAACCGAGTATGGATTTTGTTACAGAACACCTTATCGTGTGTTGGTGTGAAACGTTCTGTTAATCTGATGGAGGAATGTGTATTGCGAGCGTTTGGGAACAATTTTTTTTTTGGGGGGGGGGTTTCGAAGTAAGAACTGGAGGAATTTTGTAATAACGAGCTTAAATTTTTGCACTCTCAGCCTGTAACAGGTGGGTCGTATGTTATGGAGTTCAAGAACGGAGTTCGTAAGAAATGGGATTTTTTTTTTGAAATTGCGGTGACGGTGGGTGACGAAGACCGAATTTCGTGGAACATTGCCATTTATAGTAGCGAATAGTCGCTCAGTCAATCAGACAAGTCTGAGCCCTTTATAACGCCGGAAGGTTAGTTGTCGTGTTTAGTGGTTCGTATTCTGAGCCAGACAAATTCTGTAACAGGCTATACCTATTTTAGTTAATTTGTTAGTCATGTCATTGAATTAGTAAACATGAACTTAGTAATGACCCCGAATAGGCCACGGCTGACCAGTATCTTTCATCCTCTGATCTCGTTCGTCGTTAAATAACTCTCAAGTTGATCCAGCGTTGTAGCTTTGAAGTGAGCTTTTGACTTCTCTCTTGTGTCGTGTTCCTTTTCATCGCCCGATGAAACGATTATTAAAATCATAACCAGACTCAACCCCCCTTCAGCCTCTATTGATCAGTAAACTACTCTGACATTACAACCCTCTTTGAATAACCTGTTAAACAACCCTTATGTATTCTATTTTATATGCTTATAATCATGCGTGCAAAAATGATAACTTGAATATGATCCTCACTTGGGGCGCTGCCCTATGGGGCGTGTGACTGCTCTCGAATTACTTCGCACCCCCCAACCCCCTACCCATTTATAATCCGATACAGTTTATCCCTCTTACATTCGCCCTCGGGCCTCCCATTGAAATGCTAAAACATGGTTATTAATATCATAACCGAAACGTCCTTTTCACGCTTTCTATTGAGGTGCAGTTTCTTGCCATAGGGCGCCCTTGAAATTGTTCACCGACGAGGTGGTCAAATACTGAGGCAGGGCGGACTTCCTCGAGGTAGACGGGACCGATGATGATTCATAGGAAATTCCGACTATTCGGAGGTACAATTCGTTCTTCTAGGACGAAATAAATAAAACATGAGCCGGTCTGGGGAGAGAGACAGAGGTCGAAGGTAACGCAAAATAAATAAACAAGATGGTTCAGGAGTATGAAGTGCTTTGTCACAGCTGTTTAGTTATGAAAACTTGGTGAACGAAATATGAACGTGTATGTTAATTGTTCTTTGTTCGATTATTTATGTTTCTTCGGACTAATTTTCTCCTTAGAACTTTGCTGCAGGTGTGCTTCGGAGTTTGGGCGTGGTTTCGGCACGCGAAACAAATTTCGGATATGGGATAATTGCGGGAGTGGGGGGGCGGTAGTTTTGTCTGCTGTATATATGTTTTTTTTTCTTCAGTTGGTCAGCTCTCCTTTTCCCCATTCCTCAGGACGAAAGAGCCCCATTTACCCATTGCCGTGGGAGGATAGAGTAAACTGAGCAACGAGCAGCTTCAGACATACAAGTACATTGTACTGTATCCAACCTGTTTCTTGTATGTCAGAACTTTGGACAATGTTATTATATACATTCTTTGACTGCGAACCAATTTTAAAGATTCTCAAAATGAAAAGTGTGTGTAATGTAGGGGATCCTCCGCGCGTGGTCTTTGGTTATACGGCGTTGGGTTCATCAGTGCTTCACGTGGTCAGTTGTGTTTTGGTGTTTTTTCCCCGCAGAAGGTAACTCAATGTTCAGATGCAGAAAATAGTCTGTTTGTGTGCTGTTGTTGTAGGTAAAGTAATTAGAAGAGTTTGACAAGATGGTTTTCCCCCCTCCTAATCGGTGGACAACTGTTTTCTTTTCGTGGTATAGTCGTACAATTATGAGAAAAAGACTAGTGAAATAGTTAAAACTATTATGGTTATATGTCACACTATTTTATTTAGTGTTCTGTCTGACGACAGTTCCATATGAACAGGATCCTTCCATCCTTTTCTCGGACTGGGACCTGTTCATATTCGTTCTTGGCAGATGATCCAGAAGTGGTTTGCCATTGCCTTCTTCTGTGTGTGAATGGGATGCCACGGAGAAACCGGGGAAGCCCCCGGAGGAAAACTCCGTGTTGCCTAGACCACGGCCTTGCCCAACACAAGTTATAAATTCGGGCACTGCCGGGAATCGAACCCGAGACCCCAGGATTACAAGGCCAGCGTTCTAACCGCTAGACCACCGTGAAGGTTTATTGTGCTATATTCTGATGCTGTTACTAGTTTAGTGACTTCATTTTATTATATTATTTTATTATTATTGGTATTATATTATTACGGTGGTACACAGTTTTTTCAGGATTTAATGAGGCTGACGGTGGCTCTAATTATGCCTAATTGTAGATTAGGTGTGCCGTACGGGAACAATATTAAAACGAATTTTAAACAGCGTGTGAGAGAGATTTTGAAGTGGATTCCACCGGTCCAAGATTATGGTCCAGTGGCGTGTTCCATCGAATGCGGTTATGGATTTCAAGATGTAACCTGGAAAGTTTATTTGTATCGGCTGAACGGCTGTGGAACTCTCAGAGTGGCCGATTACACATTTGTTGGGCAGCAGATCCGGTTTGTACACCGTGGTCAGCGATTCAGTCCCAAACCGAGGGTTGAACCCTCGGAAAGAACGCGTTTGAAGCTCGTATGTTGCTGCATTTGTGGACCATTCTGTGGATGTGGTATTGGAGGGGGGGGGGGGACCCTACCGAATGTTAGCCACGGTAGTTGAGCTGGCCGCCAAGTGACTGTCTATTGTTGAGGCTGGTAATCCGCTCTCACAGTAAAAGCGAACTGCACTATTATCGGCAATC